>NESQ01000500.1:0-53936 GCA_003070745.1 Tuber borchii | reverse complement strand
GTATGTATAATCCAATCTTTTGAAATGATAAGTTATGTTCATTCAAGCCCTGCATATGAAATTCTTTCCCAGCAATCCCGAATAGAGAGTCTCTATTTGGCTCAGGGTCATCCGTGCACGTAGTCTTTGAGACATTCGGAGGCCAAATGGCTGTAGGATAGTCCGAGCCCATATCAATGATTCTCATAGACCTTGGGTTATAGCTTGGAGTCCGTATAGTATCATTAACATAAATCTTGTTGGTCTGCAATACGATGGTGTTTGTCCTCAATACGACGCCGTGAGTTCGATTCCTATCGGAGCTTTTATCTCTGCATCTAATTCCTTCTTCTCCTCTAGTTCTATCATACAAACACGCAATCATGAATGGAAATACAAGCAGAGGTCAGTCACACCTCCTGGAGGCCAATATGAGCTCTTCCAAGACTTAAATATCTTATTCTTGACCAGAGTAGTAGGACTAGCCTCCCGAGCCTAGGCATCATCGTTGAGACCTCCAGTAGCCTTCGTGGATATTTCAATACCAGCACCAGAAACACAACGATGAGTTCATTGTGAGGAAGAGCAATCTACAGATGTTGGTGATGATGACATTTCTCCTAGATGTCGCCAATGGGACGAACGATGTCCTGCTGAACCACTCCTGCAGCCACTTCCACAGAGAGTCAGGAGCTGGTTAAGATATGTAAGTAAATCTAATAATTTTTTCAATTGACATACTTAAAAGAAAGAGTATGGAGGACACCCCAATGCCAGTTTTAAATGGCCCTTGACAGGGTGTTCTAAATGGCCCTTCGCAGAGGCTTGCATCACAAGAGCAGGTAGCACAATTACATTCCGGCCATCTCAGAGATGATTCATCACAATTCTCATTCTATATTCCTGATACGCCTAAAGAGGAAGAAATTATGCCGTCCCATTCACGACGTAGTATAACCGATCCAGACTTTCCAGAGTTTAATATCGGGACCCCTATCACACTCTCGGCAAAAATCAATACATTGCAGAGTGAGGCAAGGATAATCTTTGAGAAAGCTGCAAACATGGTCCGGTATCATACGTGGTTTGTTAATCCTTTTGTAAAGCCTGCCAAAAACGATACGCTTCTGGAAGGTTATTGGGTACAGGCAGCTAGAAAGTTAGGTTGGGGAAATAGGGTAATGGAAAGGCAGGCAATGACTTTTTTAAGTCCTTTAATTGACGAAGAACATTCTATTGGAGACTGATCATGGCTAATTAGATACATTTAGTTGAAATCGAGGCAGTCTAGCGCCAGGTCATATCTAGTTTCAGAGAGCAAGAATATGATTGAGAACCTATACGACTTCTCGCAAAAACTACCAGCAGAAATAAAGGAGCGAGTTGCCTATTTGCTCGAAAATGATCGATTTACATACCAACCAAGTAAACAACAAGTTTGTAAACTCAGATCGTCCCTGGTGAGACGAGATAAGGCTTACCCAGATAGGACTGTGGTTGGCCCTTTTCTGTGCTAGAGATAGGAAAACTCTTGTTTCATAATTGGTACTGGGGTTCAAGAAGGCGAGGGAGGACCGATAAATCATTTCTTAATCGTACTAACAACGTCCTGATATGCCTTACCACGGCATGTCTGTATCATTCTCTGAAGGCTTGGAGTTCCGGATCATTTATTCAACCTTCAGACTTTTCCGCTCTGACAGCATAAAGTTAGTATTGACTCGTTTAAAGGTTCAAATCCGCTGTTGTAAAGCCTATCCTACTCACTACAAAATTTAGATGTCTATCTTCGACAGCGTGCTACCTGGCAAAGACTGTCACCAGGAGTGCGAGATAAACTCGTTGAAGATACAAAAAAAAATATTAAGAAAATCCTTGGGGAGGGTGGATTGAGACCGGATCAGGAGTCTCGTGCCCCACTGGAGGACAGAGAAGCCGCAGGATATTTGGATTTGCAGATTTCAGGTCATGAGGAAAGCGAGGTGGAGGACGATCATTCAGATCCCAAAGTGGGGAAGGTACTTGAGGCTACCGAAGAGGAGTTGAATGTGGACGTATAACATCCTATTTGGGACAAATGTAGATTTAAATAAAATAAACAAATAAAAGAGCTTATTATTATTATTATTATTATTATTATTCATTTTGTATATGCAGTGTTCCCAACCGTCCCGTCCGGACGCCAGGGCCCTGGCGTCATATAGTCCCGTCCGTCCAGTCCGGGTGGGTAAGGACGGCCGGGCAAGGCGTCCGTCTTTATTAAACACGGCCGTCCTGTAGGTTGACAGGCGGGTCTGCCGTCTTTTTTGGAAATGGTACCTTCCGGTAGGGCCCGGTTGTCATGAGTAAAGACGGGCGTCCTGAGTAAGGACTGGCGTCTACCTACCGTTACCTGTAGGTACCTACAGTCCTGAGTGAGGACGGGCGTCTACCCACCGTTACCTATAGGTACCTACAGTCCTGAGTGAGGACTGGCGTTACCTGTAGGTACCAGCCGTCATTTGCAGATACCTACCGTCCTAAGGGAGGACAAGCGCTACTTGTTAGCTCTTGCTACTATCTACATGCCCCGGACACACCTTTCTGACTCCATTTCTCAAGTCCTACCCCCATACTTTTCTGACGACTTCAGGGTAGATGTTGACCTCAAAAATGAGAGCTCAGCACATAGTGATAGCTTAAGTTCTGCCCCATCAGGATTGTTAACTCCCACATTTCGGTCAAATTCAAGCGCGGGAAACATACCGGCCGGTGAGAGTTCTGCTACAATTACGGGCGATATTTCTGGCATGCATCTTAACGTTCCAGACGCGTTCCTCCCTAAGCGAAAAGCGCGATATTGCAAAGGAGGGGGATCTCTTACAGTCTTGGAGAAAGAAAGGTCCGATGGGCAAGCTCCATAACATTGGGATATGGATACTTTGAACCCCCCAACGAGGCGATTGATTTGCCCAGACGGTTCGACTAGTAAGAGGAAGAGAATATACTAGACTTCTAATACTATTGGTTGGAAATGTTACTCGCTGGTCTAGTGATGCGGATGCCCTTGAACGGGCTTTTGAGTTGAGGGATATCATGGAGGGCTTTATTGGAACCGCTATTACGGAAGAAAGGAAAGCGAAGGCCCACCGTATGTCAAAAGTTAGAAGTTCTGAGTTCGAAATCGTGGACCCGGACCTTATTGACCCCGAGCTTATTACTTCCGATGAACTAACTAGAGATGATTGGGATGATTTGGCTATGATACTGCAAAATTTAAAACCCTTTCCCCGTCTCACACTACGGCTTCAAGGTAGCGGCACACAAGCGAACCATGCCAATGTAGGAAGTCCTGGAGAAAGGCAGGTCTCATTTCTGAGAAGCCATTAGCGGAAGTAGAGACCATGCTGCGAGATTTGGAGGATAGAGCGCAAAGGCCAGGTCAAGGAAGTGGAATGGGTTCAGTGTGCTCGGAACCAGGATCAGATATCACTGGAAGCATTAGTTGATTTATAGCGAAATTTGATATATGATAGTCAAGCCTCATCTTCTCTACATTAGAATAACAATACTTCGGTTCTTCATAACACAAACCTAATTCTCATGAGATTCAAGTATGAAACATAAACTAAGACACCTATAGGCCAGGCCGTCCGTCCCGGGCATAGATCAGGACGGACTGCCACTTAGCGTCCGTCCCGGGCAAGGGTCTCCAACTTGGCGTCCGTCCCGTCCTAGGCCAAAGACGGACGGACTCAACGCTTGGGAACACTGTGCATATGCCACTTAGAGTTAGATTTCCATCAGGAAAATATTTTTGCACGGTCCAGGGTGGTCCTGAACGCTCCTGAACCACCAGGGGAAGTTACGGTCCCCATAGTCCTTCCTGGTCCGCGCTGATCCACCCTGGTCCACTTTGCATAACCGAGATATGCAAACGCGGACCAGGGAGCACCAGGGGGACCGTAGTCCCCCCTAGTGGACCAGGACGTGTTTTTACATTTTCCTGATGTCAAGCCAGTTTGTGCAAAAAGAGATTAGGGGAATGTCACTTGGGGCCAAGGGAAAGTCCCAACAAGCCATGAAAAAAGCAGGAAGGCGAGAACAGTGAAGGAATAAGCTAGCGCAAGGCCATGCATCATTAAATAATTGACGGTCCTCGTCGCAAAAGCAACGAATAGCGTCCACTTAGATATTGTATACACGGAGAAATTATTGAGGCTGGATTAGGTCTTGGGGCAATGGCAAGGAGGAAGGGGAGAATTAAGCGAGAATTAGGAAAGCAGAAGAACTACGGGAAATGGTGCATTGTGGATATTCGGAGTCGTGAAGAGTTTGTCAATGGGAAATTCAGAACAGGATGTTTAGATTAACAAGGAAACAATGCTTGGTGCGAGAGGTAATGCCGGATAAACTATAGAGGAAAGGTCAAAGCTGGAATAGACTACCGAACGGCGTGTTTGGGCTATTGGGAAGCATGATTGAGTCATGAGGCAGAAATCCTCAATGGAACAATTCCTAGCGTGAAAGGTAATGCCGGTTGAAATACATAGAAAAGGGTCAAAGCTGGAATGGACCATACAACGGCGTATTTGGTCTGTCGGGAAGCATGATTGAGTCATGGGGCAGCAATCCATAAGGGAACAATTCCTGGTGCGAGAGGTAATGCCGGATAAACTAAAGTAAAAGAGTCAAGCGGGAATGGACCCTGGAACAGCTCAAAGAGGACGAAGTGCGTCCTGAAAACCTTGCATGACAACGGAATTACCGATGCAAAAAAAAATACCCCATAACCCCGGATTTATTCCGAAGTTACGGGACATGGACGAGAGATACAACAACTTGAGTTTTATAATTTGGCCCCCTATACCCCCTATCCCTCATGAGGTATGGGGGTCAAATGTGAACTTTTGCTGATGAGAGTTTTCTTCTACTGTGAACTGTAGTCCCAGCCGTCTGTAACATGTGCATGAGGATGTTGCCAACCATGCAAAAGTTAAGTGTGAATACAATACAAGTATGAAGGGGGGGAAGAATGGAGATGTGCTTCCCACACAAGGGGGCTCGGAAGATGCAGCTCACTGAGAGCGCGGAGGGGGGTGGTGGATCGGATGATGATTTCTCATAGTATTGAGATTTCAATCACCAGAGGTGTAGGGGAGACGGTTCGTTCCTCAACTAAGAGGTCATAAGAATTTTCTTTTCATACCCGTTCTTCCCGCAACCTTAACATTCATGACTCATACCTTCTCGTTACCTACCCCTATGACTTATAGTAAGTCAAAGTGTGAAATCCCTCAACTGAGTTCTTATGAGTCATTGTAGTACAATAACCAACTAACCAATCAAAACTTAATAAACATATCATACGTGCAACTTGTGTCATATATGTGAACCCTATGACTCATAACTATGAGCCATGTGCAAAAGTCATAATCATATAACCACAATGGTGAGTTATGTTAAAACATCAACCAATCATAATAAAGAAATAACACACTATTACCTTATTATGTGAAAGTACTAAACCCTATGGCTCATAAGCATGGGTCATGTAAAAACCTGCCTTGTATTCTGCCTTGCTTACTCACCGTTTGTAACATTAGCCCCCTCTCCCCCAAGCATCGGTCCCACGAAGCTCTAATTTCCCCATTCCAACTACTGCCTTCCAAATCCTCTCATCTCATACTTCAGCCACTTCATCTTTGACTCTTCACTTCAGAGTTGTCACATCAATATTCTGATCGCTGTGCTGCCTGCATCGATACCTGTTTCCTAGTTTGTAATAGTTCTTTAGTGACTGTGAATCGTTTTATCCTATAGTTGTATTGTCGCGCTCAAGATATCTCGTTTCTTGAGGAGTTTCATGATTGGTCGTTATAGGCTTCCGTCGTCCACCACTGTCTTCTCTCCATCACCTTTTTTGCCCCTCTCTCCCAGCAACGCTGTCTTCAGGGTTCTATCCTATTCATCTAAAGATACCTTTTTTACATCTTTTCTGGGGTTGTACCCCGCCTTTATTTTGTCATTCTTATAGGGCTGACAATTGTCCTGATACCATATATTCCCTAGCTTTTTTCCATAGTCGTGATTGTATGGTCTTCCCATCTTCGATAGTGGGGATTGCCCTTGTAATCGTTGTATTTCATTGGAAGTATCTCTATTGGTCGTATATGATCTCAGTTGTTCTGCGAACCACCCTTATCGATGTTTCTTGTCTAGATGCACCAAGCACCCATCATCATAACATTCAGTTCAATTCATGGCTGCATGTTTCATATTGTCCCTTGCTAACTTCTGTCTTTCATCCAGTTCCTTCTCACTACTCTCTTAATAACTAGGGCTTGTGGGCGAGAATAAGCTGTAAGATGGGCCCTTGTTAATCCATCCTTGGTGGGACTTGAGTGTGACATAGGATAGCTGGTTGACCTCGATCCATCTCTGGTTTCCGAGAATAGCGTTAGTTATAGTTTCTGATTGTACTAGCTGTATTGTTAAAATCCTCTATAAGATGCTAGACATTATCGTGTTCGAGTGAGTATCCTTTTCGCTTAACTCTATATTGAAACTTTCTGTAGTAGAGTTGAGAGTCTATGCTTTTGTTAAGGTCATATTCTTGTTCGCCTATGATTTTGATTGGCGGAGAAGATTCTTGTAATAGAAAGGGGAATTGGTTGACTTAGTAAGGTTCTAGGAGTGAGATGTTGAATGTATTGTGTATTGCTATTGATGGCGGTAGGTCCAGCTTATAAGTGCTCATTGTAACCTTTGCCAAGATCTTGAATGGTCTGATTTCCTTGTAGGCCAATTTCTTCGATATTCTTGTAGTCTTGATATTGTATTGTAGCAACAAGATCATATTGCCTAATTGTAAGTTCGGATCGAAGTTGCTGTATTGATTATAATATTCTGTTTATCGTAGATATACTGCAACCATTTCACTTTATAATAACTCATGCAATTGAGCTATTTCCTCAGGTTTCTTTTGGTCACCTTGAATCAAATGACCAATCTTTTCATATTTGGAGTTGATCCTATAGTTTGCGAAGAATGGTGTATTCTTGATTGTTTCCTGATAACTGTTGTTATATGTGAATTTAGCTATTGGTAGGTATCCGTGTCAATCTTCTTGCTAGTGGTTAATATATACTTATAGCTATTGTTTTAATATAGTATTTGTTGTTAGAGGTAGCTGAAATCTTATCTATTATCGGACTAGACTTGGGTTTCTAAATGGAGATTGTCTAGGAAGGCTCGTGGATATAATTCAAAGATTATTCCTAGGGTAGTTGATAAAAAGTGAGGTAGGGGGATAATATTTTTCTAAGATGATAACTTGTTATATTGATAAGATCTCTTCTCTGGTACTTGATGATATCTGTAAAGGTAGAGAGGCACTTTGATATTTATATTCTGCGTCTGAGTGTTCGTGGACTATATGTGCTAACCATACTAACTAAGTCTCCGTTAGCTAATTTCCTTCTAATAGAAAAGTGCAAGCACCTTCTGACTCTGACAACTATCTGGTCCTTCGCTTTCTATATTATAGAGACGTAAACTATCATATTACCAAGAAGATATGTCAGTACCATCGGTAATAGGTGAGTGCAGAGTACACGCAGCCCAACCAGCTAGCCTAATAATATTCTTCACTGAACTGTGCAAGAAGTGGCCAACTTATCAGGTTGTCAGGCCATTTAATGCTACGAGTTTCTCAGACTGCATATGCATTAGGCTTCGGTATGACTTTTGCTTGCAATTGCCCTAATGGCCATTTACACGTAATGTCTCTACCTTACTGACTGGTTCTGAGTGGGACCATTGGTCTCTACGATGTGCGTTTGGATCCCTAACTCATAGGAGTGATTTCGCTTACATGTCCACTCTCTTGTTTCCCTCACACCTGTGACTTTAAGGACCTATAACTTTATGTGACATGGACCAATTTGGTCCAAACGACCTGCATAATTTTCGCTAGATTATCCTCTTATATATTCTGCAAACAGCATCTGGTCGGAGAGATGGGCGCGACGTATATAGTATTATGGTGAGCGGTCTCTTGGGAGGAAATCCTGGGGACTATTTCAACTGCGACAAGTACCTCACAGAATGTAGTGTCCCAACATCAGGGCCGTAGGGATATGAGTAAAATACTGTCAACTATTTTCGAGAGTCTGTGCGCAGGGGTTCGTGTGCTTTAGGGGTCCGTGCGCTGGAATCCAGTATTACGTACATGAGCTTCCAACATGCCTAACATTGGTTCTGTTAGTCTGTCTATCCGTTTTTGGGTGAAATGCTGGGCTTGATCTCCATTCGATTCCAAGTTCTTCGGTTGTATTTTTCCGTTTGTCCGATGTAAATAATTTCCCTCTATATGTGATGATGTCTTATTGTCGTCCATCTTGTCGGACTATATCTCTTCTGAAGACCTTTGCGAACTGTGAAATGTCGAGATACTTTTTGCAAAGAATAAAATAGCTCATCTGGGTCAGGTGATCTATGACGACCAATATCATATCATATCCTTCTGATTTTGGAAGGTCTGTCATGAAATCTATTGTGATCGACTTCCAAGGTCAGTCTGGTCCTTTATTTGATTGTTGGAGTTTGTATGGTACATGTTGTATAACCTTTGCCTTCTGACATGTGTGGTAGTTCTTGAAGTATCTTTTGATTGTTTCTCTTATCTTTGGCCAGTAGTATCGTCTGCTGATGAGTTCAGTAGTTTTTGCCATGCCTCAATGTTCAGCCTATGGTTGGTCATAGTGTTTGGAGATAAGTGTTATTCTGATCTCCTCATATTCGGGAACCCATATCTTTTCTTGATACTATAAGTATCTGTCTTTCTCTTGGCATAGTCCTAGTGCCACTTCTTTTAAGTCCTTTTCTCCTATTTTCAAGTCTCTCTTCTTATCTCAAATTCCTTCCTCTGTCTTCGATGCTTCTCATAGTATTCCTTCATCTTTGTCTTAGAACTCTGCTAGTTTCATTTCTTCGATAGCCGTCTCATCTCACTATTTCTCCTTCGGTAGCAAAATGCCTTCTCATTTCGAAAGATATTTTTTGTTTAGAGTTTGTATATTTTCAGTTCTTTATATCAGAGTATCTGGTTTGCCTCCTTTCTTTCCTGGTCGATATTCGATTCGGATATGATATTGGCTCACCTTCCTTCCCTATCGTACTTATTGATCTGTGAGAACCTTTGTGATCATGAATATTATCATGTTCTTATAGTCTGTAAGGACTCTTTTACGGTGTTGGCTACCCCTTACATATCTTCTCTATTCTTCAAAGCTTAAACCACCGCTAATAGTTCCTTGTCATGAACCTCATAGTTAAGTTAGGCGTCTCTCATTCCCTTGGATCTATATGCTACTGGCCTCCATTTGCCATCTTCATATTATGGTGATAGTATGTCTAAGCATACATATTTCAAGTCATCAGTTTTGATCTTGATTGATTGATTTGAATTGTAGTGTACCAATATAGGTATCATTGCTGTTCAAAGTTCATCAAATGCCATTTGTTCCTCAGCTCCTTGTATTTACCGTCATGCTTCTTATATGTCCATTTGTATAGGGGTTTTATCATCCCGCTAAATCCCTTGATAAACTGTTGGTAGATACTGCAGAATCTGATGAATCGTTGTATTTTGACTTTTGCCTTTAGTGGTTAACATTCCCATATTGCCTGAGTTTTGACTTTGTTGATCTTAACCCCTTCCAGGCTAACCATAAACTCTAGGTACTCGGTTTGTTTCTTATGAAATTCGTATTTCGATAGTTTGACCTTCATCCCTAATAGTTTGAGGGCTTCCAGTATATTCTGGATGTTCTTTCTATTTTGTTCCAGATTGTCTAATTATATAAGGATTTCTTCCAAGTATTCAATACAACATATGTCAATGTATTGTAGTAGTACTCTGTTGATCCATTTCTGGAATACTGCTAGGGTGTTAAATGGCCTAAATAGTACCACTAAACATTTGTATGTCTCCAATTTGCTGCTGAAGGTGGTCTTGTATTCGTCTCCTTCTTCAATTCTGATGTTATGATAGATGTTCTTAATATTGAGCTTGGTAAAGTCCTTGGCTGTACTTAGTTAATCCAGAACTTCGCTAATCAGTGGTAGTAGATATCGTTCTCTTTTGGTGACTTCATTTAGGCCCCTGTAGTCGATGCATAGCCTTAGGCTTCTGTCCTTCTTTTCAATAAACATGATAGGTGAAGCCTTTCTAGCTACTACCTCCCTTAGCCATCCTCTTACTTTATTTTATTTGATATATTTGTAGAGTTCCTGGATCTCGTCATAGCTGAGAGAGTATATTTTATTATCAGGTACTGCCTTTCCTGTTTCCAAGTGGATGCTGAGGTCGATTTCTTCTTGATATGGTGGTAGGTCTGTTTTTCCTTCCTTCTCGAACCCGTTGAGATATTCATAGTATTCCTTTGGTACTGCTTCTCAGAGGGTGGCCTTTTCCTGTTTCTTGTTACTTTATTTTTTTTTGTTAGTAAGCTCTGTGCTAATATTGATCTTTTGCAGAGAGATCTTATCTTGGACTATATCTAATCATAGAATACTGGTGGTTTCTCCTCTTCTGTGAAAACTTCCAAATGCTTTTGCCGATATCTTGCTAATATTGATCAGCCTTCTTCCTTCCTTGTTGGTTTCTGATTGGTTTTGCTACTTCCAAATTCTTTCACTTCTTGATTAGTTCTTCTTAGTTTATGGACTTCTTGTAACTCTTTCATATTTATTTTTTCGATGATCAGTTGAGCTATTTGGTTCTCTAGTTCTATTTAGAATTTGTTGGTACTCTAATTAACCAGTACTACTTTGATTTCTCTAGTATAATCTACATCAATCACCTCCAGACTAGTTGTGAGTCTGTATTTGACTGCTAAACCACTTTAACGGACAAGGCATCCATAGGTATTTCGAGATAGCCTGATAGCTATTCTTGTTCCAATCATCTTCTGCTCTCCTGCGAGTATACTGAGTTGTTCATTAGCATGCAGGTCGTGTCCTGCTGCTTCTTCAGTCTCCCTTATTAGCAATCTGGCCTCTGGGTATAACTTCTGAATTTGGACTAGTTTGTCCCTTTTGGCCCATACCTTGGAATACTTTATGATGAGATTTGTTTCCAGGGCTTCAACTTCTGGTACTGCATATCTAATAGGTGAACTGTTGAGACACCATGTCATATATCATTCGCCATCAGCAAAACAACAGCCTGCCCCTTGTGCCTCATGTTGTTGAGTTTTATGTTTTGGCACATCGTGAGTCCTATGATCGCGATATTAAAAATCCTGTTAGTTTGACTAAAGAAGATAATATTAATTCTGTTTTCTGCAAAATATGAGCAATTTTTATTAAGAACTCACAGACCTTTTACATACCGAAGTTGAGAACAATGAGTTCATAACATACAACTTTGTAATATAAAATGTCTATGAGATATTGATAAAAATAGCTCATATTTTGCTAAAATTAAGATATGTATCTGATTATTAGGGGACACAATTGGAAGCATCATGATTAACCGGGGTCACTCACGATTAGCCAAAACGTAAAACTCAATGACATGGCTCACCGTGGAGCCCAAAAGACAGATTTTTTTTTTGCTGATGCAGGACAGTAACAAGGGAGCCGAGCACCACCAAGGGGACACAACTTTTCGTGATACGACTCTACTGACAAAAGCGTTCAGGAGTGAGTGCAATACCAGAAAGCAAGGCCACCAGTGCCACTACCTTACAGATCACCCGATGCTAAACAATGACACACTGGTATGACGAGAGGTTGCCGACTGTGCAAATGCTAAGCGAGTGGGCTAAACACAAGTGAAAGGGGAGGAGGATGGAGTTGGGCTGCCCACACAAGCGTACTCAGAGGGTGCAGCTAACTGAGAGTGCATACAGGGTGGTGGATCCGACGATGATTCCTCATGGTGTTGAGATTTCAATCGCTGAAGGTGTAGAGCAGATAGTTTGTATATCAACCAAGAGGTCTTTTTTTGATCATCTGCGATTGTTTCAACTGCTAGGGTACAATGACTACATGCAGCTGTGAAGCTATGGTAAAGAAAAACCCTCTGTGAAAAGAATTCCTACTCGGACCACGGGAAAAAACCATTATCTCAAATCCCTCTAGTAAGGAACCAACTGCATAATTCCACCATAAAAACAAAGGGCCCCTATCGGCTAAGAAGCTAATAGAAGCAAAACATCAAACGCGACAGGCAGGACAACAGGAAAACCGGACCCGAAAACTCCCTCTGACAAGTAACAAAAGAAACCATATTAATATCCCAGCATACTCTAACAGAAACCCAACCGTAAAACCTTAGCCAAAACTAAGAAAAAATATACGGAGGGCTAGTGGAAGAAAATAAACTGTTTCTATCCCAGCACATTACTCCGTAACCCAAGGCGTTGACATTGTCCCAGGAGGCAGTGCAATACCATGACTGAGCGTAACTAAGGGCTGTGGCTGAGCCGTGCCACTGGGATGGGGCGCACCCAGGGGAAAGTGGCAGTAAGAATGCCAGCTAATGAGAGGAAATTTGGCTGTAACCGAGCCACAGGATGGTACCGAGCGGAGGAGAGGAGGGGTAGACCCAAGAATCGTAGGAACTATCGGAACCGTGTGCGTGTCTGACTAGGCAGCCTCAAGCGAAGCTTAATCGAAGAAAGTAGAGAAATTGACCGTGGTCTGTTGAAAAGTTTTCTCTTACTGCGAATTGTAGTCCCCGCCGTCTATAACATGGACGTGAGGGTGTTGCCGACCATGCAAAAGTTAAGCAAGAACACGAAACAAAAGCAAAGAGGGGGGAGGAAGGAGTTGGGCTGCTCACACAAGGGCACTCAGAGGATGCAGCTCACTGAGAGTGCGTGGTGGGTGGTGGATCCAACGATGATTTCTTATGGTGTTGAGATTTCAATCACTAGGTGTGTAGAGGAGATGGTTCGTATGTCAACCAAAAGGTCTTAAGGACCTTCATTTTATGCCCATTCTTCCCACAACCCTAACCTTCATGACTTACATCTTCTTGTCATGACTCCTAGGACTCATAGTAAGTCGTAGTTTGAAATCCCTCAACTGACTTCTCATGAGTCATTTTACAATAACTAACTAATCAATCAAAACTCAATAAACATATCATTTGCACAACTCTCGTCATATCTGTGAAATTCATCACTCATATGAAGAGAAAGTGACTAAATTGGCTAATTTTGGGCCTTGATATTTGTATAAAATGAAATTCTACTTATAAGATAATATGGTATATTTTAGTCTACCTTTGCCTGACTATAAAACGTCCACTTACAATAGCCCAATATTATGTATTTAGCAAAGTGTAAATTCCCCTTATTCTCTTACACTCTAATTGGAGTACCTTGGAGTATCCTAAACAAATACCTTCACTTTTTGTAGATGTAATGAACTCACTTCTAGCTTCTCTAATTATATTTAAGCTCAGAGCTCCTATACTACTGCTTTCTACAGAACTGTTTAAATTAACTAATTGAAAGAGAAAGCTAGGATAAGCATTTGGAGAAGAAATTACTCGAGGTAGTGGAGGCTGATGCGACTGATGGAGAGTCTAAGAGTACTGGTGAATGTTGTAGGAGTTGTTGAATAGCAGATTGTTCTGCCCATCAATGGTGCTTATGTACAATGATTCTCCTATTTAGAAGAAAAATCACTTTAACAATATTCAAAATAGGATAAAGAGAAGGATACTACTCTGTCACTTACTTAAGCCTGATTATAGTCAGAAATTGCTGGAGAAGTCTGGGACTATTACATTCACTTGCAAAGTCCGAAAGAGTTTTCGTAACTTGGCAGCAGACTGGAGCGAATCAAATTAACATTTTGTTGACTTTGAGACCAGAAGAACTAAAAGGCATTTTATTACTAAATGACAACTTCAAAAATCTCTACAAAAATCTGCTAGCTACTCACCACTGGTGGTGAATCCTCGGTACACTGGTAATATCATCTGATTATCAAGAGATCTATATCTCCCTCCAATCATCAACTAAATTGGTAACTGTGACATCAACCGCAACTCCAACGCCTCAAATTGTGAGGAAAAAATAATAATCATTTCTCACAGCCCTTAAAAGTAACGGAACAGAATAAAAATGATAAAAGCAATTGTGGTAACCAATTAAATCAAAGGCTTTATCACATTTTTGGCATTTCCATGCTTGGTCCGAATGGCACGATAAGCCGGTTGTTAGAACGCAAGGGATACTAGAGTGATTGATCATGATCAAGTTTACTAGAGCATTGTTGAGTATGATCAACTATGATCGAGCAGCACCCATGATCAACGAAATTGAGCAGATCATTGACCTTATGCTTGAGGAAGTTGTGATCCAGGGATGTCTATGATCGTAGTGATCGCGCAAGCCATCGTTGACCAAAACTTGATCATGATCTAATCGTTGTCATCACTAAGTGTGGCTGATGTAATACTCAATAGCTACTGATGCCGAAAATCAGACTATTCAAATTTGTGAACCCCTACCGCCTCTACACCAATTTGACCCCCACCCCCCAAGTCGCTATCCTCCTTCTTTCACCCATCTAGGGGTTTTTTCCGGAATTTGTTAGTGGTTATGGCGGCTATCGAATTTGAAAATCAGACAATTTCCAGTGCACTTTTTGGACCTCTCCAACCATATATTCTAGCGCGCTGGTGGCATCGCGCAGCTCCCGGGGTATTTCCAACAAGCTCCCTTCACGGCAATTCAACCACAACTGGGGATGGATAAGCCTGATCAAATAACAAATGTGGGGAAGTTAAAAGATGGGCAGCGAATAAAAGTGGCAGATGAAATTAGTAAGCGAGCGGTGCCTTTTGCTTTGCCCGTCTCCCGGTCATGGGCGAGGGCCGATGGTTTCTAGCATGCTTACCTTAGGGGGTGTGTGCCGTTTAGCTCGTCAATCGGTAAAGGCACAGAGTCGTAAATAAAGAGCCAGGACAACAGTTTTGATAGGGGCTTGTCCTCCAGGACGATTTCTCTCACATATTAGCGGTTGAGTCAGAGTCAATAGATTTTGCTTATAGTATTTTCTAGGGCACGGGTATGTATACGTACGTGTTGAGCACCACGCCCACAGATTTAATGTTCAGCTACTGTCTCCCAAGGGCGCCTCCTGTGACCTCCCGTGACCCGTGGTCACTTTCAATCTCGACCTCTCCTCCACCGCCCTCAACGTCTCTATGATCTTGCTCGAACGCCCCCTTCCATTATAAGGCCTGGAGGGCTTGGAGCCTGGATTCATGAAATGTATGAATGAATGGCTGAACATAACTTTGCGCTTTCTTTGTATAGAGAATCTAGGGCAGCAACTCGTGTTTCCATGCCGTAAAAACTCGAATAACTCTCTATACGTATGTAGGTAAACAAAGCATTTAGGACAGGCAGCACCAAACGAGAAGCAGAAATGGCAACGCGGTCCCAGACTGGAGACCAAGCCTCGGTCTAAGGGATTTTTTTCCGCCTAGATTACCTGTGCGAAAACATTATCCTTAACACTTGTACAGCGAGTATCGTAAAATCGATTTCGTCTTGCCATCCCCGCTAGGTCCCTAAACCTGAGATTCAGAGACAAAAGTTCTTGAGGAGGTCAGCGCCTTCCTGACAGGGTATATCCTGAGGCATTTAGCCATGTTACATCTCATTAACTCATTTCTGCAGTTGCGTTACAGAAACCCACGGTGAAGCGAGTCCACGGTGAGGCGAAAACTTCGATGGAACTTTTATAGGGCAGGGATTATTTGTATGGGCATTCTCGCTATGCCATGGACTCGCCGTGTCTTGGAATACAGTAACTTGCTAAAAGAAAGATATATGCAGTGGGCTGATGCCGCGATTGACAGGGGTAATCCGATGGCGAATCACACAGAGTTTTGATGCAAGTGAGCAGGACTTTAACCTTGCTCGCACCTGTGTGACACGGCGTTAGCGTTACCGGGTTAGCTTTGTTACAGGATGAGGGTTGTTCCGAGTTTCTATTTCCCTTTTTGGAACTCTGCTCAATCCAGTAATTTGGATCATTTCTTGATAGAGCAACTCCACGAGCTGTTACCGATACTCAACGATCCATAAAGTATTAGGATGGATTGGCGCCAAGACTCAAGAGTTTAGGTGTGAGCTGGGACACCTTGGCGCCAGTTCATCCGAATACTTTATGAACCGCTAAGTACTTCAGCGATACCCGAAACGGCGCAAAACCACACCGTGGAAACCCCCAACTCTAATATCATACTAGCCCAGATGCCATATGGTATTATACCTTCCATTACATAGAACCCTCTCCTATAACGAAAGGTTGATAGATTGGTCGTTGCCATTGGATAATCCATGCTCCTACCCCACTGTTCTCCTCTCAGCCCACTCCCAGAATGGGGAGTTTCCTGTCTTTTCTCCTCATGAGCTGCCTCTCATTCCAACCAACAGCTCCACATAAATAATAGACTGAACAAACGCTTCCCATCAACAAGAAACAAAGGTTCTGTTCCAAATCTCCAGCAGACCCGACCCATGGATATCCATCACGAAGAGCCTGAGCGCCCGACAGCGAGAGTAATTTTTCGTGGCCCTTTTCGTGGTCCCCACCACATTATTGGAGCAAGCGGCGCAGCGTGGATAAAGCCTGGGTCTAGCCAGGTATTATTCATTCCTCCACAACGCTTATCCTACCATGGAGCTGAAGTACTTACTTTGCATGTTTTCTCTACCATTTAGCCCCCAGATCCTTCGTTCGACACGGTCCGACACCAGAAAATTACCCATGCACTTTTGGCCGAGTTGGGGAGGGAGGATCTCATTCCTACTCCAGCACCCGACGACGATATTATCGATCCCAAGGAATTGTGGGAACATGAGAAGATTCAGTCATTGAAGCGTATTGAGCGTAATAGGATTGTACGTCGACCTGCCCACTCCATTCTTCCTTTCCGCTCCCCCGAACTAATTCCATCTGTGAATAGCTCTATCCGAAGAGGCTATCCCCAGTTGACGAAACGTTATTCATGACTCCCCGCAAGGTTTCCCCACTCCTCCTCCATTGCAGATACCAATACATACTAATTCTGAAACGATACAATCTAGCGAGCCATTAATCCGACTTACTTCCGTACCCGTGTCACGATTATGTACCTTACACTCGGCGACGAGACTATGGATTCTACTAATGATCCAGAAGTGGCCACCACCGAAGGCTCTGGTAAGCTGAGATTGCTTCGTGTTGGGGGCGACCGCCCCAGAAAGCCCCAGCATAGGTTGGATTTGTGGAAACGGGATCTCCCCTCGGACCAGAACTGAGGGCCGGCGCTTGTCTTAGGAAGTTATTATTTGGAGGGCAATTGAATATTTTTTGATCTCGCTAAAAACAACACCCCAGAGTTTACCCGTATAGGGAGATAGTTGTATGATTAATCAAATATGTTATTTACAGCTAATTGTAAATTTAGTGATATGTGTTGGATGAAAAAGTAGTTATTTTGTAAGGAATCACTTATGTTGCAGCAGTGTTTGATGGAAAAATATCTCTATATGTTAGTGCACGCTTCTACCAAATATTTGTAAGCAATGCACCACTCCGAGTCCAACCCCACTACAAGTGTCACTGTCAAGATGTTTTTATTATTTTTAAGCTATGGCCATTGTAGTAAAGGTAAAACTTCCCCATCACAGGGTCAAACCATTGAACATTGACTCTCTCTCTAATTCTATCATCCCGGTGACAAACTAAAAAAGCGAAAACCAACACGGCAACAACTGGCATTCCAACCGAGCTGGAAACAACAGAATATTCCAGAGTCCTTAAGCCTTGCTCACAAGGTCTATTTAGTTCCGCTAGGCGAAGTGTTCGTGTTCGTCCTCGTCCCCACAGGCGAAGTGTTTGTGTTCATGGTGCGTTGCATCTTGTGAAGGGCTTGGTATCACGAGGAGACATATCAATACGATTGGTGTATCTCCTCTGAGCCATCTCGTGCGCCTTGCACCTTGCCTCTGTTTGCTCTTAGTACTTAGTGTAACGATTATCTACAATTTTTATCAACGTCGGCACCGCCCCGGTAAACAGGGTGGGGCAGGCCATCGGATATGTTGTGACCGAAGCAGTCTCCTCAACCGTCCAGAGCCCCGGTAGGGCCTTGCAGGGGACTGCCAAGAGGCCCGAACGAGACGGGAGGGCACATTGTAGTCCGTCCTCGTGCGTGAACTTGCAGGACGGCCGTCATTATGAAGGACGACAAGCCCCACGATATGAGACAATTTCAGGACGATGCCAGCCGGGGGTGGTGGAGGACTGCAGGGGATGGCGGAAAACGAGGGGCGTTTCGAGGATGATTAAGGACCCGTTTACCTAGAGAGGGCCGTCTAGCAACCAGAGACAGTGCCGACCGTCAAAGAAAGTCAGTTAGATAAACAGGCTTTAAGCTATATACTAGAAAGTATATTAGCTAAACATGCAATAATTCTCTTTTCTTTACACACCTTCAACGGTGAGTCTATTTCTAAAAATTAAATTTGTAAGGTGGCTGGACTAGGCGGTTGTGTCTCAACCGTTATCTGATAAACAGCACAAAGTGTTTGACCAATTTTCCACGGTCCCAGATTCTTGTATCATAGCTAGACGGCAAAAAGTTATAGTGCCTACTCTAGGTAAACCCCATCTACTTTGCCGCACTTTTCCCCACTGCCTGGCCCTCCTAACGGTCTGTATCGTTTCAGGTTGAACACATGGACGTCTGTATGCAAACTAGCCCCAAGTGAGAGAGGGAGTCGTAGATAATTTTCTTCTTTTTTGGGATTTTTAATTCAAACAGTCAGTGTGGATATATCTGGATGGGTGCATTATAGAGATTGAGGGCTTGTTACGGTTCTTAGTGGGAGATTAGAGCATGGTGGTAGAAATGGATGTGTTCATAGGGGATCACTCGGGACGACGGTTTTCCTGGGGTCTACTTTCAGCTGAGATTTAGCGGGTGTTTAGTTTTACGCTTATTTAGGCTGATGTTGTTTCTTTATTATTTCACTGAGCCACAGAAAATTGCCTAGTCTCACATTTTCTATCTTACTCGTGTCGCCGAGTCGAGAATTGGCACCTGTTTACCTTTCCTTTGGGCTTGCTGTAGTTCTTCCGGGGTGATGGGACAATCCTTGGCGCGGAGGTAGTGGTAGACTCTAGGTTATAAATCGGCTTCTCGGGGCACAAATGTATTATAGCGGAAAATATCAATCAGTGGGAAAAGTAGATCTGTTAGGCGCTTCGAGAGGAAACAGTCCATTCACCGGGCCCCTCTCAATTTGCTGCTATAAGCTCAAGAGGTACCAAGAGGGCGATGCCAAATTCAGTTACCAGCAAATATAGCACGCTTCCCGAAGACTCAGAGACTTCTCCCCTCCTTCAGAAATGATGACCAGTTTAACATGAGTAACCGCTTTTCCGTTAATGTTCTGGAAGAGGGTGGAGTGGAATGCATGCTTCCTATCCACCTCACAAGAGTGGGCAGGAAGGATCAGTTCCCATCAATTGGCATCGCCGGCGATATGTTGGTTGGAGGAATTGATAGTGTAGATTTCAATGGCTTGAGGATAGTTTCCACAGAAGTGGAGGGTGGAACTACAACCTCCTCAATATATCTTGAAGCCCCCCATGTGGTGAAAACATGATAGTATAACTAAGGAATTTCGGCTGGTCCAAGGGAAAGATGTACAAGCTTGACAACAACCCAGTCAACATGGGCTGGCTCACAGCTGCGATTGGTTTCCCAACTGTTTCCTGTGACCTTACCTCTTCCGGGAGGCAACAGATTGGCCGCATTTGTTCCCAAGTTTTGATCACTGCAGAAGATTTGCTAGACTGCCAAAGGAGACGTGAGCAAAGTCAATAATCGCGTTAGCATCGCTGAGGAACATGGTGAATGCAGGTCCAAACAAGCGGAAGTGGGCTATTCCTAACAGGGCATTAGTACTCCCAGCATTTATTATGGTGGAATCTATCATGAGCTTACCGTCATTGATTGTCAGCGGTTTTCGTGTTGGGCTAGGGCAGGATATTATTTCTGAATAAAATGATACGAAGAAACGCATGCTGAACATTGCAATCAAGTACTTGCACTAGAGTAACAGTCAAGCTATTAGAGCCCAATATCAATAAACTAAACCCTCAATGTCTGTAGCCGATATCAGGCACACAAGCTCTGCTAGTACACTATTCAGTAGTCAAGATTCCAGAACTTATATTAAAGCGCTTTCCTTCAGCAAACACATTAAAAGAGAAAGAAAAAGAAAAAAAAAAGAAATTCATTAAGAGGAGGGTAGAGTCTGGTCTACAATTAAGGGGCTAACAATGTCGGAGATGAAATCAAAGCAAAGAATCAGAAGATTCCAGAGAAGAGGGTGAATACTAGGCCAGTCAGCAATCAAGACATGTAGGAGAAGCATTAACGAATCGCTACCTGTTCTTCCTAGTCTCTCGACTTCCAACACTCAAGGTTTTGGGTGTAGGGTTCCAGCTCCTCCCTCACTCAACAAGTTATCATCCGCGTTTATGATACTGTAATAATTCAGAGGGCTTGGCAATTGGATACACCATTCGGAGGTGTGATAGTAGCTGGGAAGATTGTCGCCAACAAAGAAAGCTTGACATCCCACCTGGATGATTCTGGGTTGATTCTGTTGCAGGTTGTTCCCACATCCTGGATGGTAGAAGTGGCTATTTCAATCCCATTCACCGTTAGACCCATTAGGAGAAAGAGGCAGGGAAGGAAATGAAGGAATGAAGAAACTTACTAAATATCGGTAGGCCCGCCATTACTAACCACGGAATCATCATTCCACCAGTTTTGCATGGGATCGGCAATTCTAATGAGCTGAAGGATCTCATCAATGTTGGCAACAGTCCAGTCCGTCCGTCTTCGGGTTCGGACGGGAAGGACTACGGCTCGTAGTCCGTCTTTTTAGGGGGGCTAGGATGGACTACGCCCGGGAGGGTGAGGACCAGAGGGACCATAGGGGACTATAGTCCTAGCGCTTGTACCTTAAGTCGCACCCAGCAAGGTTGAAATCATGAGACATCACTCGCCTGGTCCCCAGCCATCCCCCGCCGTCCCCGGGAGTCCCCTACCAGCACCTACACCCTCCTTTCCCCCGCCATCACACACAATTTCAGTGGCTGTTCACAGTCCTAAGCCAAGACTCATGTAGTTTTTATATATATTCCTTTATTATGCCGATGTGCTGATCTACTCAGATTTCAGGGAGAGTGTACTACGGGATAGTCTGGTTGGGTTGGCTTGCCCCGGGATTGCAATGCCGTTTGGTGGCCGTATACCTGTATAGGTGGTGTCTCCAGTAGTTTACAAACAAATAAATATTATTGAAAGGGAGAGTGTGAATGTACACAAGCGGAAGTAACAGTTGTTGTAAATAGTAGCATGACTTTCCTCCAAGCGCATTACCTTTAGTATTCATTATAGGGATCCAAATAAGGAATTAAAACCTTCAGGAGTTGCATACTTGCCTCCATTTTCTCGATGGTACACCCAACTCTTGCGTACCTTTCTACGACTCTCTTGGATTCTCCTGTCTCCATCGGAACTACCGCTATCAGCCGTATTACTGCCAATTGTTGGAGTCAATGCTCTACTGGGAGCCGCGCTCAAGGCACTAGCACTTGGACCTCCGCAATTGTCAGAATGCTCTCCTGTTAACGGTAGAGATACCTCTTTTTCAATTGCTTCAATTCCAAATCCCAAATCGTATCGATTGATGTTGCATGATGAGATTGACTGGGAGATTTCCTTCTTCTGACATGGTCAAAATATGGAAATCGAGTGAGATAGGAATAAAAAAGGCGCTATATATAATCCATTAATATTTGAGAAAAAATACCAGTTTTGCCTTATTCCAAACATGATATATCATGTCCAATTTATTACTATTCACTCACAGTATTGTTAAATCCATCATTTCACTCGGGGGCTGGCTGGAGTTGCAATCGTACACCTCTGAGCCAATACTTGTTGCATTATGAGACATCACTCATGCAGTCCCCGGCCGTCTCCCACAGTCCCCCGCCGTCCTCACCAATGCCCCGCCGTCCTCACCCGTCCCCGGCCGTCCTCACTCTTCCCCGGCCGTACCCTGGGGTCAATCACCCTTGGCCTGCATTACGTGTCTCACCCTGTAGGGCCCGCCGTCCTGCCCAAAGATGGCCGTTCTGCCCTTGGGGCGCCCCGGACGGCTGCGAACACTGGGTCACATTGCAAATAGCCTCTCCCCAGGTGTGGAGTAGCTGAAGAAACGGTAGAGCCCCTCTGGTTGGGCTAACTACATACACACCCTCAAATAAACTCCTATCCACGCTCGCAGAAAGAAGCAGAGCGCGTTTGTACTATGCATAAACGTACTATTGGGTATAGTGATTCTCTAGGAGAGCATGATCGTTTTGAAATGACAGTTTAGCCACATTTCCACCTGCCAGATGATATCGCCCTCGCGGAAGTCGATGGTCTAGCCATGTAATTCCACAAACTCGCCTGGGTTGATGTCCAGGGAAGCTATATTGTGAGTGTGGCAGTTTTAGAGGAGATCTGCTGTCTCTTTAAGGGTTTCAAGAACCTTTTATTGAGAAGTAATAAGAGTTTCGAATATTTGAGCTGCTGACATGTTGAAATATTGGGGTGATGTGGCAGAGGTGGAATCTTGGGGAGGATAATGAAGCAAAGGGTCGGCCAGTTGACATAGAGGGAGGAAACGAAAGGGGTGCAAGAAGCAGCACACTGGCAGGGAGCCTCAGCTCTGCCATGGGACGGGTATGGCGAATAGCCATACGAAATATGCTGTTCACCACTAGGTTTCTGGTGTATGGTTAGCAGGCCCTATGAGTTTGCTGTCTCCCCTACCGTCATTTTAAGGGTACACCACTGAATTAAAAACAAGGAAAAACCAAAGAAAGATTCTAGAGTGTAAAAGTTGAACTTATAATCTTCAATAAACAATAAAAATTTAGGCCCTGCTCGGCTGGTACCAATTTAAATAAATCACGACGAAAGCTAACAATAGGATATATCCTAAAATGGAAAAATTGCTGCTTGGTAACGACCGCTTTTTTCCAGATTCTTATGCTACTCTGGACCTAGTTCCAAACACTCATTTTACAAAGGGTTTTAACCTGATTGACACAAAATCTTTCTAGTATGATAGCTATTTTATTTGTTCTTTCTGCAGTGTATATTATCTTTATAGAAACTCTTTGATCCATTACCCAATATCCTATTTACATCTGACTAATTTCTCAATTTAAAAAAATTAGGATACAATTTCAAAAAATGACAATTTTTCTACTTTAATATGATTTTTTCTGTGATCTGAATATATTTAAATTGGACTGCGCTCGGCTTGCTGCAAAAATTGTGGTTTTTTGAAATTGTATCCAGTTTTTTTTTGAATTGAGAATTTAATCAGATGTAAATAGAATACAGGGTAATAAATTAAAGAGTTTCTATAAAGATAATATACACTGCAGAAGGAACAAATAAAATAGCTACTGTAGTGTTCAGGTCACTTGGGACACTTTGAAATTGCTGACATAGAAAAACATGTACCATGAGTTGGGACACTGCCTACTGACACAAAAGGTTTTTGGTATAACATAACTATTTTTTTATTTTCTGATCATAACTTCTTTGATAAATTCGGGAAAATGCTTGGGTCCTATAGTACATAGTAGCTAATTGTATCAGAGGTAGAGTTAATGAGAGTAGGTGGTTCTAGAACTTTCTGGGTATTGGCACTTGTAGTTGCTGCATGATGAAAGATGTTGAGTACAAGTGTCTTAAGAAAAGAAACATTTTCCCAGTTATAACAGCTGTCTAAAGGGGAAATTCGCCAGGCTTGACAGGAAGGTATTAGATGTCAATGAGCACGAGTCAGATGAGGGTGCTGGCATGGCTAGCATGCGAGTGAGTCCTGCCTCAATTGTCAGTCATTTTTACATCACCTGTACTAGAGCCCAAACTACACCGTCCCAGCCCAGCTTCGCATTCTTTTTCAAGCCAATAAATAAGCATGAGTTTCAGCCACATGTGCAGAAGGATATAGAGAAACAAAACATCTTGGATAGGGAAGTGTCAATTGCCTTCACTAAGGAAGAAAAGTGTGGAAGGCTACACTAGCGAAACTGACAGGAATAAAAAAACTCTCGAGAAAATAAAAAATGTAAGGAGATTGACCTAGGAGAACGAGATGCAATCACAGGAAAGAAGATTAAAGCTTCTAAATCTTTACAGCTTTCTCAATCACACTGAGAACCAGGGGAGCCTAGTGATTCAACACTGTATCAACTACTGGCAGAGGGAACTAATCAACTACGAAAATCTAAGAGCTTCTTGCCTAATATTCGTAATCAAATCAACTAGTACCATAGGCTTCTATGGCCTGAAATCAATAGTGCTAGTGGTAGAAATGGATAGAGTGTCAGGGCAATTGTTCGGGACTTACAGCTTCGCTTTATCCAATCCGACGAATTTAAACATCTTAGTAAAAGTACAGTACAAAACTGGTTACTTCCCAATAGAGGTGGATAGAAGCCTGAAGTTCTGGCTAGGGCCAGCGTAGGCCATCTACTGCAGGGTGGTAGTAAATCAGGCACTCACTCACTTTGTCATCTTTTTCCTAAGGGCTTTCAACATGGGGAAGAGGTTGTAAGAGGACTTTGTAGAGCTGGTGTTCCAGTAAATGCTCCAGTTGCAAGGAATGTGATTCTTGGAGTGATTAGAAAAATACAGCCAGATATACTGAATCCAGTTTTGGATAAAGGAAGTGGACAATGTTACGCACATGAGAATAGCTCGCCAGTATTATTAGTAGAGGCTACGCCACCGTAATGGAGGAGCGTATGTCCAACCTCAGCTCACCGTGGTAGGAGCAAATGGAGGCATCTATGTTGACTACTCGGGATACCGGAAGAACCCACGTTCCATGAGTATGATTACTGATTGGAAAGATAAAGTGAGAGTACTTTATTCCTTATCCGGTGTATATGCATATTCTGCATTATGTGTTATTATCTGGCTATTCGAACTGATCACTCAATAGTTCACAATAAAGACTATTGGTATGTTGGCATTGCGACCACATATATGATCTTAGTCTATTAGGACAAAGAGATCGAAGACTATCTACTGGTGGAGTGGGGACACCCTCAGATGAAATAGATGTCGGGAGTTCTCTGAGTTCGAGTGGGGCAATTGTTCAGGGTCAAAGAGTGTTCGCACTTCCCTTGACGAAGATGAAATCTTAGAAACATACATGATTGTTAGGAAACGGGAAGTAGTGAGAATTTAGTATAAGTAGTAAGGGCTATTCCCCGGAGTTTGAGAAAATCAAGCAATGGAGAAGAGACCTTAACAATATAACAAGTTATCAAGTTTAAATATTCGAGAATTTCTATTTTATTAATTTACCTTTATCAAACCATCATCACCTGA
Organism: Tuber borchii; assembly: GCA_003070745.1. Lineage (NCBI taxonomy): Eukaryota > Fungi > Ascomycota > Pezizomycetes > Pezizales > Tuberaceae > Tuber > Tuber borchii. The sequence goes on along the minus strand of NESQ01000500.1, from coordinate 28,456 downwards.
GCCCTCCTGACTTCCCTCCGTTATCTCGAATACGATCCGGCCTAGCTTTCTCTATTCCTTTGAGTTAGTTACCCCCTAACAGATGAACTGTAGAGCTTTCAATAAGATTTGCAAAAAGATTCCTTACTGAGCAGTTAAAGTAGAGCTATCGAGCAAGTACATAGTCTAGCCAAAAGCTACTAATCAAGTAGGAGCAGCAGTGTTATGAAACCTTTCTCCACCTGGTATTCATTATCTATACTTAGCAGATCAATAGATCACTTACTGTCAACTGTGATCCAACTGAAATTATCCTGGTACTAGGTAGAACTGATTATATATATTGTCTCAAAGGATTTAAACAGATTGAAGTCCATGGCCATGATGAGAAGAGAGCATTTAGTTCCTTGATATCCACTGCACTGTCTGGTGATTTTCTACCAACTCAATTAGTCTGGTGTGGAAAGACGACTTGATCCCCTTCTATTATAGAATACGGTACCCCAGCTGAGGCAGACAGTCATATTATCTCTACCAATTCAAGTAATGACTTGAGTAGTTTATCAATAATAAAGGTTTACTTTGAAAGGATTATTGTCCCATACCATTGGCGCATGCTAGCATTGCATAGTCTTTCTGTCAATTTGAAAATGGTAATCTATGTTGATTGTTGGAATGTTTATCGGAGTGAAGTCATGGTCAAGTGACTGGAGGAAATATATCAATGGCTAATTCTTGTTTTTGTACCTGCTGGGTGCACGGGTATTTTTCAGCCTTGTGATGTTGGATTACAAAGATTCTATAAACATCATATCAAGCTTGAAGCAGCTGAATCTTTTCAAAAAGTGGTATGGAATCAGCTGAGAGATGAAATTCTACCAAGAGACATCAAGATTGGAGAAAATATCAGACAATTGCGAAATCACACTGCACATTGAATACTAGATGCCTTCCACTATTTACAATATCCAGATCAAAATTTACTTCTTTTCCTAGCGTGGAGTAAATGTAAAGTAAAGGACTTTGACCTTTCTTGGAGATGTATTTCATCTCCAACCTTCATCCTTCAGCTATTAACTGAGTCTGATAAGATCCAGAAGGTTGTCATGGGGGTAAATCTACTAGACTCAGACAATATAGGTGTTGGAAAGTTACAGGAAGAAGAACACAGTGGAAGTGACGATGGGGATGTTCTATCAGCTGTTATACAAGGTGCAGTAGTACAAGATACTGCAACAGGAATTAGTATGGGAGCAGGAACTCTGGAGGATAACGAACCACTCGGTCACTCAGGTAGTACACTCTTGGAAGAACTTTTGTAGGACCAAACCTTGGGGGGAACAAGAGGTATTTGTGGAATACGAGCACTATAGAGTAGGAGACTACTTTGTTAGCTAGTGGGGAGGCTGAGTGTAATTTTGAGAGCAGTAGTAGGGATAGCAGGTCATAGTTTAAGTTGTAGTTAGTTAATAGTTCTCTAAGCTATATTCCTAAAGTGCTCATTGCAGGTTCTTAGGAGCAAAAGACTAAAATGTAATATCTGTATACTAGTATATTACTTTCAAGTTCAGAACAAAAGTGAACTGCTGACCTGTTTCTACTTTTGGGATAACACCTGACTAACACTGACAAAATAGTAATTTGGTGAAACAGGACACTTGATGCTGATAGCTAACTGTTCCAAGTAACCTGAATACTACTGTACTAGAAAAGCTTTGTCTCAATCAGGTCAATACCCTCTATAAAATGAGTATTTAGAACTAGGGTAATATAAGAATCTGGAAAAATGTAGTTACTACCGGGCAGCAATTTTTTCAAAAAAACTAAGTTTTCCATTTCAGAATATATTATATTTTCAGCTTTTATCGTGATTTATTTAATTTAGTGCAAGCTGAGTGGGACTTTAAATATATTTAGAATACGGAAAAAATTGCATTAAAGTGGAAAAATTGCTATTTTTGTGGCAAGCTAAGTAGAGCCTTAATCCTTTACCTCATCTCAAACTAGCAAATAATAGGATAATAAAATGATCTGATAATTAATACACTATAATACAATATAATATTTGTCTTTTTATAAATACATAAAGAGCTATTTTATTTCTGCAATAGATAAGATCTGGCTTCAAGGTGCAACAGCCATCTTATCATAATCACATGAGTTAGGTTTCATATCAATATATGTAGGACATCCCATTCTCATTCTTCCCTCTCTTTTTTACCACTCAATCATTTGTCTCTTCTTTCAATATACCAGTTTTCTTATTATTGTTTCTAGTTCCCTATTTCTCTCATAACTTCAACCTGGGCAGAGCATTCCTTACTGCTCTTGCCTGATATGTCTTATAATATATGGAGAATATGTTTAGGTAAATATCTATTCAGCTACTAGTAGTAACCCATTTTCAACTATTATTGCAATGGCATTGTAATCAAATTAGTAAAGACCAAATAGAGCATTATCAAAAAATTATACAATATATCTCTTCTACTTAGTTGCCTCTAAGCTAAATTCTCTATTTCTGATATCAGATATGCTTAAACTAAATACAAATAAGAGACAAGATAGAACTATAGTAAGAAGAATATTATAAAACTCTTCTTCTTTCATATTTTCTCTCTACTAGCTAAGAACTGATTCATCTAACCACTCTGAATTTTTATTAAACAAACTACTTTATTTTTCCTTCCTAATATATTCTTTTAAAATTTGTTTTTATCACCTTACAGGGTACTTCCCTTCTACTCTTATATCAAGATTACTAATATGCTTGATTTAACATTTTGTTTCAATTAAAACTGATTTAGTGACCAAGGCTATATTTTTTGTATATCCTGTGCCAATATTGATAATCATTGTATAAAATTACTATACTAAGTAGTAAGAGCAAAGTGTGGTAAAAAATAAGGTAAACAACTTTAAAGTATCTTAGAGGAGATTTACTCATTCTTTGAATATACTAAGTTCTTATTGATAGAAGCTGAAACAATGACCCAAATCTGAGTCAGAAGCCTAGTAAATGTTTAGACTGTTTAGTTCAAGAAGCTTAGAAAATTTCTGCTCTAGTTGAGACACAACTAAACTAGTATAAACACTAGTTATTAAATAAAAATTTTTTCTTTTCACAATTAGATATTTCTGTTATTAAGAGAACTTAATAGTATGACTGAAAACAGTATTAAAAACTTAAAAGACACTTGTAATGATTTGAAAAGTGTCCTCAAATTTTTCATTTTATATATATACTCACTCTAGTTAATATTTTGATTACTGCATATTTTGGGAAATCTATCCACTCTCTTTAAAGATTACAGTTTTCTAAGACATGATTCAGAGGCTGAATAATATATAGAAATTATCAAATTATGGATTAATACCCTATTTATTCCAGAAATTGATTTTATGGAAGTTAGTTATCTATAATTTATGGTTCTCAGTTATAATAACATATAAGAGAAAGTAGCCTGTATAGCCCAACTTAAGTTTAATATTTTTACAGCAAATTTCAAAAATGCACTATAGGATATAATAAGATTTATGAAATTATTCATTGCTTATATAATACTGATATTTGTTTTTAAAATAAAAGAATATCTAGCTACCTAAATGGATGGAAAAACATAAGTAAAAGTATCTGGTCTTAGAGGAGGAATTAAAAGGTAAAAATGATATTTTATTAAGCTATTTGGACCTGCTTTCTTATATCTCAATTAAAGCCAATTTTAAAAGATTGGTCTATATTTTCCTAAGTCATATACTTATCTATATCTACCTTTTTTTAATAACTTGAAAAGACAATATATAATTAAAGAAGGATTCAAGTGCCAGAAAATTGAACTCATGATGTTTGATAAAAATTTGAAATTTTTTTTTGCCCATGCTTGAATGGGAAAACTACTAGCATAGTAATAGACTAATATGATTATTAACTACACCACAATACTGGTATAATATTTGACCTTTTATGTGGCAAAAAAGATAAGACTTCCTGACACTAGTACCATCTTATCAGAGGCACATGATTTCATCTTTCGTTACATCTATATAAATAGAATGCTATTTTCTCCTCTCCCCTTCTCTTTACCAACCCCTCATCTTTTTTTTTTTTCAAGTTACTTGTTTTCAAATTCCTACTACCAGTTTAGATATTTATTTTATTTATTGAATATGGGCAGAGTCTTACTCACTGTCTAGGCTCAACTTACTATTCACTAGTGTTTACAACTCTCTGGTATATTTTAAGTAAATGGTAGAGGCTCCTTCAGGATATAACCTGCTAATATCTCATAATATACAAAAAATCAGCTCAGAGTATAAGATATATACTTGGCTAGTACTTGTGGTCCAAGCATTTGGACTAGTATAATTCCTTATATCAATTTACTAACAATTACTTTTATAGTGTAACTATGGCAAATAAATTGTGGTATCTATTAAGATTTTGAGAAATATTACTTTCAAATAATATTATATGATTATTTTAGACAAGAGTTGAACTGCTACAATGATTAGAATTTAGTTTCTAGATTCTTGGACTGAAATCAAATATGAAAAGAGTGAATAATACTTGTTTTCCTATACACTTTTGTATTTGTTCTCTTATTCTTTTATTCACTTTCTAAATAGTAAATGAGAAAGTGGATTGTCTGAAATTTATTATGCAAATCCAAAATAGTATGAAAGTATGGGTAAATTATTAGAAAAGTACTATAAACTATAAGAGAAACTAAATTTGATTTCAGATATAGTGGTATTACTGAGATATCTGTTTTAAGAGTATCCAATTAGAGACTATTAGTAACTAAGACTGTTGAAGTGTCTCAAGTAAAAATTGCATCTTATTTATCCTACTTGGTCTGTTCCTTTCACCTATACATTTACGAGTATTGATCAATTAACTATGCAACCAGCTTCATGACACTGAAGCACTTCTTAGTTGTCATCTCCTACCTGATACATATCCTCAGAGAGAGAAGATATTTGCAATTCCTGAGCTTATACAGACAACCAGGACTGTTTGAAAGGAGTGCCAGTACAGCTCTAGACTGAACTTTGAAGTCCCGGATTATACCTACATCAAGGATGTGGTGTCTGCAATTTTGAAAACTATACAAGAGATATAAAAGGCAATAACTACTCAGTTAAAGCAGAGGAATAGGTGTGAGAAGAAAATCAGGAGGAGAGTAAAGGAGGCCGATGAGAAGGCAAATAGTTTAGAGCCAAGCATGGAACAATTTAAAGGAGAGGTGGCAAAATGATTTGGAATTATACAATCCCTGCTCCTAGTTACCATTGCCATAATCAGTCGGTTCTTGTATCAGTACTTTGATATAATCGGTCAGAAAGTATTTACACATGCCAGTGGGACTAGGGTAGAAATGAGGAATATCGCAGCTCACTATGGGAATTCTGCTGCCGATACAGTCATGATAAAATAATAGGATTTGACTCAGGATAGAACTTGTGATAAGCCTTATAGGAAAGCTTATGATAATATGGAATCATATACAGGTATATAGAATTGAGTTCTTAGAGGATTGCAGATGTGCTAAAGTTACATGAATTGAGAGTAATGGTAGCCATTATAAAAGAATGTGGTATATTGACTGCAAATCCTGGTAGCTCCTCTGCAATATGCAATAGCAAATGGTAAATCCAGTTGGAGAACGATTTCTCTAATTTTGTCAACCCAACTGGACAGTCTAGTAAAAAATATGAGGAGAACCTACCACATCTATTATCTCCCAGCAAAGAACTAAATCATCCACCAGTCATTGAGTCTTCTCTAGGCCTGTCTAAGTATATAGGGAGTAAAACTAAGACAGTACAGTATAAGAATAAAACAGGATATTACAATTTATAATGATGTACTGTTGGGGAAACAATACCAATTGGCTTCCTGAAGACACTTTGTGCTACTTTCTCAATCTTTACTTTTAAGGGGAAATATTGGCATTACAGAAAATAAGAGGTAGAAGAATGGTACTCATATCTTATATATTAATTGAAGGAGATATGTAAGAGAGTAGAGTAATCTTTGAAGAGAGACCTTTCAGGATTGGAATAATGTTATTGACCAGTACCGATTGGGAAAAATGGTGGCAATGCTAACATGCCATTTGATATCTCTGAATATACCATCTATTGAGAGTATTGAATCCTTTTTGATACTGGGTTGCCATATGTTGAGCTTAGTTAATAGGCTATATAATAGGTTATTTGCGGGCTTCACCACTACAGTCTCTAAGCCTAGTACTTGCTTAGATAAATTTGTTCTTTGAAGAAGACAAAGCACATCACCAGGCTTTCTAGATGCCCTATGATTGGTTTCAATATTTCTGACAGAGTGTCACTTAATTACTCTAATGGTGTATATTTATTTATCTTCGTTAGAATCTTGAGACTAATATAACCATTACATATAATAGTAAAGTCTGCTTTCCTTTCAAACTAGATGTGACTGAATTGTGCATAGAGAGTTTTCATCAACAACTTAGTTCTCGTGTTAATAGGCTCAAAGATTATAATAAATGTGTTTAGTATTGCAGTTCTACTCAAGACTCCTATTAGAATCTCATCTCCACTGGGTTAAATGAGAATTTTCTTACCGATAGAATCGCTCCTTCTAGCATGCACAATAGGGATAGAACCCTATTAGTTGTACTTATGCAGGAGAAAGATATATGTATAACTAAATATTGCAAAGTTAAGCCCAGCTCTAGCAACTGAGCAAAAGAGCCTATCAAGCAACCTGACCTAAGAACTTTCTAGAACATGAGGTACAGGGTGAGTAGCCTATATGAACTAATGGGTATTTATCAGAGAGAAAACAATATCGATTATATACCCCATGGTCAGCCCTGATAGTGCATTTTTCATTTTAGCTAATTGAGAATAACCCCAGTCAATCCTGATCCATTCATTTGTCCCACTTACAGATCAGATACTAATCTTAATTTTTGAAAAATATGAGCTATTTTTATTAATAATTCATAGACCTTTTATATTATAAAGTTGAATATTATTAATACAAATTTCTCAACTTCATTATGTAAAAATGTCAGTGAGTTCTTAATAAAGATTACTTATGTATTATGTGAGGTAGAACTAATATCATCTTTTTAAGCTAGACTAATGGCATTTTTAATATTATAATCATAGGACTCACGATTTATGAGAATCTATAACTCAATAACATGAGACAGAACAAGCATCATGTTCTTTGCTAATATTATACCTCATCAGGATTTAAGCCTGAATGCCGACTCTGAGCATTATTACCGTTATGTTAAGAAAGAGAGTATTGTGAGTTTGTTGTTGTACTCTCATGGGCCAAAGAACAAGGAGGTGCCAAGAGACATAGTCAAAAAAAATAGCTGTCAGAGGGAAGCTCCTTTCCCAATATTACCATTTTGTCTGTAATCAACTAGGATTATAGTCGCCTTCCTTTAGTCTATCAAATTGATCCGTATTAGGATTTTTCACCCTTCCTCATATCCAACACCATGTAGCGAATTCTTAATTAGAGGAGTGAGTGATATTTTCCTATTGAGAGCAGCAAAAGAGAAGATTAATATAAATCACCAGTTTTCTGGACAACATAGAGAACTAGGATATAATTTAAGTGATAAATATTGAATACCAATTCAATTGTAACTTTACGAGAAGAGGTCATGGAAATGTTCCAAAACTAGCCTGAAAAAGTGAAAATATAGGAGAAATAGCCATGGCAGGAGGGAAAAGATCAAAGGATAACTAGATTTTTAAACAAATTAGTTATGAAGAAAGGCAGTAAGATAAACGGAGAAGGGAAACAAACCAGAAAAAATGCATAAAAATGCAAAACCTAGTATTTTGGATGCAGCCTTAGGGTTCATTACTATGCAGCCTCGTGTGGAGTAGACCATCAGGCATATGAGGGAGGGTAATAAGGGGTCTGAAGGAGGTATCGGACCAGTGACGGTAGCAGGAGTTACGGGTTTTTTGATGAGTATTTTACAATGCATCCGAGATAACCTCAAGAGCCTCCTCTGAAGTAATAGCTAGAGTTATTAGAATAATTTCTGAAGTTTGAGCAATCTGAACATGTTGAGACTCATACTGGGATAAATATTTAGTGTGAGGGGTGAGAAGCTGGGTGAGAGGTGTTGTACTTTTTTTTCTTCTATTGCTGTGACTAATGAGATAGCAGTCAGGCACATCACAGGCTTTTTGCAATGTAATAAGCTCTTTGGCTGTCAGAATATGGGTCTAAGAGAGATATTTCCTGTCTGCCATAGTGTTATAAGTTTTTCTTTGCCATAAGCCATCACAGAATCTTTCCCTGATCTCCTTCTCTGCCATTGAGAATAGGGCAGCATGGCTAAAGGCTTTGGGAATTCCATTTACTTTTTTTAACTAAAGCACCATTGTTGATATAATAGTTGAAAGTTATGGTTGACTGCGGATATCTCTAGAGAATTTTGGTGTATGAAAGATATCAGAAGGGCAAGTAGGGTTGATTGGAAAAGGGTTGTAGTTGGTATTCTCAGGCTTTAGCTGGATGTTAACTCAGCGAGGTTTAAATAACAAAATATGAGTAGTAGTAAAAGCCTGTTCGATATTGCACCCCATGACAGCTGTGATTAGTAGATCATATAGAAGGGGAATAAAAACTGATATCTTGACTCCTTCCTCGCTATCACAGCTGTAGTTGTCAACACTCCAGCTGTAGGCATTCTCCAATAGACTAATGATACCTACATCTAGGGACTGGAGAAGATGTGTTGAGTATAAGGCAAGGCAGAATAGAATAATATTTTTCTTTTCTGACAGAAGGTAGCAAACACCTAAGTTATATGAGAGCCATGTCCATCTAGTAGGAGTAGTCAAGGAATGGGGACAATAGAGCCAGTATATAGCTCAAATAATGCTGTGATCTATTTCAAGACAACTGCATTATCAGTCAAGCCATTTGCAGAGAATTCACAGTGGTAATCAGCTATAGTAGCTATTAAATTGCTGGACTAGCCCTTGTATTGAGCACTGCCCTGATTAATCACAATGAGTGGAAGGGTATAACCAGTAGCACAAATAGTTTCATGTATGGTTACTATTTCTGAAGTATCTTCAGGAGTGAGATAGGGGTTTTTGCGCTTCCACTTAGAGAGGACATTGGCTCATACTGTAATCCCTACAGGAATTATTTCTCAACTATATTGAAGATCTGGAAGGGCTTTAGGTTATGTTGATGAATACTTAGCATTCGTTACGGGCCCTATTTCAGTGGAACAGGGCAAAAGTAATACGTGTTATCTCCCTAAATCACCCTGTTTTTCTTTTCATGTTAAGCGAATTAACATGAGTTATTTTGGCCCCATTCTACTGAAACGGGGCCCCGTAACAAACTCTATGAATACTTTGTAAGAGTTTGGAAAAATTGTCTGATAATAGACAGGGACATCTCAGATGAGCTTTCTACTAGTCTAACTTTATGCTGAACTTGATTGCCATATTATAGTAATAGTCTGATACTCTCATGATCTAATTTTTCCCAAAACCCTTTCACTTATGTCCTGTTGACTTTTCATACAAAAAACGTGCCAGTGCCTTATGTTTTACCATCCTCAGTGGTAGTGGAAAACCCTGGTTTTTCTGCTCCTTACCCCAAGCCACTATTGCTTTCTCTTTCACATACGATATTAACTTATTATTTACCTGTACATGATAGTGGGATGGGGTAACTAACTCAAAGGAATGGAGAGAGCTAGGCCGTATAATAGTCGAGATAATAGAGAGAAGTCAGGAAGGCTCAAGTAATAATGGTTCGATAAAGATAAGGTAATTAAATAGAAGTTCTCGAATTTTAAACATAAAACTTGATATATTGTTAAGGTCTCTTCTCTATTGCTTGATTTTCTCAAACTCCGGGGAATAGCCCTTACTACTTATACTAAAATCTTGCTACTTCCTGTTTCCTAACAGTCATGTATCTGTCTAAGATTTCAGCTTCATTATAGGAAGGGGGAACACTCTTTGACCCTGAATAATTGCCCCACTCGAACTCAGAGAACTCCCGACATCTATTTCATCTGAGGGTGTCCCCACTCCACTAGCAGATAGTCTTTGATATCTTCGTCCTAATAGACTAAGTTCATATATGTGGTCGCAATGGCAAAATACCAATAGTGTTTTATCGTGAAATATCAAGTAATCAGCTCGAATAGCCAGATAATAATTCCTAATGCATACTATGCTTATGCACTGGATATGGAATAAAGTATACTCACTTTATCTTTTCAATCAGTAATCTGCTTCATGGAATGTGAGTTCTCCTGTATTCCGAGTAGTCAACATAGATGCCTTCAGTTGCTCCTACCACAGTGAGTTGAGATTGGACTTACGCTCCTCCATTATGGTGGGCAGTCTCTACTAATAATAATAGTGAGCTATTCTCGTGTGCTTAACACTAGCTTCCTCTTCAAAAGGGTTTGTCCCCAAAATCCTTCTTGACATATAATAAATGAGTAGCGATAAACATTAAATATTAAATCCTTGTAGTACTCTACAAGGTAGGGTGAAAAACCTTCCGCGTTTGCTTGGCCAGGGCAGGAAAACCTTTGTGAGTAATACTACTTAGCCCAATGATGGCATTTCTGGGTTTTCTCTATGAAACATATCTACCAATTCCTTCGCATTTTCCAAATACTCAGGTGGTTGCCAGGTGTTCTCCTCTTCTGAACACCCTTTCCACTTAACGAAATATCTTATTTTGTGGAATGTTTGGGGTCTTCCTCTTACCCATCTTTCGTAAGAGATTATTTCACTCATAACAATTTTTTCCACCTTCCATTCAAGAGCTCCATTAATCTTTTCGAGTTGCATAGGTGGTTGTTCTCGAGCGGGTCAAATTGAAGTTCGGTATGGTTCGAGTAATGATACATGACATACTAGATGGATTTTCTAACGGTCTGATAGTTCGATGTTATAGGCAAGGTTTCCTCGTTGGTCTAGGATTTTAAAAGGGCAGTAGAGTTTGGGGGCTGGCTTCTTTTAAGCGCGTTTTGTGCGAATATGTTTTGTGTAGAGAATAAGCAGATCTCCAATTTTGAAGTCTGGTTGTTGCTTAGCCTTTTGATTGTTATATGGTCCCATAGCTTCTTGTGTCTTCTCGAGAGATTCTCTTGCTTATTGATGTATCGTTTGCATCTAGTAAGGATACAATTTGCCTCCTAGATTCTGAGCATCACGCTCTTTTAACCATTCAGTCCGAGGATGTTAACGGTAGTTTGCGAAAGGGGGTCATTTTGTGTGTAGTGATGGTCGAGTTGTTGTAGGCAAACTAGGCGAGGGGTAAAAGGTGGTACCAATCATCCTGATCGTAGTTGACACATATTCGGAGGTAGCCTCCCAGTATTTGGTTTACTTTTTCTGTTTGTCCGTCAGTCTGAGGGTGGTATACCGTCGACATTTTTCATTTAATATTGAGTTTTGTGCATAATGATAGACGAAATTCGCCAGAATACTTTGCTTCCATATATGGGATGATTTCTGAGGGTAGGCTATGGTATTTCCATACTTCTTTAAGGAATACTTCTCCAACATCTCGTGCGGATGCTTTTTCTTCTAATCCGATAAGATGTGCCATTTTCGTGAACCGGTCTACTATGATTATGATCTGTATATCTCCTGCCAAATTTGGTAGTTGAGGAATAAAGTCTACTAAAGGTGAAGCCCAAGCTGCAAAGGGTACTTGTAACGTTTGAAGTAAACCGAATAGTGCATGTCTTGGAGACTTAGCTTCTTGGCAAGCAGTGCAGGATCGTACATAGTCATTTACCCAGTCAGTGAGTTCTTTCCAGTAGAAGTCTCGAGTAATGATTTCGAGTGTCTTATCTTGTCTGAAATATCCTGCTACTTGCGAATTGTGACATCCTTTGGCGATAAGTCTGTGCAGGTCTTCGTTTGCTGGAATATATAGTCGGTTCTTGTAGTAAAGTAGGTTATCAGATAGAATCCATTGTTTCAGCACTTTCTTTCCTTCCCTTATTATATTTTCCAATTCTTCCTTTCTCCGCAGCCAATCTTGATCTTCCTTTACCACCTGTCGAACCTTTTCCAAAAAGTCAGTTTATACCTTCTTAAGATTTCCCTTTGCGATAATAGCATTAGACAATAGAACTTGTCCTTTTGGAAGTATCAGGTGGTCATTGATATCAGAGGTATCATAAAATTTGTGTATGCTGCTTGAATGGAGAAAGCATATTGTTGGTTGAGTTTTCTTCAACTTCAGTCCTTGTCCCGAGCTGCCAAACCCTTGTCCAGCTCTTTTCTTTTCATCTATCTCATCTACCTCCCTCCAGTCTTCATTATCTATTCTTTCCACTATGAGTTGCGCAAAGCGATTTCCTTTCTGAATCCCGAAATCTGAAGAGCCATGATTAACGATAAGGACTTCGACTTCGCCTCTATAGTCTGCATCGATAACTCCAACATCTACTGGTATAGCTTTGGTTGCCAAGCCACTTCTTGGTGCAATACGACCGTAAGTATGACTTGGGACTGCAATAACTAATCCGGTTTTAACAAGATGTTGGTTCTTAGCTGGGATCCTTAAGGTTTCGATACTTTAGAGGTCATGTTCTGCCGAAAATTTGCATCCTCAAGCTGGGATTCTAGCATTTTCTGAAAGTCTTTGAACTCATATATGGTTTTCTGTTTCTGCCTGAGGGATTTCCTGATAGAAAGGTGAAGAGGTTTCGCCCCAAACAATTGCAGTTTGGAATTTGGTGAAGTATTCACGTTGTAGAATTTGCTGTTCGGGATGCATAGCTCCCACTTCAGGGGGTACTCCAGCCACCTGCTTAAAGCATCAGGTTTACTTCCCTTCAAGCCTGGTCGATAGATGATAATGAAATTAAAGTTGTATAATTTCTGCGCCCAACGAATTTGGCATGCTGTCCAGGCCTTTGTGGTCAAAAAGTATTAAAGGTTCTGATGATCAGTATAGACTGTAATTGGCTTTTCCGTTCCTTGGAGGTAATGTTTCCATTCTATAAAGGGAAGAAGAATAGCCAAAGATGCTTTCTTGTGAATGTCATATTTCATTTCTGCCAAGTCGAGTTTTCGGGAGTGGAAAGCTATGGGGTATAATCGTTTTTCTTGAAACTGTGAGAAGATGCAGCCAAGGCCGTAATCGCTTGCTTTGGTCTCAACAATCGTATCATGTTCTAGGTGAAAATAACATAGTATTGGGGCTGTAACAAAGCATCGCTGAAGATATTCGAAAGTCTTATGCCAATCTTTTCCCCATACAAAACTCTCTCTTTCTCCCTTTAGCAGATTGGTGATCGGGGTGCAAATCTTCGAGAAGTTTTTGATAAATCATCGATAGAAATTTGCAAATCTGATAAAAATCTGGACCTCTTTTACTGATGCAGGAGGTTTCCAAGACTTAATTGTCTCTACCTTCTTCTCATTTATTGTAACCCATGCCGTTGTCACAACATATCCTAGGAAATCAACTGATTTAACATGAAACGTACTTTTCTCTAATAATACTGCCATCTGGTATTCCCGCAAAGGCTATTGGACTTTTCGAACAAGGGAAATATGTTCTATGAGCCATTTCGAATAAATTAGGATATCGTTTATATAAACGATGACTCTGTGGTCGAGATATTCATCGAGGATTTCTTTCATCATAGTCTGAAAGATTGCTGGTGCATTGACAAGACCAAAAAGCCTGACCTTATATTCGTAAAGGCCATATTGAGTTTGAAAAGCTGTTTTCCATTCATGGTCTTTGCGGATTCTACTCAGGTGGAATTCATCCTTCAGATCCAGTTTCATGAAGATGCTTTCCTCTCGAACCTGATTTCTTAGTTCTGCCATCAAACGAATTAGATATTTGTTATAGATGGTAACTTTATTAAGTTCCCAGTAGTCTACTACAGATCAAAGTCGACTGTTAGGTTTCGGTATGAAGAGAATAGGTACTCCGGCTGGAAACTCCATAGCCGTAATATTCCCTTGTTTCGTCATATCAGTGCTATAGGAACGGAGAGCTTAGAGTTGTTTTTCGGATAAGGGGTATATCAGACCCCATGGTGGTTGCATATCAGGTTTGAGGTCAATCGCATAGTCAAAGGTAGGAGGAGGAGCTAGTGTCTCTGCTGTTGAGGGACGGAATAAATCACGGTAGTCATGGTAGCATTCACGTAGGCGATCATTAATAGTAACTTTCTTATCATCTTCTCTTTCAATGCTTCCTACAACTACCGCGTTAGGATCGCTAAGGACGTCCTCCTCCCGTTCAACTGAAATTCCCTCCTGTTCTGGTAATAAAGGTGATCAACAGCAATCTACGTTAAATGACCAAGTGTCCCAATCTGTGATATTGCTGATTGGATGTTCCTGATGCCACTATCCAAACAGTATAATCATACCATATTTGCCTGCTGGAGCTATTTCACAGGTAACGAGCGAGATGTGATAGGTTTTTCCTATTTCTAGTTAGAGAATATGAGTATAGTGCAATCCGCCGGAGGAGATGGTTTCGCCGGTAAAACCCTGGATGTGTACTGCATTGGATCGAGATTCGTAAACTATGTGAAGGTCATGAATCAGTTGTTTATTGAAAAGGAATATATTTCATCTGGAGTCTAATAAGACTGGAATCCGATAGCGATCTCTGAGGATATAGATGTTTGCTTGTGCTTCCGGATAGTCGTAACGCAGGGGTTATTGGGCAATAGTGTTTTTCCGCTTACTGGACAGAGTAGGATATTTCTTGACTCATTTAGAAGCTATGTTGATTTCTTGTAATAAGATGTTTGTGACAACGCCTGTGTTGTTTCAATCACTTAGGTCTTCTCAGACAAACTAAATTAAATATAATAATTAAAAATTACCTTTATACATCAGCAAAAATAAGTCTCTGCGCCCTGTGCGCTCTGTGTGTCTGGCACACCTGACGTACATAACGTCGACCACGAATCAGAACGCAACCTTGTACTCGCTTAATGCAGAGCGCACCTGGCGCAATACTACAACTTTCTGAACCCACCTGGTGCAACACTACATTTTCCTGAACACACCTGGCGCAATACCACATCTTCAGGAAAGAGTCAAGGGAGTCCCCTTATCCACTCCAGACCTAGGTCACAGCATATATTAATTTTATAAAGCCCTTTTAAAGGGTTTATTTTATCTACTAGTTATTTACATAAGAACTTCCCTGTCACTACCAGTTGAAAAACCTGGCATTATGACCCCCACCTTTCAGAAGACACTATAGCGAGATGAAAAATCATCGTATGGAGAGGCCCTTTTGGCGATGGACAGCCTGGATGGTGTAGAACGCTGTCCTAACAGGGCTTCACGATCGCATACCTAACACCCCCGGAAGCTGGCTTTAAAGTGAGCACTCTCCAAACACCCTGGACTAAAACATCCCGACATAATGACCCCCCCTTCATAAGACTCTGTACCGCCATGGAGAATGCTCGTATGGGGACATCCTTTTGGCAGTTGAGAAATGGGATAGCGTAGAACGCCGTCGTTAAAGGGCTCTGTAATCGCATGCCCAACGCTCTCGAAATCTGGCTTAAAAGTCAGCACTTTCCAGACATCTAAAAAAACCCAGCATAATGACCCCCCATTCAGAAGACTCTATAGCACCATGGAAAATACTTGTATGGAGACGCCCTTTTGGTGGGGGATAGAGGGGATGGCGTAGAACGCCGTCGTTAAAGGGTTCTATGATCGCATTGCTAACGCTCCCGAAATCTGGCTTTAAAGTCAGTACATCCAGACATCCTAAAACACCCGGCATAAGGACTCCCCCTTCAGAAGACTCAGTAGCGCCATGGAAACTACTCGTATGGGGACACCCTTTTGGTGGTGGATAGATGGGATGCTGTAGAAGGACGTCGTCAAAGGGCTTGACGATCGCATACCTAACGCCCCCGGAATCTGGGTTCAAAGTCAGCTCTTTCCAAATACCCTGCTAGGGGACTAAAGAAATCTGGCATAAGGACCCCCCTTCAGTGGAGTCTGGAGGGCTATGGAAAATGTTTATTTGGTGAAGAGTATAGAGTAGGCTGGGGTTGAGACTAGTGAGGCCCGGGAGTGATGTTGGTACCAGTGCGGTGATGAAAGTGCTGAGTCGCGTCGCGTCAAAGGCTAAGTGCAAAGAAACCACAACACTATAGAGTGTCCTAGCTATCACTCGCTTTAACACTGAAGTGAACTGGCATTTTCGCTCTCTGAAAGATCAAGTTCTGAAAATAGAATACTAGTAGTACCCTTGCCCGGTGTTAGTATCTTGAGTGCAAATTTAAGATTAAGAGTACAGTGGCTTTCTCACTTAGCGCCTACACTAACCTATCTATCTTTGTCAAGAGTAGCCCCAATCTTTGTATGAGAGAAGACCGAAATACCAGTCAGAAGGCGGGTATTGACTAGGGGGTACTCAGGAAAGAGATGGGTTGAGTGGTCTATCCAGATGTGCGATGGTGCTATGAAGTGCGTCCAGAAGGTTGGGGGGTAATTTAGTGTGGCAACGTACCTCAGGAGAGACAGAGTGTTGGAGTACCCAGCAGTGTGCACCAGGCGCTTAGGGCGCCAAAGTGAGGTCGCTGGCGTCAGGGCGCAATACCAGCGCACCTGACACAGTATATATTATTGCTGATATAGTCCCGGGCAGCCTAATACAAGTGTTCTTTACCCCCTGCTGAGGAGTTTCCGAAAAATATAAAAGAAATTCACAAATGAGGGAGAAACTTAGCAGATTTTTTATTTTTTATTTTTTATTTTTCACTTTTTATTTTTATTTTATTTTATTTTATATTTATTTTATTTTCCTTGTGGGGTTGCACCGTTGCTACCCACACCTTAGGGTACCTTTGCGCAACATAAAAGGGGCAAGTCCGCACTTTTTGTACCCCTCCCCTTTTTTCCCCAGCTTCCTGGAAAAGTAGTTGGCCGGAATGTCCACTATCTCGTCCACTTTCCGGTGGCCTTCTTTTAGGTCGCACTGCCCGGGGGGGGCAGGAAGGAGAGTAGTGTGAGTTAATGGTTAATACTCACCTCCGGAGGTTCCCCATCCTTTCCCTCGTGGTGGGCAGTAATTTTGCAAATAGGGTATAACATTTGCATAAAGTTGGTAACTGTTTTCAGGTGAAAAACTGAAATAATTTTGTAGTTTGGTGGTTTCGCAAGCTTTTCCCTTGGTAGCCTTGGATGTCTCTTTCGATTATATCAATCCTTGTTGGTTCCTGCCGGTCGTCAAAATTTATTTTCCTGCTTGCTTCTCAAGATCAAGGTAAGTGCTGCTTTATTGTCATTTGTAACTAGTTGGTTGGCTCCGATGTCTGTTCACTAAGTGAAGTTGATTCAGACTTATGGACTTAGAGAGCCCAATTGGTATTGATAAATCATTTTATAGCATCCCGGTGTCTGATAATTTCCAAACAAGCGAAGGAGAGGATCAATGAATCATGTTGACTTTAGGGGTGGGTTTTGGGTGCGTAGGTGGTTGCTGCACAGCTAAGGTTATTGTTCACTGTCAGAACAGGAGTTTTATGTTTTTTCTTGTTCCTTATTGTTTACAAAGGTTGTTGCCATGACAGCGTGTCTTCTGCACTTCTGCCATCAGTGGTTGTCAAGGTGGCAACGAGTGCAACGGTTCTCCTTTTTTTGTTGTGCTACCAGTTCTGCAGGAATTCCGTTGTGGACCTCCTTGAAGTCAGTATGTTCATCTTTGGGATTATTATTTGCCTCCATATGTGTCGACCGAACCGCCTTCCATGTGGAAGCGTATTCTTTTCGACCTTTATCGGTAAAACCATCCGGTCCCTTCTTTGAGTTACAATCTTTATCATTGTTGACTTCTCGTTTTCGCTTAGTTGTCGCTGTCCGTGGAGTTATTATCAATTTCCATATTTTCCATCTTTCGAGAAGTTCCTCCTCTTGTCTTCCAATATCCCGAAGAATTTCCATCCATTCTTCATTATTAGCAAACTTAAAGTGAGAAAGTCACCTAAGAATGTCCTCTGGAAGTTTACTCTCCACTCTTACCCTCTATGCTATTCTAGTGAGAACTGCTTTGATCTTCTGGTTTTCGAGAAGAAGAAGCTAGGTTTCAATTCTTCCCTTGAATGTGATTTTATTCATTTCCTAAAGGGCTCTTCGTTCTTCCTCAATTCCGATATATGCTTTCGTTATTTCTTGTCAGAATCGGTCCTATATAGAATAGGTGGAGTCTCGAGCGTAACCACCTAAACTCCTGAACATCTTTTGGTATTTCTCAGAAAAAGATGCAACTTTATTGCCCTTTGTTTTACCAAGAGCAAACACAATTCGATGCCTATGATCTGCCCATTGTGCATGATTGTAGTCGAAATAATCTTGGCAAGCTGTTAACCAGTTTCGTACATCCTGGTTGTCTTCTCCCTGAAAGCAATAAGGAGATTCAGCGATCTGCTGTAATAGTCGCTATGGTTCGCTAATGCTTCGAAAGAATTCTAGCATAGCTCTAGTACTCGGGGAAACGTCCTTAGGAATGGGCGTTTTCAGAGAAGCGCCTGCAGGCCTGCTGCCCTTTCTGCCTTGGTCGCCTTCTCCATCGTTATCATCCGCATCAGAGTCGCCAGGAATTGGGTCTCCACTAGTATTATGTGGCGGAGAATGGGGTAGGAGCGGGTTTCTTCTTTCTCTTCCTTCACTTCCTTTTCCTTTATCTTAAGGAGTTGATCCTTATTTTTTTCTTTTGTTGGTAACATCGCGTGTTTTCAAGGGGTTTGACCGACCTCACTTGGAGGGTGCAGGTTGGTCATCTGCCGCAACCGAAGTAGCTACTGAATAAGCCATTAATTTGACTTCGAAATTTTGGACAAGGTTGTCGATTGCGGCTTGTGATTTTCTAGCTTGTTGGTTTAACATCGCTTGTACTTTCTTGTGATTATCGTTAAATTGGGTGGCAGTAATTTTGTCCTTTCATTTGAACATTTTTGCTGCTTCTATCTTTTCTTTCCCGACTTTCTTTTTCCATCTTGGCTCTTGCTGATCAAACTGGCGTTTCAGAAAGAACAGTTTTTCAGCCAATTGGAGGTCTCGGCTTTGGAAGTCCTAGTTATCGTCCGCCCATTGCTCTTGTTGTAGCCTAAAAGGTTCTCGAACTTCTACTCTTAACCGATCTTGTTCTACTTTCATCGGACTTTGGAGTTGTAGTAGGTATTGTCCGTGTTCAGCGAATTCCGCATTGGTAACTTCCTCGTTTCTGCCCAAGCATCCATTGACATGTCAGAGGTTGGTATATACTGCCTGAATCTAAGCTGTTAAGCTACTTAGGGCCAGATGTATTTCATCCTGGCTTTGCCAGATTTCTCCCCCAGGATGAACCAAAAGGCCTCTGCTAATTGGATTTATAATTTCACATATGGGTTAGGGCGAATTCTGGAAGGTCTTCATATACTCGGACTTGATGTTGCAAGAAAATATGAACCTGTCCTACTCAGGGCAAGGACCCGATAGTAGGAGTATTTGAGTTGTCGCTGGGTGAAACTGATCCTGTCGGTGTGGAACTGTTGTCACAAATATCTATTGGATCGGTAGATGGTGAAACAGGGGAGTCTAGTTTTCATTCATCAGAGATGATGAAAGGTACGCAATATTGAGGAGAAGTAGCACTCAATACTTGCAGAGGGTAGGCAAATGTTTTCCAATTATAAAAGCTTTCCTATAGCTTCGATTGATTCAGAAGTTATAATTTTATTTCTTATCATGAATGTTCCAAACCGTTCGAAGTGCTATGTTTTAGAGGTTGCTTTCCGAGTCTGAATAACAGACTGGAAAGAGGTTGGGTGGAATAGCTCCTTTACACTTCTTGCAAGAAGGGCACTGGAGGAAGCTATCGCAATTGTAATCTTGCCTTGGCATCTAATGGGATAATATATGGTGCAGGAGCCTTGGTGACCTGAATGTAACAATATAGTAATACAGGATAACTAACTCAAAGGAATAGAGAGAGCTCGGCCCTATAATATTCGAGATAATAGAGGGAAGTCAGGAAGGCTCAAGTAATAATAGTTCGATAAAGGTAAGATAATTAAATAGAAGTACTCGAATTTTAAACTTAAAACTTGTTATATTGTTAAGCTCTCTTCTCCATTGCTTGATTTTCTCAAACTCTGGGAAATAGCCCTTACTACTTATAATGAAATCTTGCTACTCCCTGTTTCCTAATAGTCATGTATCTTTCTAAGATTTCAGCTTCATCAAAGCAAGTGCGAATACTCTTTGACCCTGAATAATTACCCTACTTGAACTCAGAGAACTCCCGACCACTATTTTATCTGAGGGTGTTCCCACTCCACTAGTAGATTGTCTTCGATCTCTTCATCCTAATAGACTATGTTTATATATGTGTTCGCAATGCGAATATACCAATAGTCTTTTATCGTGAACTATCGAGTGATCAGCTCGAATAGCCGGATAATAATACATAATGCATACTATGCATATGCACTGGGCCGGATAAGGAATAAAGTATTATCACTTTATCTTTTCAATCAGTAATCAGCTTTATGGAATGTAAGTTCTTCCAGTATCCCAAGTAGTCAACATAGATGCCTCCAGTTGCTCCTACCCCAGTGAGTTGAGGCTAGACATATGCTCCTCCATTACAGTGGCGCAGTCTCTACTAATAATAATAGTGAGCTATTCTCGTGTGCGTAATATATGGCCTGTAATTCTCTCCCATGTATACCAGTAATTAAGTGTCTATTTTTGGATATCTAAACCCTCATCAGCTGACTGAATGCTCTACTACTAACCTTCTTTCAATTACCAAATTGTACTGGTAATGTGTGTCTCATCACCTTTAGTATTAGTGTACTTCTTAACTAGCAGTTTTTTGGTATTTTGGTGGTAATTGTTTTTTTTTTGGGTGGGGTAACTACCTTTGGAGGCTCTATTATTTTAGTGACATTGTGCCACTTCGCTTCCAGGTGATTTTCTGGATCCATGTAATTTACGTTCATTCAATAACTAGTTAAAATATCTGGTATGACCCATAGAACTCTCTGAACTGCTAAATATTTTTCCTAGAGGTTCAAATAAGTTGCAAAAGTAGTATGATGCTAATAAACTTAAGTTTGAATACAGTATACTATATTCAAGCCTGATCTAAGATTTTAATCTTAATATCTATTTTGTCATTACTCAAATATATCAGTATTAATAATCTTAGTACTGTGGAATATTCTGGGCATTATGTCCTTACTCAATCCCCACAATTTTATTTCATTACTCCTTCTAATAGCATTTACTGTGTTGAAAATAAACTTTCATCTCTGTAGTCTCTACATATAAGAGTACAACATCATCAGGAAATTGTCTACAGTCCTCCTGGTCCACCATGAGGGGTCTTGGTCCCTGTGGTTCACCCAGGTGCTCCCTGGTCCACCCTGGTCCACATTTTTGGTTAAATTTTCACAAGTATGGTTCAAAGTGGATCGGTGTGGACCAGGAGCATTCAGGACCTTCCTGAACGTGCGTAAAACCTTTTCCTGATAACCAGTCACTCTTCCTACTAGGGCTTCCTTCTCTTCTAGTTTGACTTACTATATTAGGCTTGTCTCTCATATTACTAGTAAAACATTTACTCAAATATCTTCTTATGTACATTCTTATATCTTCTATTTTATTTCCTTTAACCTTTCTGCCAATGCAGGTATATATTGCTATTTCTCAGTATAAATAATAGGGCTTTCTTGCCCTCTAAGATATTAAGAAGTATGTAAGAGATTGCTTCCATGAGTACAGTTCCGCTAACTACCTTGATCTTTGAACTGTTATACAATACACAGCTTTAACAAAATGTCTTCAGTCATAGTTGAACCAATGTTATACTTTCTATCACAGGCGAGAGCGGAGGTTAAATATACTATAAAATAGAACTAACAACAGAGTGTAGTCATTATACTTCCTTATAGTTAAATTTACATCTACTACAAGAACTTAGGATTAATAGTAATGGGTTCTTCTTTTATCATTATATTATTCATTGCATCAGATAGGTTCCAGTCATCCGCCTGATATAAGTATAATATTATATAGCATTTACCGAACACTAATCTTATATCAGGAAGTTCGAGTTAGGGGAGTATTAATTTATTTGATCCACTTGCATTCTCATACCGTAGAGATAACTTTATCCTAGGCTAATTACAAGTGAATAAGAGAATAAAAGAATAATATAGTTTACTATCAGTAAAAGTACTCCACTATCATAGATGGCCCATCTCAAACACATCTTGCATTATAGTGCCCAAGGAGATAGGGAGTACCATATTTAAGTACTCTATGAGCAACAGAACTAAAAATTGACATTTCTTTATATAGAAAGTTTAGTGTGGTGTATGGCAGTCTATAGTGAACGTAACTGCCACAAAATCTAAAGTCTTGAAAATCTTAAAAATTAAAAAGTCCAACAAGTACCAAATTTTATAAGTAATATACATAATTGTAATTATTAATATTATTGAGTATCATGTATTTAAGTGGCAAGTTACGATAATGAAAGTGAGAAATAAAGAAATAGTTGAAGAAACAACAAGAATCTAAGTGTCTATCAAGGAGGCCTCACTATAAACTAAAGGGTATTCCTATCCCAGTACCTCATCTGAGAGGCATTTGACAGTACATTAGAGAATATTCAGATGAAATAGTTTTGTTGGCCTAGACTAATAATAATTACCTTTCTTTTCAAAGTAATTGATGCTAAAAGGCCATTTAGCAAAATATGTCAACTATTTAGTTTTCAACCAGCATAACTCAATACTATTCTCATGGAAATGATTGACTATTGACAATAATTATTTCAATATGTCAAACCATTTCGCAATAAAACAGTTGCCACTTCTTCCTTTTTTGCTGAAAAGGCTCTTACTTCCAAAAGCCATGAATCAGAAAATCTCAGAAAATAATCATTACGACTCAACTGATATATTACTCTCATCTTAATACTTCTATCTATTTTTATATTTATTTACTTTTAAAGTAGTACCCAGGGAATGCTCTTGTAATCTCAGTTCTAGAATCTGGACTACAAAATAGTGTACATGTGAGTATAATTGTGAAATGTCAGCTATAGACATTGAGGTTTTAGTTAATTGATATAAGTTTATAATAGCTTGACTGTTATTCTTGTACAAGAACTTGATTGTAATATTCCATATATCTTTCTTCATATGATTTTATTCGGAAAGACAATCCTGACTTAGCCTAAAACCAAAACGAGTTAACAATCAATAATAATCAGCTCTTGATAGCTTACACCACTATGAGTTTTGGGAGTGCTAACCAGCAGCTAGAAATAGCTCATTTCCCCTTTGCTGAAACTGCAGTTTTCCTATCTCCCAGTGATCCTGACTTGATTATTGACCTTGCTCATAGCTCCTGTAGCTGCCTGGTAGATCCGCTTCATTAATCAAAACTTTGAAGCAAAAACAGCCAAACTGGTACTTTTCAGAAGTTGGAACAAGACCGTATACGGCTGGAAAATAAATTACAGCTGTCAGCTGGCCCTTGTGGACTGGGATAATAGCAAGCTTGTTCAACTTTCCTTTCAACTTGTTGAAACTCAGTAGTTATACTAATACACAACTATAATAAGATGAGATTGAAAAAGATAGAAGATATTTTGGATAGTCACCTATTATAAATCACTGGTATTACTGACAATGAGATATCACCAGAACTGCATTGATAATTTGTCTAAACCAGAGAATATTCTAGATACCTATAGGTGGATTCAGTATTATGTCAAGACTGGCTGAGGGGAGTAAGAACGAGGGTATAATACATAGCTAAGTAGTATAGAAGATATGGCACGAACCATCTCCTCTACACCTCCGGCGATTGAAATCTCAACATCATGAGAAATCATCGTGGGTTTTGGTGTCCCTCTCCCCTCTTCTGATGGCCTTCTTTGCCTAGGAGAGTGATGCTCCAGCCACCTCCTTCCTCCCCCTGATTTCCTTCTGATGGCTTAGGTATTTGGGTGCCTTCGTCTATGGGGTTTCATACTCTTCCCCCTCTTTCTCCGCACTTATTTTGTGGCCCTCGCTTAGCATTTGCACGGTTGGCAACATCTTCGCCTCGTCTTAGGCATAGCGCAGCTTCGGGTTATCGGTGAAGTAGTGGCCCCGGTGGCTCTGTTCTCTGATATTGCACTATCTCCTGAGCGCTTCAGTCGGTACGGTCGCATTGTCGAAAAACTGTGATCCCTTGGTGGTCCTTTGCCTTGTACTTCTCAGTGTTGGGTCTACTCCTCCTTTCTCGCCTCCCAGTTTCGTCCCGTTGCTCGGTTACAGCTACACTACGATCTCTGGCTGGCACCCTACTACTCTTCTCTCCTGGCCCTGTGCCATGATGATGGTCTTGACTTGTCTTGCTCCTAGGAGATTTCAGCCTTCCGCCGCTGCCGCTGCCCCTCAGGGGGTGTGGCCATGTACCATTTCTGGTCCGAGTTCCGGTGACCACCGGGTATTGCTCCTTACGCCACACGTCTCCGCCGCGCTGGCTTAGTTATATGGATCTCCCTCTGGTCCTCGCCTCGACTCTCGTTGCTGGGCTTTATGCCCCAGTCATTACGGCCCTCGTGTATGCTTGAGTGGGTTCGTTCATCCGTCCTTTTTGTCAATGGGGTTGGGATTTCTAGACGGGCTTGAAGTTGTCTTTGTTTGGTTCATAGGTTTCTCACTATCGTTTTGTGGCTTTTCTTTGGGGTTGACGTCTGTGGAGGTTGATTGGTTCGATGATTTCAGACCTTTTGTTTCTCCTGTAGTTTTTACCAGTAGTGCCGGGCTTTTACTATCTACCTCTACTGAAAGTAGATTAGGTTAGTCGGGCAGGGTCAGATGGTTTTAGCGGCGGGGATGGGGGATAGACTATAGTTGGAGGTTTTTGGTCTAAATCGGCATTGAGCTAGAAGCGACTTTGTACCTAGTTAGCTGCCGGCTTAGCAAACAAATACAAACTGGAAAAAAAAAAAAAAAAAAAAAAAAGAGAAAAAAGTATAGAAGATATGGTAGAATAGGGTAAATATGTAACCAAGACAGGAAGGAATATAGCATTTGAGAGAAATAATTATAACATGAGAAGTTGTGGAAATAGTAAAATTATAGTAGTAACAGGATTTTGTACATAAGGGCCATATTCATGTTCAATAGTAGAAGGATAAGTGATGGAACATTATCTGTTTCTCATACACATGATTTGTCTCTTTCAACTACCCTCCTCCCAGTCTCATCCAGTTGCTCTGTTACAGCTACCCTTCCCCTCTTTCAGCTAGTAGCCTATAACTGCCTGGAATTTTACACCCTGTGGCTGCCACAGTGGTATTGTCAGTTATGCTCTATTATGGTATTACACAGAGTCCTCAGTTAATATCAATGGCCAAGACTCAGAGTAATTGTTCTGATAGCTGACTATTACTACATCAGCAAAAGTTCACATTTAACCCCCATACTTCATGAGGGATAGGGGGTATGGGGGGCCAAATTATAAAACTCAAGTTGTTGGATTACTCGTCCATGGCCCAGAACTCCGGAATAAATCTGTGGTTAGGGGGCACTTTTTTTTTGCTTCGGTAATTTTGTTGTCATACAATGTTTTCTGAATGCACTTCGTGATCTTTGAGCCGTTGCAGGGTCTATTCGTGCTTGACTCTTCTACTTGAGTTTATCCGGCATTATCTCACCCACTAGAAATTGTTCTGTTATGGATTTCTGCCCCATAACTGAATCATGCTTCCCAACAGTGCAAACACGCCATTGAATAGTCCATTCCAGCTTTGACCCTTTCTCCTGTATTTCATCCGGCATTACCTCTTGCGCCAGGAATTGTTCTGTTGAGGATTTCTGCCTCAGAACTCAATCATACTTCCCAACAGCCCAAATATGCCATTATCTGGTCTATTCCAGCTTTGCCCTTTCCCCTATACTTTATCTGGCATTACCCCTCGTACCACATATCGTTCCCTTGTTGATCTAAACTCCTGTTCTGAATTTCCTATTGACAAACTTTTCATGACTCAAAACATCCGCAATGCACCATTCCCGGTAGTTCTTCTGCTTTTCTAATTCTCGCTTATTTCTCCCCTTCCTCCTTGCCATTGCCCCATGACCTAATCCAGCCCCAATAATTTCTCTGTGTATACAATATCTAAGGGGACGCTATTTGTTGCTTTTACAATGAGCACCGTCCATTATTTAATGATGCCTGGTCTTGCGCTGGATTATTGCATCACTATTCTCACCTTCCTGCTATCTTTATGGCTCTTGGGCACCTTCCCTTGGCCCCAAGCTACATTCCCATGATGTCTTTTTTCACAAACTGGGTTGAAGTCTATCTCTAAGTGGCATATTCAAAATAATAATAATAATAATAATAATAATAAACTCTTTTATTTGTTTATTTTATTTAAATGTACATTTGTCCCAAATGGGACGTTGCGCATCCCCATTCAACTCATCTTCGGGAGCCTCAACTGCCTCCCATGCTTTGGGATCTGAATGATCATCCTCCAACTCACTTTCCTCATTGCCTAAAATCTGCAAATCCAAATATCCTGCGGCTTCTCTGTCCTCAAGTGGGGCACGAGACTCCTGATCCGGTATGAATCTGCCCTCATGTAGCATTTTCTTAATACGTCTTTTTGTATCTTCAACGCGTATATTTCGCACTCCTGGTGGCTGTTACAATCCTCTCCCCTTCGGGCAATATTTGCAGCTGGTAACCCCTATCCTTGATAGCGATCAAACTTATTTTGGTTTATACGAACAACGACCGCTGAGTATACAGACTCCTCTCTTCTACGATATATCGCTAAGCTCGTGAGAGACACTATGTCCTCGGCCTGGTAGTGCAAAGTATAGAGATGAAGTATATTGTAGGAAAATAACTTAGATGATTGGGTGAAGAACTCTCAACCAAGAGGCTACTTTTTTTTTCTTTTTGTTTTTTCTTTTTATCATGTGGTTTGATTATCAACTACGGGGTACCAAGACTATGTTCAGCATTAGCTATAGTAAGGAAAAACCCCCTGTGTAAAGAAATCCTGCTCGGTCCACTGGAAAAAACGATCATCCCAAGTCCCTCTGGTATGAAACCAACCGCAGGATCCCACTGCAAAGACAAAAAACCCCTATCGGTTAAGTAGACAACAGAAATAAATTACCAACACGACAGGCAGGAGACAACAGGAACACCGGACCCGAAAGCTCCACCCCTTTTAAAGCAAAGTAACAAAAGAAACTTAGTTCATATCCCAAGTGCTCTAAGAGAAACCACACCATGAAAATTCAGCCTAAAACTACAGAATACAGAACGGGGGGACAGTAAACGCTAAACCCAAGCAAATTCATCACATTACTCCATAACCCGATATCACAAACAGTGACTAGTGAAGGAATTGGTTTCACACTATTCACGGTTATGAATAGTAGGTTTGTGTTTCCTCTCACATGACTCGCACTTGCGAGCCATAGTTATTATTATTATATGTTTATGTTATGTGCGTGACCACACTTGGTGGTCACTTGATATGTATTTTGCACATGACTCATAGTTATGAGTCATGGGTCTTGCGCGTGTGACCCCTTTTGGGCACATAACTAGTTAAGAGCACGATGATTGGTTTGGTATAGTGCGCAGTGACTCATAGGAGTCAGCTGATGGATTTCACACTATGACTCGCTTAGAGTCATAGGGACCCGTGACTCATCTATATGGGTCACCAGGGTTAGGTATGTGAGGAGACGCCGATATAAAAGACGAGGCTTGGGACCTGTAGTTAGCTCCTCACGCAGTCATCTAAGTACTTTCCTATTTACTATCTTAAATGATATTCTTTATATCCCTTTATATAATCAACATAGTATGAGAGCAGCGTTGTCCGTATACAACGTAGGAATGGCCTAAGAATGTTCTCATATACTATATGGATCGATCGTCACCTATTGCACCACCTCTCATGAACCTGGAATGTTACATTTGACTGCGTCTTCCTTTTCAAATACCTGACGATCACCAAAGGGACATGGACAGAGAAACCCTCAGGATTACAAACCATTTCAAGGGGAGTACCTGGGCGGGGGAGAGGACCCTAAGGCGTGGGTCCTAGGAAAAGAGCCCTGTAAGGGGGGGCTATGAAGAAACTGGAAACTGGACGAACAACACGATCGGACATCAAAGGACAAGGACTGGAACCCTTTACTAGGACATCAAGTCAAAATTCAAGAAAAAGTATAACATCTGGCGAAAGATCTACGAACGATATACAAAACGAACGACAAAAACAGCCAGACAAGAAGACAGAAACCGACCCCAAAATTGAAAACTTTTTTTCTGATATACTACACGCTATTGGGGGGAGAGGGGGGCTCAGAGGGTCGCTCTGTGGGACCAGAGCTGGGGAGAAATAAGCTAG
>NESQ01000050.1:0-336240 GCA_003070745.1 Tuber borchii | reverse complement strand
GTACTTTTTTGTACAGGCACAGAAGGATGTTTTACGTTCAAGTTGGGACTTTTAACAGTCTCTTTCAGACTGGTCTGAGTTGTTAGAACTCTTGATAATACGACAAACAGCTTGAATAGTACGCTCTTCTTTATATAAACCCCTCACTGCCCCGCGATTTTCCTTCTCCACTCCTTCATTACCTTCTAATCAATGTACAGCTTCTCATCATCCTTCCTTGTCCTCCAAAAGCAACTTTCCCTTCAGAACGATACGTTATATATAAACGAGACCTGTTTTCCGCGATCATACAGTCTCACTCACATTTCTCACCCACTATACCGGTAAGTCTTGTCCGCGTTCCTAACGTCCCAAATGAGCCGTTCTTAGGCCTTTCGTAGGCTATACTGATTGATATCCATAGAATACCGGTAACTTACTGTTAATTGAAGGGAAGCTTTTCGATCGCTTCTACCTCCTAAAAGTAAGTTTGTGCCACAATTCGTCTCTTTCCTTCCTTCCTCGGCCTCCTAGAGATACCAACCCGAGGCCTGGTCTTTCTCACTTCCTTCTGGGGTACGATGAAGCGCTGCGTAAGTTCTTGAATGAACTTGTGCACGGCTCGTACGAGCTCTTCTAAAGCCTTAATGTGAAACGATAGCTGACCACTATTCTCTAGATACACTAGCGGCTCCCCGTTTTCGCTTGCTATCCCCCCCTATAGTTAGTCTTCTCTTTGTCTCATTTGCACCTTTCCCAAGATGGAATGATTACTGATCGCTATTTGCTAGATTTCTTTGGGATTTCCCGTCTTCTTCTGCACGCCAAGAACATCCTCGCCTAATTCAGGTTAGTCTTCTGCGCGTCCCATTTAGTCTTTTTTACAGAGAATCTAATTGGTTAATAGCATGCCTCCGATTCGTGGTCGTGGTCGTGTCACCACTGCCATCTTCGGACTGAGCTCAACCTCACTGGTGAGGGACGAACCGTGGAAGGGAGGAGATACCGCGCCGTTCGCACATACATTCTCCAGAAGTGCAACGAGAGGAATATCACCTCTCGCATGCAGGCCGGTGACACTTTGTGGAACGAAGTTAGGACGGAGACCGTCGCACACATTGCTCTCAGAGGCTTCCGAGCCAAATTCAACTCCCCCCGGAACGGCCAACATCGGGCCTTCCACGTTGCTCTGGATGCTCTCATCATGGACGTCCTGAAGAAGGCAGCTGAGTCTCGTAGGAATGCCAGACTTAATTCCGATGCCGAGGAAGAGGGGGGAGATGGGGCGCTGGCGTGCATCTGGATCCGGATCGAGAGACGAAAGGGCCGTTGCTCGTCCCCAACTGACCGTTCACGAGGAGAAACCGGTACGAATAATATTCATTTCGACCACAGGTGCCGAGCCTGGGCAGGCTCGCCAGCTCCCATGGATAAACCGTGGTAATAACGCTATGCCAAACAAGAGTTGGCTGGCGTTCTCAGGCACTACACTTTACAGGAGCTCGGCGAAGCTGCCTGTCGGTACGTAGAGGACGGCGAGCACCCCCGGCAGTTCATTGGAATTCTCCGCGACATTCAAGGCCTGAATGTCACTCCCGATGGCGCCGACCAGATCGAATTGATCGACGACGATCAGGTCAATGCCTGGCTTCGTCTCTCCCAGTGCTCCACCCTTACTGTCGCCTGCTTCCTCCACCGAGCAGCTGTTGCCCCTCCTGATGGTGGGGACCCTGTTCGTCCCAATACACCTCTTGTTGGGCACAGCCGGAACTATCTCTTCCCCGGCCAATTCGATGTCGCCGAGTTCTACACTGAGCCAGAATCTGACTCTGATGAGGAGCACGATGTGGAGCGCCATGCAAGGCGCAGAAGGGCTTTTCCTAGGTCCCACAACGGCTGGCAGAGGAGAATTTGAGCAATGATCGTAGGGTTGTTAGGTTCCAGACCCACTCCCGGGAACTGATTTCGCGCGCTCGAGTGAGGCAGGGGCCGGCGTATATGAGCCGATATGAGGACAAGATGT
The DNA here is from genome assembly GCA_003070745.1 of Tuber borchii. NCBI lineage: Eukaryota > Fungi > Ascomycota > Pezizomycetes > Pezizales > Tuberaceae > Tuber > Tuber borchii. The sequence continues at coordinate 334,238 of NESQ01000050.1, read as the reverse complement.
CCCAATGGTGGCTCTTCCCCCGGGGATCCCACCTCCCGGGTGTGAGGTGTCAGTACATGACGCTATTGAGGAAGGCGCTGATGATAACGGTGGGGGTAATGGGGGTAATGGGGGTGATGGGGGATGGGGGATGGGGGCAATGGGGGCAATGGGGGCAATGGGGGCAATGGGGGCAATGGGGGCAATGGGGGCAATGCCTAGGGTTTGTTTGCGCCGGACAGCGTCTTCTTTGGGCTTTTGGGTGGTTTTTTCTGTTGTTCACTGGCTTGCTTAGGTTTTGCTTTCATTTCTATCCATGGGTTCGGTGCCGGGGGGGGGGTTGGGGCTTGTTTGTGCTGGGTAGTGTCTTCTGGGTCTTTCAGGTGGGCTCCTTTCATTTCACGGGTTTTTTCTTACTTAGTTTTGCTCTCGTTTCTATCCATTTGTTGGGTTTTCTGGGACTCATTTTGTGCCGGGCTGCATCTTCTTTGAGCCTTTGGGTAATTGTTCTTTGGTTTTACCGGCTTTGCTTCTTTGCTTCTGATTTGCTTCTATCTATTAATCATTGTGTTAATCCTGTTTGCGCTGTCAACCAGCTTTCCTATATTTTACCCGGTAGTCTTAGATTTTAATGTTTTTAGTACTCTTTTTATTTTTAGAATTAGTTGAGTGCAATAGAAAGCTTTTTGGGACGCTAAAGTCCCTTTTATCCTTTATCCTATCCTAGTATGTATAATCCAATCTTTTGAAATGATAAGTTATGTTCATCCAAGCCACGCATATGAAATCCTCTCGTGGCAATCCCGAATAGACAGTCTCTATTCGGCTCAGAGCCATCCGTGCATGTAGCCTTTGAGACATTCGGAGGCCAAATGGCTGTAGAATAGTCCGAGCCCATGCCAATGATTCTCTCAGAGCTTGGGTCATAGCTAGGAGTCCGTGGAGTAAGAATAACGTAAAGCTTGTTTGTCCGCAATACGACGCTGTTCGTGCCCAATACGACGCCGTGAGTTCAATTCCTGTCGGGACTTTTATCTCTACATCTAATTCCTGTTTCTCCTTTAGGTCTTTCATATAAACAGGCAATCATGAATGGAAATATGAGCAGAGGTCAGTCACGCCTCATGGAGGCCAATGTGAGCTCTCCCAAGACTTGAATATCCCATTCTTGACCAGAGTAGTAGGACTAGCCCCCCGAACCCAGGCATAATCGTCGAGACGTCCAGTTGCCTTCACGGATATTTCAACACCAGCACTGGAAACACAACGACGAGTTCATTTTGAGGAAGAGCAACCTACAGATGTTGACGATGATGACATTCCTTCTAGACGTCGCCGATGGGATGAATGATGTCCTGCTGAACCACTCCCGCAGCCACTTCCACGGAGGGTCAGGAGCCGGTTAAGATATGTAAGTAAATCTAATAATGTTTTCAATTGACATGCTTATAAGAAAGAGTACGGAGGACACCCCAACGCCGGTTCAAAATGGCCCTTCACAGGGGGTTCTAAATGGCCCTTCGTAGGGGCTTGCATCACAAGAGCAGGCAGCACAATTACATTCCGGCCATCTCAGAGACGATTCATCACAATTCTCACCCTATATTCCTGATACGCCTGAGGAGGAAGAAATTATGCCGTCCCATACATGACGTAGTATAGCTGATCCAGACTTTCCAGAGTCTAATATCGGGACCCCTATCACACTATCGGCACAAAGCAATACATTGCAGGGTGAGGCGAGCATCATCTTTGAGAAAAGCTGCAAATATGGTCCGGTATCATACGTGGTGTGTTAATCTCTTTGTAAAGCCTGCTGAAAACGATACGCTTCTGGCAGGTTATTGGGTAAAGGTAGCTAGAAAGTTAGGTTGGGGAAATAGGGTAATGGAAAGATGGGCAATGACTTTTGTAAGTCATTTAATTGACAAAGAACATCCTATTGGAGACTGATCACGGCTAAATAGATACATTTAGTTGAAATCGAGGCAGTCTAGCGCTGGGTCACATCTAGTTTCAGAGAGCAAGAACATGATTGAGGACCTGTATGACTTCTCACAAAAACCACCATCCGAAATAAAGGCGCGGGTTGCCTATTTGCTCGAAAATGATCGGTTTACATGCCACCCAAGTAAACAAGAAGTTAGTAAACTCAGATCGTCCCCGGTGAGACGACATAAGGCTTACCCAGACAGGACTGTGGGTTGCACTTTTCTGCGCCAGAGATAGCAAAACTCTTGTTTCACAAGTGGTACCGCGGTTCGAGAATGCGAGGGAGGACCGATCAATCATTTCTTAATCGTAGTAACAACGTCCTGATATGCCTTACCACGGCATGTCTGTAACATTCTCTGAAGGCTTGGAGTTCCGGATCATTTGTTCAACCTCCAGAATTTTCCGCTCTGACAGCACAAAGTTAGTATTGACTAGTTTAAAGGTTCAAATCCGCCATTGTAAAGCCTATCGTACTCACTAGAAAATTTTGATGTCTATCTTCGAAAGGGTGCTACCTGGCAAAGACTGCCGCCAGGAGTGCGAGATAAACTCGTTGAAGATACAAAAAAACGTATTAAGATAATGCTGCTGGAGGGCGGATTGATACCGGATCAGGAGTCTCGTGCCCAACTGGAGGATAGAGAAGCCACAGGATATTTGGATTTGCAGATTTCGGGCGATCAGGAAAGCGAGGTGAAGGACGATCATTGAGATCCCGAAGCGGGTGAGGCAGTTGTGGCTCCTGAAGAGGAGTTGAATGGGGACGCGTAACTTCCTATTTGGGACAAATGTAGATTTAAATAAAATAAACAAATAAAAGAGCTTATTACTATTCTTATTATTATTATTATTATTATTATTTTGAATATGCCACTTAGAGTTAGACTTCAACCCAGTTTGTGAAAAAGACATCAGGGGAAAGTCGCTTGGGGCCGAAGGAAAGTCCCAAAGAGCCATGAAGAAGGCAGGAAGGCGAGACCAGTGAAGGAATAAGCCAGCGAAAGGCCACCCATCATTAAATAATGGACCGTCCTCGTCGCGAAAGCGACCAATAGCGTCCGCTTAGATAGGGTATACACAGAGAAATTATTGGGGCTGGATTAGGTCATGGGGCAATGGCAAGGAGGAAGGGGAGAAATAAGCGAGAATTAGGAAAGCAGAAGAACTACGGGGAACAATGCATTGCGGATGTTCAGAGTCGCGAAGAGTTTGTCAATAGGAAATTCAGAACAGGATGTTTGGATCAACAAGGGAACAATGCGTGGTGCGAAATGTAATGCCAGATAAACTATAGGGGAAAGGTCAAAGCTGGAATGGACCAGACAATGGCGTGTTTGGGCTGTTGGGAAGCATGATTGAGTCTTGAGACAGCAATCCTCAACGGAACAATTCCTGGGATGAGAGTTAATGCCGGATGAAATATAGGGGAAAGGGTCAAAGCATCAAATGTGAACTTTTGCTGATGTCCATTATCAGGCCTCCGGGGCCTCGAAAAATATGGGTTCCCAGTAAAATTCCTTGCCCCGGCTGACTTACTGGCCCACAGTGGATCATATTTTTCACCATTCCTTACCCCATTTCAGGGCCAGGGCCCTTTCCCACCCATACCCTGAACAGGCCCCCGTAAACTTTTGTTGTTGAAAATCGAGGCCCTGTCCAGGGAATGAGTGAGGTTGGGCACTGGACACGGGGCAGGGTAGGGAGAAGACAGAAAACATGCCCCCCCAGCCCATGTAATAGTGGTACCTCTGAGCACAAAACCTATTCCGCCCTACCTAGTAACGAATGCTATCGCTGAGCAGAGTCAATATTGAGATAGAATAGTTGCAGATATATATGATAAAGATATAGACTTTCACTTTATTAAGGTATACCGATTGAGTCACTGCAGGGACCACAGAGTACGCTTTGAAACAATTCAAATATATTCTACATAGTAAGAGGAGAAAAGTCACTAAACAATAATCAATGAGGGTTATCAACTCTTGAAAACAAATAATACAAGCCATTAAAGACTAAAGACATCTGCCAGACTTGACAGCCTCAAAATTGATGAAATTAATATCCAAGTAGGACTATTGGGTTCGACTGAGAACGAATAACTTAACCAACAGTACAAATAGTGCTACCTTGTATCGGTAACTAGGTAATCAACGGGATTCACAACACTAGTGAAAACCATATGGCAATCCAATCATTCTTTGACCAATTTGGTAGGCCTTTTAATCAATTAATAGCGATGTAAGTCATCCGCATGTTTCAAGAGTGAATTTGATTTTGTAAAGCAGTTTCCTGTCGAGAAATGTCTGGTCATCTGAGTTGAAGTAGAGAATATTTAGGACTGATGAGGGGCCACAGGGCATCTTGAGTAGTATAGAAGATTCCGGCATAAGAGGCTCATGGGTAAGTTGAGCAATGATCAGGTATGGGTGGAATCAAGTAATAGAAGGATTATATGGGTACTAAAAGCTTTTATCCAGATTGGTTGGTATAGATAATTAAAGTGCGAGAGTTTACAAATGGTTGAGTGTATAGACTCTTATAAGTAGATCGACTATATGTTGACAATTCAGAAAGGATTAGCGACAAAATGGAACTTATTACTATTACATTGAGGATAGCAAGAGGGCCTTCAACTACATCCAACATAGTTGTTGGTAGTGACCAGAAACTTGGCATAACATATTTAGTACCAGAGACTCTGAAGCCAGATAGCCAATTCTGATATATATATGATAGGATTGGGTAAGAAGGATTTAATAGAATATATTGAATACTACACGATGGAAAGAAGGAGTAATTCATATAGAGAGAGCGAACAGTTGTGCAAGTAAGATACAGCACTATGCAAAAACAACTTCTAAGGGACAGATAGTGATCTGATATAGGATAAATAGTAATATACAAAATGATTTAAGAAAAGATTAAGTGAAGCATGAGGTCTCAAAAAGAATAATAGAAAATACAAAGAATGTAAGTTTTAGTAAAAGAAGTGCAATGGGACGAAATTGGTATGTATACTATAAAAAATCAAAAGGTATATGGGAAAGGCACAATGGCAGAGCTTGTATGAGATGACTGGAAGAACATCCCCAAGGGCACAGAATCTCTCATAGAGATATTAAGAGGGAAGTAAGAGTGCAAATTGTGATATAGGGTTTCAAGATAGATAAGGTTGTGCCAAATATCCAGTAGTACAATAAGGACATACAACAGCCAAAATGGCAAGTATAGAAATGCAAAAAAAAAAGAAATCAGTTATGCGAGCTCTCTTCACAGGTGGAATAACCTAAGAGTTAGGAACAAAAAGTACGAAGAATGAAATTGAAGGTAGGTCTGCAACTTTCAGATGCCCTCTTAGTACCTCAGAGCAGGTAGTAAATATATGAGGAATAGGAGGAACAGGGGGAGGTAGTATTACTAGAAGATATACGAAAATATATATATACACAGGGGGTAGAATATTGTTTGCTAAAAAGAGTTTCAAGAGATATTAAAGGTAATATATGTATTATAATCAGTTCGAGAGACTTTCAAGACACTGAGTTGGTCTTTATAAAATAAACAAGTATTGTTCTGATAGTTTCCTATTCAATTATTATCATTCGATCGGCTGTTATTTCCTATTACATTCTTCCAGCAACAAGTACTCACTATTGAATAGTTTTTTTTAGTAATGATGAGTATCTCTTCCTATGGTCCTCTTATCCACTAGTTTAATATGTTTTCCTTTGACTTCTATTTCGTTTTTACTTGTTATCTTTAGTTGACTTACTAAGTACATATATCACTCTTTTATCAAGTTGATGACTTTTTCTTTGGTAAGATAATACACATTTGAGTTTCAGTAATTCAATATGTTAATTTTAATGAGTTACTAATCACTAGTAGTTCATGTTAGTATTAACAATAAAAGCGACCCAGATTTTCCATGTTTTTTTTCATCTATTTTTCTTTTATATTCTTTGACTAAAACATTGGGCAACTTTCATTTACCCTAAATACCTGATTTTTATGTTGAAAAAGATGGTTTATTGAGGTATACAAGTATTTTAATTAAGAATTAAATTAGGAGGTATTGGCAGATATATATATTTTGTATAATATTAAATTAAAAGATATTATAATAAAAATGTCAACATGGTATAACTTTAATCCAAGCTAAGTCTTTCTGTACTCTTTAGAATATCAGTAAAAATATTACTCTGCATTGTCAGCATCTGATCCAGTAGACGCACAGGATACCCAAAACGAAAATGTCCATTCCGGATGTGAGGTCGATCTGACGTCGTCACCAGCAAATCTTTTTTACCTTCTCCAGCATCCTGAAGTCTTCCAGACAGAGACTGCTATGTCCTGTGCCTCCTGACGACGCTGTATGAGGTCCCCCTCCATTCTAATCACATTAGATGATCTGTAGTTCCTTCCTGTTGCCCTTTTCTAGTGGCCCAATTTGTAGTTTTCTCATCTGGAAGTCTATCATTAATACTTCTTTGGTCTGGAGTTTTGCCCTCTTCGTGAAGTGTTGAGAAACTCACTTTGTTCTTCAGATGTATTTGCTCAGTATCTAGATACCCTCCAGGGTTCTTCTGATACCATACCGCTTATTCCAGATAGTGTGGGGATACTAGCTTACCCATTTTTCACACGTATTCAAGACACTGTCAGGAGGTATGGGCAATGCTCGCCCCCTGTTCCCCACTTCATCGTGACATTTTCTCTACCTTTTGACAATGGGAACCTCTCTTGCTAATATCTCAAACATCTATATGCCTCTGATTCTCATCATATCATCATTAGATAATCAAAATGTATTGTAATTACTCTATCAGAGTCACCCAAAATTCCCCTAATCATTCCCTTTGTTACTCACTTCTTCCTGCTCGCTCTAGGCGTCATGTTGAATATTTCCCCCTTCCCACAGTTGAAGCCTCCGTGGCCTAAAGCTCCTCAAGTCTGAGCGATAGAGGGCTGGATGGATCAGGGCTCCTGGCGTTCTCCTGTTCTAGTTTCTCGGTCTGGTAATATCTATCTTCTGGACTAGTGGAATCTAAATCTAAAAACTTAGACACCAAGTCAACCGTCATCTAGCCGAAATCCAGAGACATATCTGTTTTCAAAGACTGATCCAGGCAATCTTGGCTCCATCCCACTGGCATATTCTGGACTAGTGCGTCAATCGGCCTCTGTCTTCGTCTCGCGGACTGTCCGTGACTATCACCAGCTAACTAATGCTGAAGTTCTCGGTAAATAGCATTATTGTTGTCTGTGGAGCCTTCACGCAGCTCCTGCCGGATGCTATGCTGAATCTCAAGCTTTTGAGTAATTGTCCAATGAAGATTCCAAACTAGCATCTCCCACATCTCCTTTGTGAACCCCAGTCACGTTTTTCTCTTCCACATAAAAAGGTCTTACACTTCGGTCAGCCATTAGCCATCTTGGTCTTCTACAATACCCCCCAAGATTCTGACACTCTTACGTATAACTAGAACTTGCTTGAACTGAGCTGGGGTCTTAAATATCTTGGTTTGCCATATCTACAGTAAATAGCACAGCATCGCACATGTTAGGTAGATTATATTACTATTTACTTACTTCAAAAATCTGTAGTTTAGCATACCTTCTATTTTTACCTCATTGAAATACTTGCTGTATATCGTAACAGAAATCAGAGGCACAAGGAACTATAAGATCAAGTGCTCAATCATGCTCAGTCAGCCACAATATCTGGGTCATAAACCACTTAGCATGAATCTCATCTCCATTGGCCGAGTATGTGAACCTGTCTCCTTCTATGAGGTACTTCATCCTTGGCGCGATAGCCATAGTATCTTTCAGAAGACTATACAACCCTTCAATATTGGTTCTGTTATGGAACAAGTACCACCCTTTGACTGCTGTGTATTTACTAGCAAGGTTTGGTTGTTAGTATCCTACTCTGCGCTATATCATGGCTGATTAAGTGAACCTACTAGTTTCACACTCTTCTCTGATGGATCGATATACCCTGCATCAAATATGGCATCCTGCAACTTACTCTAACCTGTGTACACCTGCGATATTAAAGCAATGGCGTTTAGTAGTGGGTTATCAAAAAGAGTTTACTGAAGCATCATGGTTATCGTCTTCCCTAATATTTCATCTTCTGCTCTGATTAGTTTGTTATGCCACGAGTCAATTGTAGGCCCGATACGCAACTGACTTGGTGTATCTAGTTTGCTTAGTTCACTGGAGGTTTTGACACCAGACCCGGTGATACTATGGGTGGCGAGTGGGGACAAATATTATTCTGTGTTAGAAGATTGGAACATCAGTGGACTGTAGGCTTTACCATGAATTATGCGCTGCTGAGCTACCGGCGTGTGTCTAATAAGACCTACTTCTTGGTATCTGGAAGTGGTTGAAATTCACACAGTTCTCTGGCCACGATTTCCTTATTGGCCAGCTGCCTGCAGGAAATAACGCCACATCGATGCTGTACCTTTTTTAATATCAAGCGTTTCTATATCAGGTTCAGTATCTGATTCAGTTTGTTCAGGATCACCTCGGCTGTGGTACGTATCGCTCCTCTCCTTGCTTAAATGAACTGTTTGCAAATACTGTTGTGAATTGAACTCAGTTTCGGGTTAGATAGTATATGCCCTGGTTGGTATTGTTGATCTCCGGCGGCACTTGGGTGGCCTTGCGAGAACACTGGTTTCACTGGACCCAGCAGCCAGGCTGTGGTCTAATAGTTCGTAATTTGCCACTGTCGTTCAGGCGGAGCTGCATTGGTTCTTCTGCGATCCCAATCCAGATCCTCTGCTGTCTCGTAAGTCACTACAGCTACACCCGTTCTGATTCCTTGCTTGTACTTGGGAAGTTGGCTGATTGGTGGATTCCCTAGAATCTGGGATGACCTCGCGTGTATGCCCAGTCTGATTGCTGACTCGGGGAGTTGCCTGGCTTGAGTCCATAGTAAGGGATATGACCTTGCATCTACAGTGGGCCAGGTTGCCTATTCGCTGTATTGGCTGACTGCGTGAATTACCTTGTTCCATAGCCATTGTGTAATTCAAACGGAGTGATTGTTAAGAAAGAACAATTTCAGGATATAGGGATGGAGGAGAATTGGATAGATCTCGAGTATTGTAAAGAAGAGGAGTTTGTGTAGTTTTCTTTAGGTTAGCATGACGCATCAGGGCTTATACGTTGGACATAGAGTCTGAGAGTGGTATTACTGACTATCACTCGATATTGCATACAAGGTTAGTCTCAGATAAGTGGTTTTCCATCACTTAGCGTTAGGTTCGTGATCTGTATAGGCTCAATTCATGGTCCCTCTAGGCCAGGCATATTCTGGACCAAGCCAGTGAGGCGAGCTGAATTCGGAAAAAGATCAAGGATCATACAAAAACTGGTGAGATAAGGCGAGGCGAGACTGAAAATTCCTGATACCAGATCAAGGGGGAGAAAGGGCAACCCTATCCTATACTCCTCCTGGCATGAGAGATCAAAATGGGTATGTGACACTAAGGTAGGGCTTAATGTATGATTACTATGATACTAGCTAAAAACACTGACTATTCCGAGTCCGTAGGGACAGTTCTAGAGTTTTCAACAACAAAACGGCATCCCAATTACAGACTGCTTGAAAACAAGAAGCCAAAGAACATTCTCCACAGATCTAAAATCATTTTTTGACAATACGGCCACTTTGTCAATATAGCTGTGGCTTGTGCATCTTTGTCCCCCCTGCTGTGCTAACATTTTTGGAGTCTGATGCTGGGCAAGCTATAGGTGTATAGAGAATCTGGGGAAGCATTGCAAGATTTAGGGTTGCAGAAGGTCGCGGAATAGACGTAGCATTCAGTGTCGTAAGAGCTGGAGCAATACTGGCAGGAACTGACGTTTCAGGAGCCGGAGGCAGTGTGGGGCTAATAAGGATGAGGGAGGCAGCCAGACATGCCCCAATGGTACCTGAGGGGCAAGCAGGAGGGCTGTCCAAGGTACCATCGAGGTTAACAGGCCACCGGGCTTCTACAGGCAGGAGTTGAACATTCAGGAGTGATTACTATTATCCTCCCGAATGTATCTGATCTGCTCAGGCTCAAATAGTATCGAAGGCCCAAGGTGTGACTCCGCAAATAAGGGATAGCTGATAGTTCTTGCCAGCTACTTTTCTAGTTTCCAATCTGATAGGACTGGCCTCGCCCTGTGGGATTGCACCGACGGCCCTGGTCTGCTATTTTACCCCAGTGGTTCAGTTATTAAATTTGTTTCTGAAGTTCATTTAAGGTGTAGAAACTTAAATGTGCATTCACAATTACCTCCTCATGCTGTGGCCTCTGAGGACTATCTACTGCCTCATCTTTGTCATCTTCATAATGTTCATTATCTTCCTCGTCTTCAGCGTTCTCGTTGTCCTGGTCATTCAACTTCCCCCAGTCAACCCTACATTTCCCGCCTCTACCCGTACCCCTGCCCTCTTGACCCTCACACTATTCGTCTTTGTCGCCTTCCTGGTCGACCTCTTCGCCTTCATTGTCATCCTCCGCATCAGCACAAAAAGAGCCTGCCCCCTGTGCCCCATGTCGTTGAGTTTTATGTTTTGGTAAATCGTGAGTCCTATGATCACGATATTAAAAATCCCGTTCTTTTTACTAAAGAAGATGATATTTATTCTGTTTTCTGCAAAATATGAGCAATTTTTATTAAGAACTCACGGACCTTTTACATACCAAAGTTGAGAAATTTGAGTTCATAACATACAACTTTGTAATGTAAAATGTCTATGAGATATTGATAAAAATAGCTCATATTTTGCTAAAATTAAGATTTGTATCTGATTATTAGGAGACACAATCGGAAGCATCATGATTAACCGGGGTCACTGGCAATTAGCCAAAACATAAAACTCAACGACATGGTTCACTGTGGAGCACAAAGGACAGATATTTTTTTGGCTGATGCCGGCCGCTTGCCCAGAGTGATCCCAGACTATGGAATCAAAATAGAAGTATGTCGCTATAGTAGACTTGGGCGTTTGGCTGCGGTCTTCTCCCATGATAGCAAGTAATTCCAAGACAATAAGGTCCAAGTGATGTCTGCCATTGGTGGCGAGAAGCTACGCTTGGATGTTAATATCCTTATTCAAAAATAAAAGCTTACAGAGAGGGACAGGAGTTGCTGGCACATTCCGTAATATCCGGCTGCAATCTCTAGTAGCACCAATGCAATATCGAGGGCATCCGATTGCTTCCCTCACACATTGTGTCCTAACAACTCCAACCAGCCGTTGCATATTCAATGATGCCAGGACACATTACACAATTCCTCGTTTAGAGTTGGCGGTGTGCCAGTTGTGCCCAAGGACCATATATCCAGCTTTAGGAGAATTCGTTCTATATACCATATAGATTCTTGTATCCAGTGTGGAATTACCAAAGGCCAAATCAGATGTGGCCTCTGAGAAAATGTGTTACTATGGGGATGTCTGAATTTCTACAGGGAAGATTACTTACTCGCAGATGCTATCACATTGCCTCCATCAGGGGACTTTGCCTTTTCATGCTCGATTGCTGTTTAGAGTTTCTTAGCTGCATTCTTGACCATTATTCCCAGCAGTCAATGGACTTCCTTGGCGTTATCAGAATGGTACTTGGTTTTAATAAGCTTGATACGTAACCGCACAGGGTTAATGCAAACTGCAAGAACCATAACTGACGTGAATTGAGTATCGGTTAGCCGTCCAGGATTGAACCAGCCCACCTGCATGTAGGCCTTGACCTGATGACGCTAGACATCGGAGGAACCAACTGGATCCTGAGAATTCTTGAATACACCCCATCCTTTGGCATATAATATCTTGCTATAGGGCCCTCTGAAATCTTAAAGTTTGTTTAAAGCATTCTGATATCAGTGAGTTCAAGCAGCCGATCATTCACTTACTCTGATTCTTCCATGCCTGGGTCAAGGTGGGGATTCTCATCTGATTCTGACCTTGGCCTGAGACATGTTAATTGCACATCAGACGATAAATGAAGATCAAAGACACAGATAAATAGTTGTTTAAACTCTTTCAGTAATGACAGGAGGGGCAACCTTCCGTTTGCTCCTCCTCACCGCACTTTTATCAGGCTGGACAGCCAGGCGTCTGCAGGGGATGAAAAAATCATAGTGCTTATGGGCTAATCATGGGAAGGATTATAGTTACTATTCCAAACTGACAGTCCTAGCTTATGTTGGCTCTGTATCATGCCCGGCTAACTCTTTAAATAGCAATATAAGAAAAATACTGCCTACTAGTCAGTAATTGGGTGGAATAGAATTACCTTGCCTGTCATCCGAATGGCTTTCGCTTATTGGTAGGCGCTATTTCATCCGCCAGGAACCATTGCAAGCTTGAGAGACAATAGCAGCAGAGCTGAACCTGGGGCATAAATTGCCGATATTTGAGTGTAAGGCATTAGTAACGGGAGATATGGGGGATGGTATTGATTGAGAAGGAGTTGGGGTAGAAGGGGGCTTTTATATAGATGTATCAGACGCTGATATTTGGGTTGCCGTATTTGTAGTCCTACCAGTGGTGGGTGTATATACAAAAAATGTCATAATAGTTGACAAATATTGAACCCGGGGAAATTATGATATCGAATTTGGCCAAGGTTCCTCCACATCAGATTCCTGTCAGGGTCTAACACTTAGCTTCAATTGACTATCCCAATTCATGTATTTTGTGAGTCTTCCTAGAATGTGAAATAAGGTATTAAGCCTTACAATTTATGCAACGCCAGGAGACGTCATTGCTACAATGAGGTGGAATGACATCTTTTGGCATCCCGTTGTATGGAGGATTGATAAGATATAATCTTCTAAGCGCCTCTTAGCTCGCTCCATATAAACTCCATCACTAATGAGAATCTTCACAGTTTAGAGAAAGTCTTTCCAACAGCTACATGAAATACCAAATACTGAACTACACTGCTAACACTGGGCAAATAGATAGATGATAAATCACCGCCTCTCCTTGTACACACTTCAGCGAAAACTTGGATGCACTCGCTTAGAGTAGCGTCTTTATCAAAAAGCGGATCAGGCTTCCGCTCTTCCTCGCGATTCAAAATCTCCTTCCGTATGAAGTAGCTTTGAGTAGGATCCCGTCTCAATTCCTGAGTCTCCTGCATTTTGAGTTAGTTCATTGATTTAACAGCGAGGGGGATATGATTTGAACAGGATTTAATGCCATCTTCAAAAGGGGGTGCCCAGTTACTTACACTGCCTCCACGTCCTGCTGTCCCATTCGAGGTATCTGATAATAAGTCAAAACATATTCCCCCTGAGCTATGACAGGAACCATCTCCTCTACACCTCTGGCGATTGAAATCTCAACACCACGAGAATTATCGTCGGATCCCTCTCTTCACCGCACTCTCAGTGAGCTGCACCCCTCCTATGATGGACTCGGGCTTGGGAACCCGTTTCCTAGGGCCTGTCCCATTCTCCTCTTCGCTTTTGTTTTGCTTTCTCGCTTAACATTTGCACGGTCGGCAACACCCTCGCCTCCATATTACAGACGGCTGGGATCACGGTTAGCAGTAAGAGAAAACTTTACATCAGGCCACAGTCGATTTCTCTACTCTCTTCGATTACGTTTCGTTCGAGGCTGCCTAGTCAGACACGCACACGTTTCCAATAGTTCCTACGATACTTCGGTGTACCCCACCTCTCCTCCCCTTGGTTTCATCCCGTGGCTTGGTTACAGCCAAACATCCTCTCATTAGCTGGCATTCATACTGCGAAACAGTACCACCCATCTCTGGCCACGGGCTCGGTCGCACCTCTCAGTTACGATCGGTCATGCAATTGCACTGCCTCCTTGGACCATGTCAACGCCTTGGGTTACGGAGAAATGTGACGGATTTGGTTGGGTTTAGCGCTTACTGTCCCCCCTTTCTGTGTTCTGTACTCTTAGGCTAAAATTTCACGGTCGGGTTTCTGTTAGAGCACTTGGGATATAAACGGAGTTTCTTTTGTACTTTGTTTTAAGGGGGAGGAGTTTTGGGGTCCGGTTTTCCTGTTGTCTCCTGCCTGTCGTGTTGTTGATTTATTTCTGTTGTCTACTTAGCCGATAGGAGTTTTTTGTCTTCGCGGCAGGAATCTGCGGGTGGTTCCATACCAGAGGGACTTGGGATGATGGTTTTTTCCGGTGGTCAGAGGTGGATTTCTTTGGGGTTTTTTCCATACCATACCTTACCGCTGCATGTAGCCTTTTGCACCCCATAGTTGATAATCAAAAGCGCATGATAAAAAAAAAAAGAAGAAAAATCCCCCTGAGCTATGAGAGGCAACTTCATCTTCCGGTGCAGCTGTTATATCAGTTGGTGAATAAGTCTCCCTGTCATCATCCTCGGAATCTAGCTCTGGGCGACTGTCATGTATTTGGCCTACATGTCATGGTGGGTCAAAGGTCCATTGGTAGACAGAATCTTGAAAGAGATATGGGTTCCTCCTGAGTTGTGGCGTGGCCCTCGCCCTCGCTACCCTCGCCTCAGATGCGATGTGATCACAATAGATCAAGAGATCAAGTGGTTCGTCGAGAACTGGGTTCCACTGAAGCTAGACGCTAATAGTTAAATTGTTTCCGATGACGACATATTCTGTCCAAGATATTGGCAGCTTAGAAGACTGCCACAGTGGCCGACGAGCTTCCCCAGTTGCGCCAAGCATGTACCAAATCCTGATTTCCCCAAGAGTTTTATGAATGATCGCTGATAATACCCAGATAATATAGGAATCTAACTCAGACAACCTGATTGCATTGACATGAGGTGGATGCCAGTGAAGCCACTAATAGTGGGTCAAATTATTTGAATTGATATTGGTATGTCAGACCCAAACAATATATACTGGATATAGACATCTAAGCAGGGCACTCCAATGTATATCTCGATAGTCAGTCAGTGAAAACTCAAAGCACATGTATTATTTTAAAGGAGACTCCCAGGTTCGCGTAAGGCAATTTTCCAGGGGACTAAGCAAAATTTAAATTAGCGGTGGGGGAGCATGTCCATTATATCCTGGCGGTGGGAGCATAGGTCCATCTTGATCAGGCAGTGGCAGAGCTACAGCACTATCATCTGCTACTAGGGGAGTGACTCCAACTTGAGCTGGCTGTGAGGGAATTGATGAGGAAGAGACTCCGAATTGTTCGGGTTGTAGGAGAGTAGGTCCATCTTAACTGGCCACTGTGGGGGCGACCCTGACTTGCGCAGGCAGAGGGAGAATAGGTAGGCGAGCAAGTCTACCTTGACCTGGCCGTGGAGGGGTGACAATGATATACGCTGGCAGTGGGGGACCTCACTGAGCAGGGGCACTCATTGGCAGGAACCTATTCAGAACAATCACCTGCACAGGCTGGAATCCTGACTGGCCCATCATCAGCAAAAGTTCACATTTGACCCCCATACCTCATGAGGGATAGGGGGTATGGGGGCCAAATAATAAAACTCAAGTTGTTGTATCTCTCGTTCATGCCCTATATCTCTGGAATAATTCCGGGGTTACAAGGCACTTTTTTTTTGTGTTGGTAATTCTCTTGTCATGCAATATTTTCTGGATACACTTGATCCACTTTGAGCTGTTGCATGCTCTATTTGCGCTGGACTCTTCTACTTTAGTTTATCTGGCATTACCTCTCGTACCAGTAACTGTTCCATTATGGATTTCTGCCCCCGCACTCAATCAGGCTTCCGGGCAGTACAAACACACTGTTGTATGGACCATTCAAGCTTTAACCCTTTCCCCCGGGTTTCATCAGAC
This sequence comes from Tuber borchii, assembly GCA_003070745.1. Lineage (NCBI taxonomy): Eukaryota > Fungi > Ascomycota > Pezizomycetes > Pezizales > Tuberaceae > Tuber > Tuber borchii. The sequence goes on along the minus strand of NESQ01000050.1, from coordinate 318,464 downwards.
ATTACCTCTTGCACCATGCATTATTCCCTTGTTGATCCCAACATCCTGTTCTGAATTTCCTATAGACAAAGTCTTCGCGACTCCGAACGTCAGCAATGCACCGTTCCCCGTAGTTCTTCTAGTTTCCTAATTCTCGCTTATTTCTCCCCTTCCTCCTTGCCATTGCCACATGACCTAATCTAGCCCCAATAATGTCTGTATGAATACAATATCTAAGGGGAAGCTATTCGTCGCACTCGCGACGAGGACCGTCCATTAGTTAATCATGTGTGACCTTGCGCTGGCTTATTTCTTCACTTTTCTCGCCTTCTTACCTTCTTCATAGCTCTTTGTGACTTTCCCTCGGCCCTAAGCGACTTTCCCTTAATGTCTTTTTTCACCAACTTGATTGAAGTCTAACTCTAAGTGGCATATTCAAAATAATAATAATAATAATAATAAGCTATTTTATTTGTTTATTTTATTTAAATGTACATTGGTCCCAAATAGGAGGTTAGGCGTCCCTATTCAACTCCTCTTCGGGAGTCCCAGCTGCCTCTCCAGCTTCGGGATCTGAATTATAGTCCTCCACCTAGCTTTCCTCATCGCCTGAAATCTGCAAATCTAAATATCCTGTGGCTGCTCTGTCCTCCAGTGGGGCAGGAGACTCCTGATCCCATATCAATCCACCCTCCAGCAGCATTTTCTCAATAGCTTTTTTTGTATCTTCAACGAGTTTATCTCGCACTCCTGGCGGGAGTCTTTGCCATGTAGCTCGCTGTCGAAGATAGACATCTAAATTTTCTAGTGAGTACGATAGGCTTTACAACGGGGGATTTGAACCTTTAAACGAGTCAATACTAACTTTGTGCTGTCAGAGCGGAAAGATCTGGAGGTTGAACAAATAATCCGGAAATCCAAGCCTTTAGATAATAATACAGACATCCTATTGTAAGGCATATCCGGACAATGTTAGTATGATTAAGAAATGATTTATCGGTCTTCCCTCGTATTCTCGAACCCCGATACCACTTATGAAACAAGAGTTTTGCTATCTCTGGCGCAGTCAAGCACCAACCACAGTCCTGTTTGGGTAAGCCTTATCTCGTCTCACCAGGGACAATCTGAGTTTACTAACTTGTTGTTTACTTGAGTAGTATGTAAACTGATCATTTTCGAGCAAATAGGCAACTTGCGCCTTTATTTCAGCTGGTGGTTGTAGCAAGAGGTCATACAGGTCCTCAATCATGTTCTTGCTCTCTGAAAGTAGATATGACCTGGCAGTAGACTGCCTCGATTTCAACTAAATATATCTAATTACCCGTGATTAGTCTCCAATAGGACATTCTTCGACAATTAAAGGACTTACAAAAGTCATTGCCCGCCTTTCCATTACCCTATATCTCTAACCAAACTTTCTAGCTGCCTTTACCCAATAACCTTCCAGAAGCGTATCATTTTCGGCAGGCTTTACCTAGGGATTAACAAGCCATGTATGATACCGGACCATATTTGTAGCTTTCACAAAGATTATCCTCTCCTCACCCCGCAATGTATTGCTTTTTGCCAATAGTGTGATAGGGGTCCCGATATTAGACTCTGGAAAGACTGGATCAGCTATACCACGTCGTGAATGGGACGGCATAACTTTTTTTTCCTTCAGATGTATCAGGAATATAGGGTGAGAATTGTGATGAATCGTCTCTGAGATGGCCGGAATATCATTATTTTGCCGGCTCTTGTGATCAAGCCCCTACGAAGGACCATTAGGACCCCCCTGTGAAGGGTCATTTAGGACCAGCATTAGGGTGTCCTCCATACTCATTCTTATAAGCATGTCAATTGAAAAAAGTATTAGATGTACTTATATATCTTAACCGGCTCCTGACTCTCCGTAGAAGTTTGCTGCCGGAGTAGTTCAGCAGGACGTCGTTTGTCCCATCTGCGAAGTCTATGACGAATATCATCATCGTCAATATCTGTAGGTTGCTCTTCCTCAAAATGAACTCGTCGGTGTATTTCCGGTGTTGGCATTAAAATATCCGCGACGGCCACTGGAGGTTTCAATGATGAGGACTGGGCTCAGGGGCTAGTCCTCCTACTCTGGTCAAGAATAGGCAATGTAAGTCTTGGGAGAGCTCTCATTGTCCTCCCGCAGGCGTGATTGACCTCTGCTCGTATTTCCATTCTTGATTATGTATTTGTATGAAAGAACTAGAGGAGACAAAGGAATTAGATGTAGAGATCCAAGCTCCGACAGGAATCAAACTCATGGCGTCATATTGGGGACGAACAGTGTCGTCTTGTGGACGAAGAACCTTTATGTTATTATTACTCTCCGGACTCCTAGCTATGCCCCAAGGTTGGTGAGATTCATTGGCATAGGGTCGGACTATCCTACAGTCATTTGGCCTCCAAATGTCTCCAACTCTACATGCACGGATGACTCTCAGCCGAATAGAAACTGTCTATTTGGGATTGCCGGGACACGATTTCATATGAGTGGCTTGGACGTACATAACTTATCATTTCAAAAGATTGAATTATACATACTAGGATAGAATAAAGGATAAAAGGGATGTCTAGCGTCCGAGAAATTCTTTCTATTGCACTCAACTAATTCTAAAAATGAAAAAGAAGACTAAAAACATTAAAATCAAAGACTACCTCGTAAAATATAGGAACCCTGGATGACAGCGCAAACAGGATTCAGACAACGATTAATAAATAGAAGCAAAGCAGAAGCAAAGAAGCAAAGCCCGTAAAATCAAAGAACAATTACCCAAAGGCTCAAAGAAGACGCAGTCCTGCACAAAATGCCTCCCAGAAAACCCAAAAAATGGATAGAAACGAGAGCAAAACAAAGTAAGAAAAAATCTGGGAACAGAAAGATAGCCAACCCGAAAGACTCAAAAAGACACTACCCTGAACAACCAAGCCCGAACCCCCCCCCTGTGCCGAACCCATGGTTAGAAATAAAAGCAAAACCTAAGAAAGCCAGTGAAACAAGAGAAAAAACTACCCAAAAGCCCAAAGAAGACGCTGCCTGACGCAAATAAACCTTAGGCATTGCCCCCATTGCCCCCATTGCCACATTGCCCCCATTGGCCCCATTACCCCCACTGGTATCATCTGCGCCTTCCTCAATAGCGTCATGTACTGACACCTCATACCTGGGAGGTGGGATCCCCCACTGAAGTGCCACTATTGGGACATCTTGTCCTGCATATTGGCTGATATACGCTGACTCCTGTCTCACTCGAGCAGGCGAAATCAGTTCCCCGGAGTCGGTCTGAAACCTAACAACCCTATCATCATTGCTGAGAATTCTCCTCTGCTAGCCATTGTGGGACCTAGGAAAGGCACTTCTGCGCCTTGCATGGCGCTCCACATCATTCTCTTCATTAGAGTCAGAGTCTGGCTTAGTGTAGAACTCGGCGACGGCGAATTCGCTGGCGAAGAGATAGATCTGGCAGTGAGCAACAAGAGGTGTATTGGGATAAACAGGGTCCCCACCATCAGGAGGGGCAACAGGTGCTCGGTGCAGGAAGTAGGTGACAGTAAGGGTGGAGTAGTGGGAGCGATAAAGCCAGGCATTAACCTGATCGTCGTCGATCTACCCGATCAGGTTAGTGCTATCAGGAGTGATATTCAGTTTATGAATGTCGTGGAGAATTACAATGAACTGCCGTGGGTACTTGCTGTCCTCTACGTACCGGCAGCCAGCTTCGCCGAGCTTCAGTAAAGTGTAGTGCCTGAGAACCGCTAGCCAACTCTTGTTTGGCATAGCGTTATTACCACAGTTTATCTATGGGAGCTGGCGAGCCTGCCAAGGCTCAGCACCGATAGTTGAAATGAATATTATTTGTAACGGTTTCTCCTTGAAAATAGTCAGTTGGAGACTACCGATACCCCTTTCGTCTCTGGATTCGGATCAAGATAAACTGCCAGGGCCTCCATCTCCCTCCTATTACTCGGCAAAGGAATCAAGTCTGGCATTCCTACGAGACTCAGCTGTCTTGTTTCTGACATCCATAATGACAGCATCCAGAGCAAGATGGAAGGCCCGAGGTTGGCTGTTCCAGGGGGAGTTGAATTTGGCTCGGAAGTCTTTGAGGTGAATGTGTGCGATAGCGTCCGTCCTTAATTTATTACACAAAGTGTCACCGGTCTGCGTGCAAGAGGTGATACTCCTCTCATTGCACTGCTGGAGAATGTATGTGTGATGGGCGTGGTATCTCCTCTCTTCCACAGTTCGTCCATCACAAGTGAGGTTGAGCTCAGTCCGGAAGATGGCAGTAGTGACACAACCAGGACCAAGAATTGGAGGTATGCTATTAACCAATTACATTCTCGGTGAAAAAGACTAAATGGGACCTGTAGATGACTAACATGAATTAGGCGAGGATGTTCAAGGCGTGCAGAAGAATACGGGAAATCCCAAAGAAATCTAGCCAATAGCAATCAGTAATATTTCCATCTTGGGATTGGTGCAAATGAGACAAACAAAAGACTAACTATAGTGGGGGATAGCAAGCAACAACTGGGAGCCGCTAGTGTATTTAGAGAATAGTGGTCAGCTATCGTTTCACATTAAGGCTTTAGAAGAGCTCGTACAAGCTGTGTACAAGCTCATTCGAGAACTTACGCAGCCTGTCATCATGCCCAAGAAGGAAGTGAGAAAGACCTGGGCTCGGGTTGGTATCTCTAGGAGGATGAGAAAGGAAGGAAACGGACCAAACATGGTATATACTTACTTTCTGATGGTAGAAGTAGTCAAAAAGTTTCACTTCAATTAACAGTAAGTTACCGGTATTCTATGGATGTCAGTCAGTATAGCCTACGAAAGGCCGGAGAATGACTTCTTCTAGAGGTTACGAACTACCGACGAGACTTACGGGTATCGTTGGTGTGAAATATGAGTGAGACTTTATGATCGTAGAAAACAGTTCTCATGTATATATAACGTATCGTTGTGAAGGGATGAGTTGCTTTTGGAGGACTAAGAAGGACGATGAGAAGCTGTAGATTGATTAGAAGGTAATGAATGAGTGGAGAGGGAAAATCCCAGGGTAGCGAGGGGCTTATATAAGAAAGAGCGTACTATGTAAGCTGTTTGTCATAGTATCAAGAGTTCTAACAACTGAGACCAGTTTGAAAGAGACTGTTAAACTTGCCAACTTGAATGTAGAATGTCCTTCTGTGCCTGTACAAAAAAGTACAGATGTTCAGTTGCCATGAGGGAAACATGTATCAAGGTAAGCTTGTACGCTTGAAAAGGTGGGTTAACAAACATGAACAAGCTTTTCAAGAATGCTTTAAGGTACAATGATATAATAGGCAGGCTTGTGACTACCCCTGCTTTCTTGATGTGGAATCGGATAAGGAATATTAGGGTATGGTAGATGAGCACTTGCCTTTAGGATTGGCCCTTTCAAAGACTACAATACGCCAAATAAAGCACACCATGAGATTTAGGGTATTATTCATATTGCTTATCATTTTTTCAAAAGTAATCATAGATTTAAGTATTAAGTAAGGTCTTCTCAAGATTTGTGGGAGTCTGTCATAGTCCTGGGCGATCATTCATGTTCATGCCCGCAGGATATCCAACGCCCTACCTGGATTTAGTCTGAAAGCTAATGTGAAAAGGGAGTTTTGAGCTGCAGAACGTCATTCAAGGATGAGTACTAGTACAATCCTGCTCAGGGGAAGGTGAGACCAACTGGAACAGTTGGCCTTTGAATTACAAACAGGCCACACAACACACCTGGAAAGTTTTTCAATGTCTCATATTTTTTCTATCACGTGAAATATCTCAAATTTACTGAACAGATCGTGTGATGAGAAATTTCGTCCTATTTGCCCCTTTTTGTGTACAATAATATCTATCTATAGTACAATTCCGGTCAAGAACTAGTTATTCAATTACCACACGCGTTCAAGCACAGTGAGATCAGTCTCAAAAAGTAAGTTTGATTTTCGCATCTCTTTTGTGCTGTGTATCAAATCTAATTTCTTCTAGAATGGTCCAAGTGTCTCAATGCCTGTACTGCAGAAGAAAATACAAGTCAAGTACATGATACTGGAAGCATATGGAAACAGTGCATTTTGACTTTGTACAGCATATTTGCAACAAAGATCAGCATGCATGAATCTCCTAGAGTGCTGACTCTGACCTAACCTCCAATTTACTGGGGGATGAATTTAGTACGGCTGAAAACAAATATTGAAGCAAATGAGTTCCATCTCTACGTAAATATTGCCGATTCAGTCGTGGAAAGTCTTAATTATTCGGACACTGAGGAAAGCACACTATTGCTTGGACTACCGATCCAGACTACACACCCCACTGAGCGATGGTCACTATGGGTTGTTGTACAGCCTGAAAGATCTGAAGATGAGATGTGGTCACCAATCACAAACAAGAAGGACTTTGAGCTTGCTCAGTGGTTTATTGAAGCCAAGCCAGTAAAGGATCGCATGGATAGATATTTCAAGAAGGACCTGGGGCCTGAGGGCAGTAATATTAACTCTGCTTATCAGCTCCTTGATGTCATTAATCAGTTGTAATCAGGTATGGGAATGAAGAGCTGGAAAGAGGGGTTTATATTATTTACTGACGGTGTAAGTAAATGGACACTACAACTCCTATGCTAACCAAAAGTAGCAAATGTCAGATAAGGAAGGACCAGATGAAGGTTCCGTAACACAGAATTTCTTTTTCTGCAATCTGATTGATTGTGCTAAAAGTTTACTTGGTCAAAAATGTTTTGCTCAAGATTTAGTTTACGCACCTGTGAAGGAATGGAATAGGAAAGAACCACCTCAGAGAGTTTATTTGGAGATGGATAGCACTGAATAGTGGTGGCAGACAAAGGTAGGTTCAAATACGACATTCCACAGCACTTCCATACCGTTTCCTAAGATAGAAAATTAACAGCCCCCAAAAGATGAATTACCGGATTGAGTAACACTTGTACCAATCATATGTTCCTCAGACCCTACTTGTTTGACCAATTTCGTAAGAGATAAGAAGGCCTGGCCAATCTATATGAGAATTGGAAATAGCCTATGGAGTACACGGAATAAACCCTCAAAACATGCAACTGTTGTTTTGGCGCTTTAGCCTGTCTCCCCAAAGATGCCGGGCGTAGTAGCAAGAGATGCAAAGTAAAGGCAGGTCAAAAATCACATTCTATGTGATATGATGGAAGTGATCTTTGCGCCAAGTGTTGCACTAGGGAACTCTGAACTTGAGGTTGAATGCCCCGATAGAATGGTCCGATTGTTTTACTTATGCCACTCGGCATGGATTGCGGATAACTTGGAAAATGTAACATTATACGGTATTTAACAAAATCAGTGCGCTGTCTATGACGTTCGACCGGAACACCTAGGGTACTATTTGCAACGTTCTACAGCCAGACGAGATTATCGGAAATCCCAACATCCATTCAACAAATAGTGTGAAAACGACCAGTATACCAAGCAGGAACTAACAGATTGTGGTTTCAAATTACTTCCTAGTGCCTTTTGGGGGCTTCTGAATGTTCAGCCATCGGACATGCCAAAACCAGATATTCTCAATGTTGTGTAGCTGGGAATATTCGAAACACACCTTATGAAATGGGTTATTAGATTTTGAAAGAAATAGAAACAGCTACAAGCATTTGATGCTATCTGGAAGAGTTTAGATATTTATCCTGGCTATTCCGCGCTGAACCAAGAGTACAGTCAGATCTCTCAGTGGACCAGAAAAGAGATAAAGAATCTGGTTAAAGTGATACTACCATGTTTTGCAGCCTCCCTACGTCGTCCGAGTGCTGCAGAACGTCCCATATTCACCAAAGCTCTAACCTGTATCCGGTCTATTGTCAACTTTACTCTAATGTCACAATATACAAGCCATACTGATGAGACTATTCAATACTTCGAACAGTTCCTTAAGGCCATTCATGATCACAAAGTCATTTTTAAGGAGTGCCGAAAGGATAACTCCACTGCCAAGAAAGTGAGAGAGGTCACAGCCAGAATTTGAGTTGAGCATAGTGAAGTACTTAATCAACACCGCCTATTGAGGGCTACATTTGCCAAAAGAGGTCGCATTGCGGATGAACAACGTCTCAATTTAGATTGAATTGTTGCAGATATATATGATGCGGATGTAGACTTTAACTTTGTCAAGATACATCTGTTGAGTCACTTTGGGGATCATATACAGTGCATTGGGAACATTCAAATGTATTCTTCCGAGTTGGGTGAAATAAGTCACAAAACAATCATCAAGGAGGACCATCAGTGGTCAAGTAAAAACGATGCAAACCAACAAATACTAAGATCACATTCCAGACTTAACAAATTCAAAATTCATGAAATGAATATCTAAGGGGATCTATTGCATCTGATTCGAGATGAAGTACGCGACCCACAGCTCAAACGGCAAGTAGGTTCAGTAACTAACCAACCAATCGGTTTCACACCAACCATGGAAACCATTTCCCAGAACTACCAGAGTTTGAGAAATTTTCCAGACCTTTTAATCAATCATTCTTGATGGAAGTTGTCTGTGAGCCAATATGTTGATGAGGATTAGGTTAAACAGTTTCCAGTTGAGATATGTCAGTTTTTAAATGTCCAAGTAGAGAACTTTCAGGACAAGAGAGAGGTCACTTGGCACCTTCTTCGGTGTACTGGAACCCAGGGTTGGAGGTAAACAGGGAAGAGCAGGAATAATTGGATATAAGTGGATTCGGGTAATAGAAGTATTTATGGAGCACTAAAAGGCCATTATCTGACCCTCTTGGTTTCGATAATCGAAGTTCGAGACCCAGGAACAGGTTGAGTATATAGACTAGTATTAGTAGATAGACTATATATTGAGAACTCAGGGAAGTTCAGCGATATAATGTGACTTGCTCTCGTTACTTTGAGGATGGTGAAAGGCCCACAGGGAACAACCGCGATAGTCGTTATTATCAAACGAATCATGGGCATGGCGTATTTAGTACCTAAGACTACTGGTACGGATAACAACCGCTGATATGTAAATAGTAGGATTGATTTAGACACATTTAATTGAATTTATTGAAAACTTTATAGTAGAATGAAAGAAACAAAAAAATGAATGAAGGGGATGTATAGCAGTGCATTTTGAAACACATGAGGATATCGATAGTGAATTAACCGAGGCGACAAATAGGAGTGGCATAGAAAGGCAAAGCAAATCATGAATGTCAGGAGAAGAACGAGAGGAGGCACAAAAGATACGGGCTTCAGTGAAATAAAACAGATTTAGCACCCATACTTGGGAAAAAGATGGATGTGTAGGGCCGGTACAGGGGTAGAGAGTAGATGTTTTGACCTGAAAAACATCCCCAAGTGGACGAAATCTATAACGGAGAAATCAAGGGAAGAGAGAGAGAGCAAAGTGCGATATGCGATCCTGAGCGAGACGAGGTCGGTCCAGATGCCCACCAGGTGCAGAGAGTGCATGTTCTGATGTGAAGAATGTCCCCAGGGGGACAAATTCTATAACGGAGAAATCAAGTAGAAGGAAGAGCCCTCAGGGCGTGATGGGGCACTGAGACAGGCCAGGTTGTTTTGAACGCGCACAGGTACAAAGCGGACACACAACAGCCAAAATTGCCTGGATAGAAATGCAAAAAAATCAGGAGTCAGTTAAGCGAGACCTCCTCGCTAGTAGAGCAAGCTAGGGGCCACCTGAAAAAGAGGATGATAAATGGCGCCGAAGGCATGTATGGGGCTTTCAGAAGGCCTGTTGGGTCTTTAGGAAAGGCGGCAAATGTATGAGGGACAGGAGGGACGGGGGGAGGTGGTATTACTAGCAGGTACAGGGAGATATATCGGTAATATATGAAGGAGAATATTTTTTGCAGATGAAGCCCAAACACCAAAGTTAAATATCGGATGTCAGGGCAGAAGACACTGAGATAAGACGTGAGCCAGATTGAGTTGCCGATCATCAGCCATCGCCTTGATACAGTTGCAGAGAATTAGAGGTGTTCGAGATGTAAGTGCAGAGCACCAGATACTATCACGGTATAAGAGCAGAGTACCAGAGGCTGGCAGGGTACAAGAGCAAAGTACCAGACACTATCATGCTATAAGAGCAGATCACCAGAGGCTGTCAGGGTGCAGAGGGCATAGGAGATCCTATCAGGTTGGGGTCAGAGTGCGGGACATTAAGTGAGGCACAATGCGGACCCAACCATAGATCAACTTTACCTCCTGACTCAGGGTGGATAATTTAAGTGCTAGGTGTACTAGACGGACAGTCCACAATAGGCCCAGGGTATTATTGTTGCTGATGATAGATCTGAAAAAGCTGGATGCCCTTGCCAATACCTTCTGTTCTCTTATCTGAATTGTAGAGAATAGATATAAAGACAAACAGGAAATTCTAATAATGGATCTTCTGTCACAACCTTGACTAACTAACCTGTTCAGTATTTAAGCTATTCAGAGGTTTAGACAATGCCTGCATTTTCTCCATAATCACATCAGTGTACTTATAATAGGAATCAAATGTCTGATCGTAGTATGCACATAGCCTTGCCGCTAGCCAGTATAGTATCCTAGAAGCACTACCAGCCAGGTCCATGTGACTTACCATGTATGCTGTCTATTTTCGATAGCGCTTACAGAATACTGTGGCAAGAGAAACTAAGTTCTGGTCCACAACTTGGAACACTATAAGTGAGGCAATAGAAACTGGTACCGCAATAAGATCTGCTACACCTTGAGTAGCCCATAGCCTCTAGTGGGCATCTCTTCATCTTAACTAGAAATGAATATATTAGTTCGATTTATATTCAATAAGTGGTATCAATGATAGGTAGTGGATTCTATAGTCTTACACAATATTCTGGCAAGATTTTACGATAATGACCTTATGGCTCAAGATCAAAATTTTCTAGTTCTTGCAGTCATCAACATTCAATACACCTGTTGCCCTCACTATTTTCCTATAAAGTATATAACATTAATTAATTTAAGTAAAATACTAAAACATTGTACAACAGGGCGATAGCATAAAGTATACCTAGCTAAAATAATTAAAGTAAATATGGAGAGAGGTTGACTCATTGGTAAAAAAAGAAATCTGTCTGTTGTGCTCCATAGTGAGACATATCATTAAGTTCCATGTTTTGACTAATTGTTAGTATTCCTGGTTAATCCTGATGCTTGTGATTGTTAAACCTCAAGATTAGATACCAGTTTAAATTTCTGGAGAATATAAGCTATTTTGATTTATAATTCATAGCTATTTTATATTATAAAGTGTATGTTTGAAACTCAAATTACTCAACTTAAATATGGAAAAGATCAGTGAGCTCTTAATAAAAGTTGTTCATATTTTGCAGAAAATAGATTTCATATCATCTTTTTAAGTAAACCTAATAGGATTATTAATATTGCAAACATAGATTTCCCGATGGGGCAGAATGTAAAACTAAATGACAGGAGCCCCTGGTGTAACAAGTACAGGTTACCGTTTGGTTTTGAGTATCGTTTGATACTCTATATATTTTAAGTTTGGTTTTGAGTATCATTTGATAATGTATAAGTTTTATGTTTGGTTTAGAATATCGTTTGATACTCGATATATTTCATGTTTCATCTTTTCCAGTATTGTTTGATACTTGATATTTGGGTCAGAGTATCGTTTGATACTTTTAATGTTTTGTGTGTTGTATTAGAATATTGGTATGATACTTCATTTGTTTTATGTAACATTTTAAGGCTCATTTCGGAGCCTTATTATTATTTAATTACAAGGTTCAGGTAGCCTGACAAGAGTATTTAAGTTCTGCTATTCTCCATACTTAGAGAGAGAAGAATTCAACAGAAACAGTTTTCAATAAACTTGGTTGAACAGTTACTTCTTCAGTTCGCTTCGAGAATTTTTAGTATTTCAAATTGGTCTACCAAATGTCTACTATTAGGAACTACTTAGTAGTCGCGATATAGTAACAAGTGTACTACAACAAACTCGTCCAAGTCTCCGGTACTTAATCTTGTTAGATAGCGTACTCTGCTATATAGGTAGTATCGTCACCCTTTTAAAGATACGGTACCACCTGTGGTGCCGTTACAACTGGAGGCATGCTTCTTTTTCACTAATGAATAGTTAAGTATAGCAGTGATACCTGTGTGTATTGGTGTCAAGAAATTAAATATGATTTCTGCTAATATGATACTCTAATAAAAAGGCAAAGAGTGGTAGGTGGAGAGTATAATATTGAAGAGGGTAGTAGTACAGAGAAAATGTTCTAGATAAAGTAAAAGATATAGAGTACGAGTAGTAGAAAAGTAGTGTGGAAACAAGAGAGGTTGGTAGAAGATAAAGCAAAAATGAATAATAAAGAAGATAATTGTTATCTGATGGAAGAGTAAATAGAGAAGTGGTTGTGAAAAGAATCTATATAGAGGAGGGAGAAAGGATTATATTGAGAACTGGAAGTTGGTAAGCTGAAAGTCACTTGGTAGTTTGTAGGTAAATGTGATAAGTAGGTACGAGTGTACTGGCTATGGTGAAGAATGTTTTCTAAATACTAATGAGATTAGATATCTATCTGATTATCAAATCGGGCATCTTGATATGTTTGTCCAGTTCATATATATTCTATCTTACTGGGTAAGATTGTGACTTGACTAAGGGGATATCTCCTTGACCAAGTAGCTCACTTTCCTCGTTGGATCTCTATCTTATTAAGTAAATATTCACCTATCCCACTTATCAAGAATTCACAAGCATTAGTAATATTTCACCATTTCATAATAGAGAGAACATAGTAACAGTGATTTCAAGTGTTATTCGAAGCTAACTAGCAAAGTATATCTCTTTTCATTCAAGCAATTAGTAAGAAATTATAACTAGTCAAGTTGGAAGAAATACATACTTCGCTTTTATAGTCTTGTGACTCCAACTTAGTGCTTAATTCTAAAAATATAGCATTAGTCTGAAATAGTTTATACAGCTTACGATTGTTATTTATACAGGCTCTCTGGATGATTAAGAGAGGTTAAATGTATTTGGGTTTGCATTAAAGGAGGTTTATATTTCTACCTCTGAGGGAGGTGTTTGTGTTGAGATAAATTCAACATAGGTAAAGGTTCCTGCTAATTTTATTAAAAATGCGGAACGGAATAGGTGAGTACTAAAATAAAGGTGTCTGGACGTGTATTGTTTAGAGATAGTTTAGTAACAGTGTAAGGCAATTAGTTATCAAATCATGGAGTTAAATCAGCGAGATAGGTACTGAAATGATAACTTTTGTCCAGAAAAGGAGTAGCCTTCAGAGTGCGATGAAAGAACAGCAAGGAATATAGACAAAGGGAAAATCTGAAATAATATCTCACTTAGAAAAAGTAACAGAACTGACTGTGGGAAATTGCCACTTGCATACATGGTATAATTAATAAAGGTTAGGATGATAATAAAAACAAATATGAGAAAAAGAAAGATGATAACTATTAATCAAGTATAAGAAGGTATAGTAATCTATATACAGGTTGATATTCCTGTCTTTATTGCCTATTCTTCTACTTTCTCATCACCTGATTCAAGTAAGCGATCTGTAATTCATCCATATTCTGATAATAAATATACTGCTCCACTATTTAACCAGACATTCTCAGCCTATTTAAGTAAAATATAGGAAATTAAAATAGTAGAAGTAAGGTCAATTTAGCCCCACATAGTTCAGACAGACTTACAATATTTTGACTTGCTAAGTAGGATATGCTAAATTCAACTTACCAAGTAGGGTATCCTACTGGACAAGTTCCCTGCTTGATTAAGAGGATACCCTATTAATCAATTGGATATTCTCTTGGCCAAGTAATTATCTTGGCCAGCAGGATATAATATATAATATATCTCTTCCATTTGATTAATCGTCTGGTCTCTCTATAACCTTACTTTCTCAATACTAAAGTTTCATTTAGAAGTAAATCTTAATAAATCTTACGAGAATTGGTAGTATTCCATAAATTCTACTTCTAAGTCTCTTTGCTGTATAATTATCAACTCTCCATAATTGTAATATTTATTGATCATCTCAGGAGCAAGATTCAAGGAATTAAAAGTCTGTAGCTTGTGCATCTTTTGGCTATTTCTCTTGTATTTTATTCAGATGGTAATTGGATTTTGGTGATGTAGTACATTGACAGGAAAAAAAGGAGTTCACAATAATCCTATAATCGTAAAAACCCCTAATATATGTTTGCTCCTTCTACAACAACCACAAAATAATCATCTACCAAATTTAATACAAAGATTCTTTATATGCCCTTTATCAGCAAAAAAAAATATGCCCACCGTTCTTCATGTTATTGAGTTTAACATTCTGGTGAATTATGAGTCGTATGATTGCAATATTGATAATCCCGTTAGTTTAACTTAAAAAGATGATATTACTTCAATTTTCTGCAAAGTATAAGCAATTTTTAGTGAGAACTCATTTACCTTTTACATACCGAAGTTGAGAAATTTGTCTTCATAATATACAACTTTATGATGTAAAATATCAATGACTTATGAATAAAAATATCTCATATTGTCCTAAAATTACGATTAGTATCTAATCTTTAAGTGCGATGATGGAAAGTATCAGAATTAACCAGGCTTAATTGTGATTAGCCAAAACGTAAAACTGCATCAGATGGGTCACCATGGAGCACAAAAGCAAAATCTTTTCTTTTACTGATGCTTAATACCTTTCATAGTTGGTTGATTCACTTCTTATCTGCTATAGCTTTTGGATATACTACAGAATCTTATCAATCTACTTGTAAATTTGAGTCTCTGGTAGTATTTTCCAACCTTTTTGTGCTACAAATATAATCTTCTTCAGTCTATATGGGTGTTGTCTTGGGTCTTGATATGCTCTCCTAAATTGACACAACTATAAAGACCTCATATTCTCAACAGAGTTGAGATAGCATGAGTGAGCTTGCTAGTATCTTTCTCTACCAGCCTGTTTAGAGCACAGTATAATGACTTGCTCTATCCTAAATAGTACTTCAATCAGCCCTTGGACCTCTTAATATATTACAGACAGGTAGGACATTGGGCATCAGGATCTGAATGACATAGGTCATCAGGAAAAATATCCGGTTCATATCCTGAGCTTCCTGGCTGTATCCTGGCTGCATCCTGTATATCCTGAAATTTGAAAATTGATCAAATTGGCAAAATAAAAAATTTAAAAATATTCCAGCATTATTCCTTTCTAGGTTTTGTAAATGGAAAGTCTATAGCTTAATTCAGTAAGCCACAATTTTGATAAAATATAACTATTAGATATTTACACGCTCAGATCATAAACAACTGATTTCAAATAGATTGTATATAAGGACAATATGATAGCTTTACTATTTCAGGTACAAATTGGGATCTAAAGTCAAGTGGTCATTTTGGGCATCAAAAATTATATATCACAATTAGCCACTGATCTGGCTACCTCATTGCTTTAAATTTTGGATATATACTATTAACCGTCTAATAAATCTTGTTAAATAACTTATTTTTGTATTGGGTAAATTTTGTTTCTCAAGATATAAAGCGGTATTTCAGAAAGCTCAGGAAGCACCAGAATGCTCTCAGGATGGACAGGATATAAACCAGATATTTTTGCTGATGGTCTTGAAGTTGGGAATCATAGTGGTGGAAGTGGTGCCATGAGACTTTTTAATTGATCTGAAAGGTAGACAAACTAATTGGGGATAACTAGTGACAGCAAAAGCAACCTGAATGCCAAGAGTATCAGAATCTTGAACTCATATTGGAGCTAGGTATAAAGCTTGATTTACAGCCACAGGTGGTTGCCAAAAATAAGTACAGGTAGGTTGTTAGAGGGTACGGTTCACGTATTGCGTATGGGTATATACCTACTTTTTCCATCACGGATGACCCATTAATAGATCTCATAAGCAAAGTGCCTTAGGCCATTGATAGCTCTGGAGATAAGATAGGGTTTCCGCATTGTAATTCAAATATAGAATTTGTTTCTGCGTAGTGGGTTGCCAGCGGTCTGTTTACTACTATTGAGAACTGAATCGGAGATAAGGTCTACCAATATAGCTTATGGCAATTGACATGCTAGCTGAAGAAGATATCAATTCATCTGACCGAGTGAGTCTTTTGTATCTGCTAGAGCCTTTAGTGCAATATAAAGAGTCATTTTCTTTTCACTTTTTGCAAACTCTCTGCGCTTGCTAGATGGTTAACAAAGAATTATTTTATATTTCCCACCAGATGGCTTCCCAATTCCATACCTTCCCATTTCCATGACTTTCTATCATTGGAGTTATTAACTCTCATCGTTTTCCCTCTCGCGTAAAGGGCATTACTATCTGATGGTGAGATTTGAGAGAAAATATCCAGTCAGCAGTGAGAGATCACTGCTGTGTGCGGTTGCTCTTGTGAACTCTACTTTTCCTGTGACAGGTATACTCAAAACCAGCAAATATTGACCAGCACATTGTAGACTCTTAGGCTCATCTCAACCCTTATTTTAGTCTAATTGAATTGAAAAAAATCAGATATAGAAAACAATCTCTACAGATTATGATAGGCTACTCTCTCTTTAGTTACCTAACTCTAGTCAATGTGTTGGATTTTTTTCATATCAACAGAAGGAATAATCTTCTAGTTAACTGAAACCCAACACCACCATAGTGGATTGCAAGAACAAAATCAGATAAATTAGGATTCCTTTTTCGCAGTCCTGAAAATTATTATATATATTTTATGTAGGCTATATTTTATTGTTTTGATTTCACATTAGACAAGAATAAGAGTTTTGATCAGTGGTTGCGATGGCCTAAATTGTGCTACAAGCGAAGGGATAGACATCAGTCTAACAGCCCGAAACGATGCCGACCGTTAAGTGGGGCTTGACAGTGAGGGAGAGTGCGGCAAAGTACATTGCATTTACCTGGAGTAGGCGACGTAACCTTTTGACAGTCTATAGTGGCTACTAGAATCTACAACCGTGGAGAATTGGTCAAACTCTTTCTCGCCGTTTATCAGATAACGGTTGAGACGCCACCGTCTACTTGACCACCTATTACAAATTGAATTTTTAGAAATAGACAGACAGTAGAAGGTGTGTAAAGAAAACACAATAGTTGCATGTTTAGCCAATATACTGTCCAGTATATACCTTAAAAGCCCGTTTATCAAACTGACTTTCTTTCACGGTCGGCACTGTCTCGGCCCTCTATGTAAACAGACTCTAATTGCTCCCTGTTCCTCACCATCCCAGTTTCGTCGCGACTCCGGCGACGAACCACCCCCTAACCCGTCCGCTTCCTTCCCTTTCCTTTTTTCCTGCATGTATTTTGGTGTAACATGGCAGGCGATCGTCCCCATTATGTGTAGGGGTATCTAAAGTTACGACTATAAATTTACATTAAAGGTGTCGCGAATAAAAGTGAATTCGCTAGTGAATGTGGGAAGCTAAAGGGGGCTGGCGCGCCTTCCGATATTTAATTGAAGCTTCACCTTTTCAAGGGAACCGGGAGCTCAGTTTTTGACCTCGTGTGTACTGTTATTGCTGCTCATCTACCGACGTCTCGTAAGGTAGTATATATTTTCTAGAGCTATCAAGAGTAATTGATGTAGCTCCTATATACCCTCTGTGAGGGATAGGGCTTAGAATGCTGAAATTCCAAATAACTCACGCATGATTTAGGTGAGTTTCACACCAGGCATTCGGTCAATCAGTTGGGGGGTTGTGGATTTTGTATGTGGAGGGTAGTATACTAATGCTAGTATAACAACAAGAACTTTGGGAAATCTTCGCCAAGGAGGAGGGAGGAGCGGTGGCTCGTGAATACATTATAGAAATTTTGCAAGATTCCTATTTTGATTCTCTCTTTCTCTCTTCCTGCACTTCGGTGTATAGTACTAGTACGATAGCAACATAGTAAGAATTACCATCAATGTTAGGCAAGAAAAAAAGAAAAAGAAAAAGAAAAAAGTCGCATCGTTCAACTAATGTCTGGCTCCGGAACTCGCTGGCTGGCTCCGGAACTCGCTGGTTGGCTCACTTTTCCACCCGCTGATGCTCCCGATGTGAGTTGTAGCCAACCAAAGCGCTGATCGACATCAAGGTGAGAATGGTAATAATGATTCGGTAGGGTAATGAAATAATTTGGATCGCCTATAGGCTACTGGGATTGCCTGGGGTCTGGGCTTGTCCACAGACCCCTCCCCCACTCTTGAGCCACGCTGAGCCACGCTGGGCAACGCTAAGCCACGACGTGGGGGCATTTTCTGAGAGGCTCGGCCGCGAGTGAGAGTTGCATGACTGTGGCGGCGTGGCTGGGGATACCGCAAACTATGATACTAGTACAGAGAGGGAATGATACTCGGGTCGCTGGATTGAAGATGCTCCCGGTTTGGTGACCCACCATTAAAAATCTTACAACTTGGGTGTTTTCCATTTGCATTTTTTGGGGGGGGAGAGGGTACTCAATAATATTTTTTTTTGATGATTAGTTTTTGGTTTTGGGGAATGCTCTGGGTATAAGCATGAGGAGTGGGCGAATGTCCCATCCTCCTCCACTTTCTCCTCCTCCCCCTCCCCCCCTTTATGCAGTACTATGCACTTATGAGTTGTAAGTGTTAGTGCACTAGGCACAAGACCTCTATCACGCCCTACCTGTCTATCCATCCTGAAGAATTCGTTTGTTGGTTGGTCGGGGATCATGTCTTCCCCCCTCCCTCCCTCCCTCCCTCTCGTTTTTTTGCTCGACCTGGTTTCGGTGATAAGTGGAGGAGGAAGTGGAGGGAATGCGTGCATGATAGTTGGCTGTCGTTGTTTGGCTATTACATTTCTGTTGTGTCTTCACGCAGAAGTGTCATTCTGCTTTGTCTTTATCTGTTGAGAGTGGTGTGGTGATGGCTCGCGGGATGTGCCGTGCTGGGTTGTGTTACTCTGTGGAAAACGGTGCCGTACTATGTTGGCCCGAATAGGGGATGAGTTAGCATAGCACAGAATAGCCGATATACGTAGTAGTTACATCCTCCACTTTTGCAATGAACGAATGGATAGATTTATAGGCATAGCGTGAACGCTGCATGATATAATATCGGAAAGAACCGCCTATTCAACCATTCACTTAATTCGCTCTTGCATCGGTTTAGGAATGCTTACACAGGTATTGTAGATAAGTGTAGTTTGATATTCTAGACACCTGAAAAAAAAATTTCCTCGGCTCTTTTCCCTTTTTTCTCCTTCTCCTTTCTCTTGCTCAAAGATATCGTGCTGGTTTGCATTGCAGATTGGTTTTGTGGACGAAATGGTGGCGCCTTCTTGCTCCCTTGTGGGCTTGTCTGACTAACTGACTGACTACGATACTAGATAAGGTGCGATGTGCCGATTGAATACGATAATAATAATACACTTTCTCTCCCTATCTCATTTTATTTTATTTTATTTCACTTTTATTGTGCTGAATTGTGCTGAGTTGTGCATCGGTGAGGCCGAGAACGCACAATACTTTTGAGAGGGTATCATAAGTGTTCGATCGATGCTCCGGCGGATTAGGTTTGATTTCCTGTGCTGTAGGCTAGTGCTACCGTTTTGCTCCATGCTTGGTCACGAGGGGTAGGGGCAGGGTAGGGAAGGTAGGGGGGAGGGGAGGGAAGTAGGGAGTGAAACGAGGTTGTAGAGATAAATCTAACCATATCCAGGGAACCGTGGTCCAAACGTTGTTCCTCTTTCTCTTTTTTTCTTCTTTCTCTCCTGTTTCTCGTTTCCGACGAGTCAGCGCGAGGGCGTGGGAGAAGTCTGAGGGTGGTGGATAGGTGGGGGTTATCGTGTGTCCGATACCCATCGTAGCTTTCCGTGGTAGAGCCATGTTTTCCTTTCCCTTCCTTTCTTTTTTCTCCCCCTTTCGTCTTTCATGAGATGGCGGACGGGCTGATGAAAGTTGGAGTACATACAGGACTCGGGTAGTAGAGCTGGACATAATATCGGGAGCAAGAGCAAGTAGATGGGAAGCAAGGAAGTAAAGGAAAAGAGAGCTACAATCGCTAACCCTGGGAGTATTCAGGGGATCCCGCCTACTGGTGCTTTTAGTTGATAGATTCTATTACTCGATTGACTTTTAATTCACAGGAAGATGAGAAAAACTTAAAACTCTGATCGCTAATTATTAAATTCGAATACCTAGAGCGGCAGCTCTAACTATTCGGAAGGTAGTTTATTTGGACTCGAAGTCAGTGATGGTATGTGACTGAATCCACCATTTCTTACGGTTACCTTAGACAGGGAACGCTCAGCGGATCGAGCAGTAGCTCACATGGCCAAGCTGAAATCAAGCTCTCGGACACAGGGACCTATCGATCTGCTGATCAAGCAAAAGGATATCAAAGACCTTTCCTCTCCAGAAGGCTAGTGGATGACAAGTCAGTGACGGGGCTCAACTTCCACTCGGCCGCGTGAGTGCTCCTGCGGCCGAGTTGTCAAACACTCAGGTACGAAAATTAATCAGGAGGCCCACCCTGTAAAAGGATGCTCTGTGCTTTTGCTCTGTGGTTAGCTAGAGGATGACTAAGGCAGCTTTCATTGCGCGACCTTAGCTCAGTTGCCCGAGTACTGATCAATGCCACACAAGCGTATAAAGAGGAGGAAATCAAAGGGGAACGCTCACTATCAGAAAACATTTCATTCATTGATAGGAATCGATATTCTTCACGAATAAAAATAAACTAAATGACCGCCCAAGCAGGTTTTCGCCGCCATCCACAGGTCCTTTTCTTACCTTTCCTCCCCTCTCGAACTCGTTTCCTACAGAGCCACTCCTCCCACATTCAGACAACCAATCCGGCGTCGCACATGGGCTCCGCCCCCACTGCAGCTTATCCGGTTGCCTTCGCTCCACTATTTCTAACTCACTCGTATCATAGACTATCACTCGATGATGATGACTTCGGAGGGAGCTTGTGGGCGGGCATTCTCACATTGAATGAGAGTTTCTCCGGGTGAGTGCAGCAAAACAAAAAAGGAAGAAGAGACCCTGCATTGCCTAAAAAATTTCATATGTACCAATAGGTCAAGGTGATGAAAAGAGGGAAAGCAAAGAAAAGCATTTGAGACATTCGTCTCTATTCACTGAGAGAAGCGAAACGTGTGCCTGCGGCTTATATGTATGTGTAAGGTTTTTTATTTTTCTTTCTTTGTTTTAATTTTTTTTCTCTGGAGAGCTAAGTGGGGGAGAAGAGGGGGCTACCCCAGGGCCTTTTTGCTGTCGGTCGCAGGGAGCAGGTAGGAGGTTTATGAGGCATCACTCGGTACTTCTTTCTCGAATTTTATCGGATTCTCATGAGGGCTAAATTTGCACTCAGGCTTGTATGGTAAGAATAATAATTAGAGGGGGGAGTGCTTGGACCGACTGCTCTAGCTCCGCAGAGATTTGCGGGTGATTCCGGGATTGGGGTACAATATTAGTTGCTTTCTGTTTGGTGGTGTCAGTCGTTAGTGTCAGGAGGTGAGTGCTTCTTCTGGTCTTTGGGATTTTGGTATGTGCCATAGATGTACACTAGACGAGTCACTATTTAAGATATTGATTAGCGGTGGAGGGTTATTTAGCTGGTATCCGTGGTGTTTCCGCTGCCCTGGTTCTACCTACTGTACTTTTTTTGCCGCCCGCCCCAACTTCTCCTTGGAACTGAGAGCAAGAAGACCTTACAATCTCTGTCGTGGGAGTTTATTGGCTTACTAAATAATGTCCTTTCGTTTCGTTTGAATCGTTTCTGATAGCTTACAGTAACCTATGCTTTGCTTCCGATCGGTGATTGTGAATTTCTCATTCGAGCATTGCGCATATGGTAGGATAATGAAGGCCGCATTTTTTAAACAGGAAAAACAATTGCTTCACCAAAAATCCTTCTTGGTAGGAATTACCGGATTTTCTTTTGTTGACGGCTCCAGAAGTAATAGGGCAGAGTGTTTGGTTCATTTCGCCCAATGTTATTGTGCTTGCTAAGACAGGTATCTGTATCCCTTAATACATTTTCAAGGATCTAGACTGCGATGATAGTATGCACGATAGGAGAGAGACATTCTACCAACGGCCAGTGTTCTCAGGCGTCCGGGGCCCGTAGGGCCCGGCGGGGGGACTGCCAAGACCCCCGGACGAGACGGGACAGCAAAATGTTGTCCGTCCTCGTCCTTGAGCTCCCAGGACGGCCGCCACTAATAAGGACGACAAGCCCCACGGTCTGAGACAACTTTAGATAGGGGATGGCAGGGGACGGTGGGGGACGATGCAATGCCGTCTGTCCTCGTCCTACATTCTCACTTGTCTGGCAAGTTGACAAAAAGACGGGACGGGACGACGAAATGTCGTTCGTTCTCGTCCTGGCCCAGGACGGACGGACTGCCCCGTTGAGAACACTGCCAACGGCCCTTGGATACCCAACACCATACCACTTGTCCATTCCAGGAGCGACTGGAAACCCTAGTGATGAAAGGATCGACGGAGATGACATGTGGGCTTGTGTTGCTTTTATCGTCATTGTAAAAGTATGCAGGGTGATGTAGTTATGCATGGAGGAAAATGGATGAGTGTAGAAAATGATGGAATGGATAAGACGGTTTCCATCTACCCTACATATTCTTATGTTTTGTCTAGCTAGTTTAGAGGATGCTGAGAGCGAACGAAGTTTCTGATCTACGTACCTTTTAGTCCAATCTAGTTCTTGTGTTCGCATGTTGGGCTGTCGCGCCTTTAGTCTGTCTGCCCACTATAGCCATCTTTTGATAAAATAGACTACTAGAATTTCAAATCGAGACCTATTCTACCAGTCCTTTTGGTGCTCTGATGGACAAAGAGACAGCAGGGCTTTTTTTTAGCCTACTTTGACTAATTCATTTTTTTGGCTGCCAAATATCCCCATTGGTTATCTTGAAGGCAGGGATTCTGGACGCCTAGCGTCACTCTCGATTATTTCAGGCTTTACCGCGTCCGGATTTGTACCGGATGATGTTGGGCATGATGTGGGCCGAGAATTAGGTATTCCCGGACGTATGTAGGAAACTGAGTGGTTGATAGAGTGAAGAGGAAAAAAGCCGCTCATATTTTCCCCGGCCTCGTTTAATACTAAATCTATGCGGAATGAATAATGGAGCCGGTGGAATTATCTACTGTGTCATGTGGAAGGTGGGTGGGTAAGAGCGGCAAAAAGCGCCACTGCTGTGCTTAATTATCCACAGTTATTAAAAGCGATGCAGTTCAGGTGGTTGAGCTGTAGTCAGAAAATGGAAGGATCTTAAACACCTCAATTTCTGGTAATAGCTGCTCCTACAAGTTGCTTTCTGCTTTATTGTCAAGCCAAAACTCGTGTAGGAGATTTTGTTTGGCCTATGGCACAATTGGGAATGATCCTAGGACTCTCGAGATTCACTCCTGGGGATTTAGGAATGGGACGGGCGAGAAGGTCGTTCTTCTTTGATTGGGGTAGATAATCAGAAAAGCCCAACTCTAATGTACTAGTGAAATTCTCAATTATCACAATTTTGCACAGTAGTAGACTTAGGGCCCGTTTGCCTATAGACGTCCGTCTAACACCCTGAAACGATGCCGACCATTAAGGGGGGCTTGACTATGGGGAAAAGTGCGGCAAAGTAGATGGCGTCTATCTAGAGTAGGCAACGTAACCTTTTAACAGTCTTGCTACAAGAATCTACCACCGTGGAAAATGGGTCATACGCTTTAGCGTCATTCAGCAGATAACGGTTGAGAGGCCCCCGTCTAGTCCACCACCTATTACAAATTTAATTTTTAGAAAAGGAAAGACATTTGAAGGTGGGTAAATAAAACAGAATAGTTGCATATTTAGTTAATATTCTATCTAGTATATAGCTTAAAGCCCATTAATCTAACTAACTTTCTTTGACGGTCGGCACTGGCTATGGTTGCTAGACGGCCGTCTATAGGTAAACGGGCCCTTAGATTAGAATTCAACATTACATCCACCGCCCATCCTAGGGCAACATATCCGGAGTATATACCACTACTTCTCCGAGTTGGAAATTTATTTTAAGCTCAAGTGAGGTCAGTTTATTTTGACCTGGTGGTGTATATAGAACAATAGCTCTTCTCCTTCTACTCGAATTTTCTCCTGCTTCGGCACTTGCGTTCCTCTAGTTTTCCTTAGAATGCTAATCTTTGTCAACTCCTGATATCTATTTTTTTAACGATCTTGTTCCCTTGTTTATTCCTTTATACACTTACTTCCCTTTATATTTCTTTTCTTTTTCCGTTTTCACTTCGAGCCGAATGAAAAACGAAGATCTTGTGGGCAAAATTAACCGAACATCAACTAAGAGGAAAAACTTCGGTTATAACAACACCACTCCCCCACCAAACCTACTATACTAACAACCAAAATAAAAATAAAAAGAGTTTTTGGCTTAACCTCAGAGAATAAGAGGCCTAGTATCTTAAACCAAAGGAGGTTGACCAAATGGTTTAGTTTTGGTCAAGCTAGAGCAATTTCTTTAGGTGAGTTAAGGTGTAAGCTGTTAGAGAGAATTTGGTTGTCATGCACATTTTGTGTTTGGTTAATTTTGTCCACCTGCGATCCCTTCTAATAGACAAACTTTAGAGTGATGGCTAAGAGTTTGGGGACGATCTGCTTAAGATTCCAATCGTCCGGGCACAGACTCCTTTATATGGTGATCGAGATAGTTTGTAACTCCTACATCCCTATTACTCAGGCACAATCTAAAATTGCGGCCATATTGCGCCCCTGTCTCGGTACTTGTCCCAAGCAAGAAATATCAGGAAATGCGAGTGGTTAATTTGTGATATGCACGGATTTCTGGCGTATATTTTGCGAATCCATGTTTCTGGATACTTCTTTCTTGGGATAAGTATCACATGCCAAACTATTCTAAACCTGCACCTAAGAAACTACCGCAGGGGCTGAAGTATGGTGCCAGAAGCGGTAGGGGGGTAAGCCCAAAACCCCTCTAGCCACGGGGTTGCCTCTGTGCGAATATTGTGCCTGTCGTGGTTCCAAACTTCGAAATAGTTTGGTTCGCTACCTTCTGCCAATTAAAAGATTTTAACTGCGGGGGGTTAAACACTTCCCCTCCATGGCTTCTACAAGTAGCAATAAAACATCTAATATAGTCTAGAATAGTCTGGGCTTTGGCTGTAAGGGGTTAGGCGAAGACGGGTATCGAGGATTCTTATTGGCGATCTACCGCTAGGGGGGCCGGTAACCAACTGCTAAATGACATAATCAGAATGGGAAAGGCGGGGAGTGTCAGGGAGAGATGTGCCGAAATTGATTAGGGATTAGGGATTTTCTCACTGTTGCTTCTAGAATACGAGGATAAGAGTATGGGTAGGGAAGGATAACCAGCAGGGGAGTGACAGCGATAATACAAGGGTCCGGGATTAACTCGCGCTACAGCCCTTTAGTACAAGTATTATCACCCTTCATGTTTAGTAAGCGTGCGAAGCACATTTCGAGAATGATGGCTTCTCTTCGTACCATGGAGACCAATGTGGGAAAATTACGATAGGCGGTGTTGAAATTCTGCATGTTAATCAAATCGAAAGGTTCTATATGCTGATCGAAGTGAGGTAACTCCCTAAGACCTATTCCGTTTTACGCACAACAGGAACTATTGATTAACCAGGGCTCAACGGATCCACCATTCAGGCGAGCTTCTTTGCACATATATACGGAATTATTTGGTCTGTCATCTAATACTATCCCTCGGTTATAGGCATTATGACTGGTAGCATCTATAGCTTGAGGTTTGCCATCCTTCCAATGAAAGGGTTCATTTCAAAAAGTTCTGCACCATAGAGCACATTTTTCCCTCTAAGTTGTTTCGGTCGCAGAATTTTGTCTACTCGGGTAAATCAATGCAACCACCTCGCTGTGCCATAACTGAATCCTGGACCCTTGTATACCAAATAATCTTGTACCTCTTGTTATATTAAAAAAATTTAACGCAATTGGAGGTGGTAAGCGTCCGATTTGGTGGGGTTGTTCGCTCCCCCCCCTTTTTCGCTCACCCATCCCTTATGTAATGCGGGGTCCCGTATCCCCTAAACCGCTGAAACATTCAGCCCCATTTAAAATGTAGAACACTAGCCTATTTGAGTAACCGTGATAGAAAAAACCTTGTTGATTCCTAGAGGCGTAGTACTCAGAATTACGCAAAATCTGTATTCCTCAGTATGTCCGTGATGGACACGATG
Organism: Tuber borchii; assembly: GCA_003070745.1. Taxonomy (NCBI): domain Eukaryota; kingdom Fungi; phylum Ascomycota; class Pezizomycetes; order Pezizales; family Tuberaceae; genus Tuber; species Tuber borchii. The sequence continues at coordinate 292,217 of NESQ01000050.1, read as the reverse complement.
AGGAGCGTGTAGATCTACTCCCGATTACTCAAATAGGCTAGTGTTCTACATTTTAAATGGGGCTGAATGTTTCAGCGGTTTAGGGGATATTAAAGCATCCTACAGGTACAATCTCATTGGCCCATGTTGGAGTAAGCTTCTGTCACACCGGTCCAGGAACCCGGTTCGTACACTTGTAGTGAAGTACATGCGGGAAAGAAAGCCGAGAATCTAGACTGAGAGATGGGGCGTTCGCTTGGCCGTTCCCTGATTGCTGTCGTGCAGGAAGCAATAAGGGGAAAGCGCGTAATTGCCCAGGTCACGGAGTAGCTCGTGAGCGAGTATTCGTTCCATCTTTGTTCTAAACTTTAGAATACCGGTAGTTGAGTTGACAGTTTTCGACCAATCAAAAAACAGGGAGAGGGAAGGGTTACACCCATCCTCTCAAAGGCTTCTGGCACCCGCTGTATCACATTTACTTCAATCTTGGTTCCGGGTACGTACCAATACGAGAATAGAAAATTAACTGGGCCCAGAGGCTATGATGCAGGGCACTCGAGAGCACCACTAGCACTGCAATTCATTCTACTTACATAATACATGCAAAATAGTGGCACTTGGCTATAATACCCAAAGAACATATATGGGTTCGGAATTTTACAATCGCAGGAATATTGCGTTTATCAATAATCAGAAAAACAGCGACTAGAGCGGAGCATTCTGAGCACTTCTGTCGGGCCATGACTTCCTGATGGTGAGGTTGTTGTTGGAAATTTTCGAAAATTATAATCGGGTTGGGCCTTCGGTTAATTCATGTGCCTAGCGCCATAATGGTAAAACAAGCTATCGAGATGATACAAGACTAGAGTTCAGTACGGAGCGGGGCCGAGGCAAAAGTTTTTGGGGTGATCCCCGCCCCGCCCCCCCGACGGGAATAAGATAGAACCAGCTCGAAAAACACAGAAGAAACAAAAACAGCACAAATTTAAATTAAGAAGCGATCTTAAACAGAGGGTACAAAGTCTTAAACAGCCATCAGCCACACGAAGACCAAGGTAATTGAATTAAGCGTCCGAATCTGTAATTTCTTGTGGTATTCCCACAACAGCCTCAAGAATAGAGAATAAAGAATACTAACTTGGATATCGTCACCATTCTGCTCGGTAGCCCACATCCCTTCCCAAATGTCTAATTTCTGGGTAACTAGCGCCTTCTCCGTAATCCCCATGTTCCTAGCACGCAGCTTAAACTAAGCAGTGCTCAGCTTCCGTACTTTCAAGATTCTCGCCTCACGCTTGCGCTGTCCTGGCATCTTATACCGGCTAGTACCCCGGGGTGACTTTGTGGAAAGGAAAAACTATACAGCGTGTAGGGAGGAGCCGGTCACGCTCCTTCCAATCAAGATATTCCCAAAATGTTTTCTCCTCATTGGTGCGCCGGTCAATCCGGGGGTGCTTTCTGGAGAACTGAGGAAACAGCTTGAGACGGGCCTCGAGCTCAGCAACCCTAGGATTGACTTTAATAGAGTCAGGCAAGGTATTATGGAGGATCGCAGATGAATTGGGGCTTTACGGGTCAGTTTTTCCATTCCCGGAAGAGGCAGCGGAGGTGTCGGTCTTAGTGGGAGTGTGGCCTCTCGACCCGCCTTCACCGGAACTGTGAGATATGATCGTAGGATCGAGAGCCTAGCTGTTTGTGAGGAAAATGGTGCTTGTGAGTTTTATATAAAGTTAAAATTAGGTTGGCATTGAGGCCAGTATGCCGCCTACAGTTAGCTACCAGAGGACACTATGTGGAAGGTGTTGACTAAACTACAGGGTTTACACTACCCGTTTGTATTGAAGTGGGGAGGGATAGAAGAACTAAGTGTTGGTTGACTAGAGTTCGTTACGAGGCCCCGTTTCGGTAGAACGGGGCGAAAATTGTTAGAATATTCGCGAAGATTCCATATCCCTTGCCCTTACTCTTACCACAACCATGCCCATGACCCCAGGTCACCCACGACAATAGATGTTTTACTAAAGGAAGTTATGTTTTGGAAAGCTTGGTGGAAGATGTTAGTTGAAGTCGTGGTGGTTGCACTACTGGTTAGTTGCAGCGGAGATGTTTGGAAGGTTTGAGAAGTGGCACTAGGAGGTGTTAGCTGTTTGGGTCTAAGAGATGAAATACGAAGATTGTCACACTACAACGATTGGGAAACGCAGGACGGTTCGGCTAGGGTTAAGGATTGTATGAGAAGGAAGGAGAAGCGTGTAAGAGGATGAGACGAGGGAAAGGGATTGAGGGATAATATGTCTAGGAAGTTAGGACTGTGGTGTGGGTGGAAGAACAAGGAGCGTGAGGAAAATGGAAGAAGAGTCTGGCGAAGAAAAAGAAAGACTTTGTTCTGTAGTTAGGAATCTTGTATATATAGTACGCTGCTGGCAGCACAGAAAAGAATAAGGACCGCAAGACAATCTCCCCTCTACCCATCATAGCCTATTCATTTGAAAAATGAGGTGTGTTAATTCGCTTATCACTGGAAAAAACATGGCGGTTGAGCGAAATAACACGCGTTATTATTGCCCGTCACCCCGTAATGAACTCTATGGCTAGCTTTCAGAAAGAGAGAGGTGGTAGTTGGTGTTTGTGAATCATTCCTGCTCTTAGTCAGCTTTGGGTGGAAGGGGCGGAGGACGAGTTATATAGCGGTTCCATCTCCTTTTATTTGCTGTGACTTCAGTTGGTCATAAGCATCAGTCAAGTAATGGCTGACAACTCGGAGGGGACTCGCGGCCTACAGATGAGAGAAAAAAATTGAGGAAAACGCCTTGCCCGTTCTTGGTCGACTTTTTAATACACTGTACCTCCTTCTTAATGATTAAATGGTATGAAAAAGCGGGGTAATGATATCAGGGAAGGGCGCCCCACGAAAGGAATTTCGATTAGGACAAGGGAGCGACAAAAAAAAGGTGTTAAGGGAGACAGAAAATGCTCTCATGTCATGAGGGAAAGAGGAACTCCAGTCCTATGGCTGGGGGGGGGGGATGACTCGTAGCTACAGGAAAAAATGGACAAACAATTCCGGTAGTAACTCTCTGGATAGTGAAGAGTGAGTTGGCAATAAGGATATCAGTCCGAGAGCGAATACGATTTTCACGATTAGCCCTAGCCCCGAGCTCTATGCAAAGCCGTGAGTGTGGATGACGCTCTGCATGCAGCAGAGTTCATGCACTTCAAAACGTGCACTACCGTATAGTATTCTAACGAAAAATGTTACGAGGCTGTGCAGTACCATTTGCCAAGGTTTCGACATCAGTGCTAGGCGTTGGCAATGATTGGACTTCATTGAAGATAAACTTTCAATAATAAAATTCACATAATAAAGTGTATGATACTTTACCACTGTAATACCTCTTTTGAAATTTTAATACCACATCAACCAGCACCTCTATTAATTAGAAAAACGACTTCAACATTATTTTCATTCACTGTCTATTTGACACAAGGGTTCTTTTTTTAACAGTTGGGTGTTTGTGTTATTATCAATTAAAATGGACCTAAGAGATTAGTCGACCATTTAGAATGCACGAACCATACGAGCAAATCTCGATTTTCTCTGGGTGGGTAAGTTGGATGGGAAATCCGGTGCCTTTCAATTCGCTATCTCTGCTAGAGATGAAAGCTCTTAAGGATTAGTGCCTTTTTGACACTTTATACCTAAGCCCTTTGGCCATGTTGGATCTCATTAACGGGGTTATCGCAATTCCATTAACTTGCCAAACAAAATATATTGTGGGCTGACGCAGCGATAACAGGGATAATACGAAAGCGAATCGCAAGGGTGCTTACCGCAGGGTAGAGCCTTCCTATGCGCCACATTGTATCTTGAGCCCCGCCTGATCTAAACGTATTGCAGCGCACTTAGCGACTACACAGGTCCGGTACTTGGGTGAGTTTTCCGCACATATCTAATCATGAGTTTCACCACTCAATAATATTATAACTTTAAGCTAATAAACCAGTTTCACGGTTCTGTTCATACGATTGCGGAACACCCACCCAAATACGCACCTCCCAAATACTCGTACATAGCCCCCAATGATTTGCCTTGTACAAGTACCAGGAAAATATGTTGTCGTACTCTTACAAGACAGGGATTATTGCACTAGTCAACATAAAGTAACTTTGCGAAAACATTATCCCGGGTACTTGTAGTCTTGGATTACTAAGGTCCGGCTAACCAGGAGCGAACTGTGTATTTGGGTATTCCGTAGTTGTATTATACTGCACCTGTTAGGTTATTTTGGGTCAGGTCTGCAGTCTTGGCTCCCCATGCGTGTCGCGAACACTCAGTATCCTAACCAAGTACAATCCTGGCGATAACTGCGGTCGGCCCCCCCATTTTACACCAAAAATGGGTTGTTGTGAAAAATAATTTAAAACACGCCAAAACCTTTAGAGAGACCTAGATATTATTATTCATAAGTGATAATCTCTATTAGCTAATACCCATGGTGCAATGTTAGGGATAATGATGGTAGGCAAAAGGTGAAAATATCTCAAACTTTATGAGTTTCCCATACAGAAGATATAATACATTGCAATAATATCCAATCCGGATCCCAAGCTCTCTGCCCTCACAATGGAGTGGAAAAAATCTCATAATTGTTCGTACCTAAAGAAAGCACTGAAAAAAGAGTGAACAAAAGTGGGATCGAGATAGGCTGTGAGTGGGAAACAAATGCAGAGATGAAAGATCGATGCGCTCTCTAACTCTCGTCTCTGTCTATGCTAACTAAGGACAATCTAGGAGATATATCTCCGTCAAAACAACAACAACCTAACATGCGCGAAACCAAACGAACTCTAAAGAAACACATGAGGCTGATAAAACCAAATCTCCTGCAATCTAGAACCATCCTATGATCCTTCATGATCTATAGAACCTCAACCGCAACAAAGCCCATGCACAAACTCCTGTGTGCCTAAGGAATGAAAGAAACCATAAAACCAATACCCTATGCCAACCGGCATAGAATGCGAAAAGAACAAAGCCACTGCTAGGTGCAGAATCATGGGAAACTACAAAGACATATGGCCTATATCCTTCCGTCTCCTAACCCCATACCCGTAAACCTGCATGACCTAACGGCAAACCTGCATAACCCCATGCCCTATAGGCCACTATCCAATAGTAATTTCTACCTAGAAAATCTAGAGAATAACCTACACTATAGCATTGATTTTTCATCAGTTTTTATAGAGCCTTCCTACAAGTTGTGAGTCCCCAAAATCTGCCATTTTTAGTGTAAAGATCGAGTTGTGTGCGGAGGACTTTTATCGTCAATATCACACCTTAACTAGATATCTGTGTAAGTATAGTGCAAGCTCTCCAAAACTTGTACCAGAATTTTCATCATTTTCAAATCCCGGAGGCTGGACCACCACAATTCCAAATAAGTAAAAATAACCTGTTTCAGAAGGAGACAGTGAGGGAGAATAATAAACTGGTTTGGTGTAAAAGGTGAAAAAGTATTACGACAGCCACCCTTAATTTGCTTAGTAAAAGCAGATTGGTCATATCAATACAGGTTTTATGGGAAAACCTTGAATTTCAACAAATTTCTCAAGAAACCCAGTACCCTAGTAGTCCTACTTATGCAAGTACCCGGGATTATGTTTTCGCACACACCAAAGTGGATGACCAGCAAAAATTATTAGAAAACTGGTGGGTCACAAAGTGGTGTGTGCGAAAACATTTTTTGTTTTTTTTTTCTTTTTTGTTTTGGTAAACTTTTTCAAGTATATTCAATCTAAAGAGTCGACTAAATAACTACTAAGGGCTTTCTGTATCTGTCAGGATGTCTGCCATACACCAAACACTACCCAGGCCAACTCAGAATACCTAACCAACCCCCGGATCCAGCCCCCTGCCATCCTAGCGGCGCGGTTAGATAGACCTCCCCAGTATTGGTGCTCCCATCGTATTACACCCAGGATAACCACCAAAGAAAGTATAACTCCTCAACCAAAACACTACTCCTAAACCACATCAAAACTGGGACAAGCGCATTGCCATTGATACAAAGCAGGGGTTCACATTTATTTAACACCCAGCCACTCTAGACCTCGACAGATATTTGTTGTCACACCCTAAGCACAAGCGCCTGACAATTCTGGACAAAGGTGTACTGTACAGTACCATTCAGTCAGGCCTTCTTTGCCTTTAACATAGAAAAGACAATCTAGCATAATGTCACCATAGGCGCACAGAATCATACCAATAATAAGGATCACTAACCCTTTTATAATCACAGCACTGCCTTAAATGGGGTCTGAAATAAATTTTGGAAATATTCCAGGGTTAGGAATATAAAATGAGTTTCTGCCAATCTCTACTCGAGGATAGTCTAAAGGGTGGCACTAGTACAGAAGTTGCTAGAGTTAAAGTATATACTAGCAGTTCTGCCCTTTGGAGATCAATCAAAAATTTAATAGAAGAATCCATAATTACTGAAAGGGCCATAGGGTTAGGGTCCCAGGTGCTAGAGCAACAACTAAGCCAGAAAGGACCACTCCAAAATCGCCAATTAAAATTGCTCCTGTTTTGGTGGTGATGTACCAAAAAATATGCAACTTCAATCCGGGGGCGTGAGTAGGCAGTCTGCGATCAAGTTTATTGGTGCTTCTAAGCCAATGAAATCCTAGGCGACCTAGTCAAGAATCCCATGCCCTAAGCCGCTCGGCATTACTGGTCTTGTTCTAAGGGTTTTAGAATCAATTGTTTCTATGATCGTTTACCTGATATTAGCTTACTTGGTGAAGAATTTGATTACGGTACTTTACGGCCCATAGCCAACTCAACTCATTTACACTGTTAATTCCTAACCAAAAAACACAAAGTATTCGACGACGGCCCCCCCATACGATACAATAGAGGATAAAAGCGCTCTGTGGGGCAGAGGGGAAAAATAAAGGAAAGAAGGCAAATAGTTGGAACCACTCAGCAGAACCCAAGACATAGAACCTCTAGACGCCAACCGAAAAGCGTTACTGATCAGCGTTAGTGGCAGTATCTAAGAGAATCCCAGCACCGTACTGGAATCAATCTCCATCTCAATCAGCAACAATTTCACTATAACATCCAAACAGGAAGGGAATAAAGAGTACTAACTTCAAATTCGTTACCGCTCTGTTTAGCAGCCCATATCCCTTCCCAAATCGCCACCTTCTGGGCAATAGCCTCCTCCCCGATTATTCCCATGCTTCTAGCATGCGACTCGAATCCGGCAATTCTCGACTTCCTCTCTTCTTCCACACTGTTGCCCTCTGCCGATTTAACTATATCGACATGGTCAGCTATGTCTACTTCTATACTTCCTTGAGGTTAGGGGCGTGGGAGGGGTGGAGCTTTCAAGGGACCTGATCAGGAAATGGATAGTTGTATGATAATTATATTATCCTCCGAGGGGGAGGAAATATCAATGGGCATGGAGTGTCCGAACATACCCTTAGGGGACTGGGCAGACATGGATAGCAGAGTAGTGTTTTGTTCTGGTCGTAATGCTTGATAACGAAGTCGCAGCCCACCAGCAAGCGGATGAAATTTTGAGATAATTAAGAAAGTTCCGGGAGAGCAACTTTCTAAAGTGCGGTAAGCACAGTATCCTCTGGCTTATATAAAGAATAATTAGGCGAAGAGGGGTAACGCTCACTTATATAGGAGATGAATTAACTGTGGTGTTATTAGGACTTACGAATGTGCTTGCTGGGCACTGAATGTTGGGGGGGCTGACGAAGGATAATTCATTCGATTGGAGTAGTACCGGAAATGTATTAATTCGTTGTTGGTCTTTGACTATTGTAGAGGATGCCTAGGCAAACGCATTACATCAATATAGTATTAATTCAATCACGGGCCATCACTCGTAGTCGCCGGGGCTCCGAAAAGGCATTAACCACAATATTGAGGTTCTTCACCTTATAGCTTTTGTAATCCCAGGAGGTAAGGCGAAAAAAATACCTGGAAAAAAAATACTTGTTTGTCTAAGTTTCCGGGTCTCCCGGCGATGATGGCAGCAAAAAAGTAACAAATCAGTATCGTGCATGCCTATACATCCTATAATAAAGTTCCAAGTCTTTGAGCTGCGGTAACAGCATGTACGGCACGGGAAAGATATAATGTAAGCGAACTCAGAGATACAAAGCACCCCTCGCAGTCGTCCTGTGGCCCTGCAGTCTCAGTCGCACACCGTCTCAGAGAATAGCCTAAGAGAGGAAATTCTAGACCTAGTAGTGTCATTCTCCATTATTCTAGCCTTTGCAGTACTCGGATTTGTGCCCGGTGGGTGTCGCGTATGTGTCAGGATAGAGAATCGGATATGAACGGAGCCCTCTGGGGAACGGAGCCCCCGACATAGTGAAAAAAATGAAAAAACAGCTCAGATTTCCCTTGGTCTCACTTAATTCCCAACCCATATCTAATGAGTAGAAATACTACCAGTACAATCATACGCTGTATTGTAAGGAAAACGAGCGAGCACCAGCAATATCTTGTTCGAACGCTAGCCCTAACCCTACATGGCTGTTCTGAAAGTAATAAAATTCAGCTAATCGAATAGTGGTTAGAAAATAGAGAGATTTTCGATGCTAAAATGGCGCTACTTCTCGTAGGCAAGCAGTTTCTGGAAATAAGAGTTGCGAGTTTGCAATAAGCACGGATTTTTCTCCATAAAGTTTGTGGATCCCTGCTTTTTAGCAAGACAGGTATGACATTTAGGATCCCCCCTGTTAGATTGGAGGCGGGGCAAGCATGGAGGAAGGTTTCTCCTTGATTGCGATAGATCAAGAGGCATACGCAAGAGAGGCAATTCTAACGCCCTAGTAAGATCGTCAGCCGATCGTCCGGCGCTAGTACGTTCAGATAAGATTTTTATCTTCGTTTGTAACTCGTCTGCGGAATTCGTCTGTGTGGGGGTTTTCTTTTTTTGGCCAGGGGTGGTAGGGTGCGAACTGTGTAACAAGCACTGCCGGGCCTGAAAGGGAGGCACTCGAGCATGATCGCGAAGAACATTCAAGTGTGCACTGTTCAAGAAAATCAAGGGTACCCGGCCTCGCAGCATGCAAGTATTACGAAAAGCAGCTTCAAGGCAGCTAATCCCAGCCTAGAGGAGTAGAATAGGGTCCGTTCCAGCTCCCGGGACTGCCAAATCGCCGGAGCGCGCTCTTCCATCCTCAAAGCTTCGGCCGACAGGGGTTTCGGGAAGCGCCGTCCCTACTGTCAGCGGGGCAACGCCCTAGATTACTTCTATCATAAACCCGGATCGTGATACTTGGTTTACAATTTGGACATTCGTACTCGTGCAGAGCGATACTGTATCGGGAATTCCGCTTCGCTCTCCCTGGCTGCTGCGTACCAGTACCCTAATGGTTCGGAAGCATTTTCTGGGAAATACAACAGACCTAAATGGAGGAGATGATTCAAAAAGCCGGGTTTTTATTTTCTTCCGGGAGAAATCGCTTGAATTTGTCGGTTCTCTTGCTTTCCCTTTTTTTCTACGTGTATTTTGATGTAATATCCCGAATGAAGCGGCTGGGGTAGGGGAAAACACCGCTAAGAGATTTTGAACAACAGACTAGACTTACGCAGTGGAGGGTATATCGGATGGCCTAACGACAGAGGACTTTTATTGATACGAACAAGAAGACGAGAGAGGAGATGTAGCTAGACGAAAGAGAGCAAATAAAGAGTGCAACAACAATCTGGTAATAGAGTACAGAGAGGAAACGTATGTGCGATGAATAGTTGGATAATGAAATGAACAAGTGGACGAACAAGCTGCCTTATATCCTTCCTTAGAGAAAACCTTCCACCTTAGCATGCTTCCTGCGTATGCCGAATCTCACATGAGATTCGTCCACTATACTGCTATTCCTTCGGTTATGCTGATTGCTTCCGATGTGAGTATTGGATACTCGAGGTTGTAGTTGAGTAGGTAACCGAGGATATGATTGTTGTTCGGCATCAGAGATGTTCGTGCGTATCATTGCAGGTGAACCAGTGTTCGTGGTTGTCGCACTATGTATGCAGGGTAGGTGTTTGATCGAGTATGAAGCTAACAGTCATGAAACCTGTATGGAGAACAAGTGTGTAGCAGATTTGGTGACTCCGGATTCGTGTGGCTGCGTGAATGGGAAAATATGTATGTCGTGAGCAGCACCCAATATTCCAACAAGAGAGTGCTGGTTACAAAATTCTTTCAACAACAGACACTCGCGTGGCTGGGTTGAACAACATTCAAGTACCAATTTAGTATAAGTATTCAGAGACGCACAGGTAATGAGTAATATTGCATTATTTTCTTCTGATTTCTGTGTCGGACACTTTCTTTTTACAAATTTTTCCATTTCATGTTCTATCGGTTATTTAAGCTCATGTACCCTTTCCTCTGTCATAGGCCTCATAGTGTTCCGCCCTTCTCACAGCGTTCGGGCACTTCCTACTATACTACTAGCTACTTGTAGACCGGTCGGGTGCGGTGACCTACAGTTCAAAACCACAGAAGCCAATAAAAGTGGGCTAGTAGTTGGCAAGCGCTCGCTAGTGGGAAACATTGTACTTACCTGTCATTGTACTACCCATGCTATTTGGGATGGTAAGCTGTTAGCATTGTGTGTCCTGTCCCCAAAAAAACTGCGTCTTTGTGAGCATCAGCAGGTCTTATCCTAATGTGACGGGCTCGTCAGCATCTGCACCTTGTAAACAATTCCTAGTATTTTACCACATTTTCTGACTGCAAAAATGCTTTTATTATTATTACCATAGAAAACTAGGTCTGTTCCGATACCTATCTATTTTACTCTAAATATCTAAATCACAAATTTGATCTTGGAGATAAAGATTATGATTTAAAAAACAGCCTTATTTCTGGTAGAAATATAGCAGTCAATGTATAGGATCAATTGGATATATCCCAGGGTTTAGGGTTTGCTCAAGAAGAGAAGAAAAAGGAGATGGTCCGCCCGAGGGAGATCAAAAAAAATTTTGTCTCATTAGTGTTTATGTCAGCATAGGCTATCTTGAGTACAGTTACCTGATAGAGCCTATCGGTAATTTATATCTATCCCAAATGGCGTGGGTGGTACAGTGCTTGTACTTTGAGCGCGCACAAAGGTTGTACAACTCCGGGAGGTAGCGAGGTTGGGGGAAGGTGTACTCATCCCAGGTTAGAAGCACCTGGAGAGTGGGAGGTAAAGGCCGCATTGGCGGGGTGAAATATCCCCTAAATATCCCTGCTTTCCCGTTTAATTGTCGGGCATTTCTTGCCAGGACGAATAACAGGCCTGCGGGTGGTCCGGCGGGACCGAGAGGGATGACCGGAGGAAGGGGTTGAGAGGAGCAAGGACAGAGTGCCGAACCTGGAGGGTCTGGCTAGCGCGGCGTTTGAGCAAACGCTTTAGTTTAGCATAAAAGGGCGGGATTGAAAAGAGGGGTCCGTGGGACCTTGGTCTGGTCGATTGAAATCCCGAGTGTGTAACCAGGATTCTGTAACTCAGCAGGCCAGACACAGTAATTTTTGATGAAAGAGAAAAGTCTGTCGAAACCTTGGTGCAATGGGCGGAGCAAACATCATTCTCTCGGGAGCCCAAGAACTAATCAGAGGAAGTTCGACACACTTGCCCTATATCCCGGCACACGTACAGTACCTTCTGTTGTTGTCCTGAGGGCTCTTTAAGAACAAATAAATGAAATTACTGCAATGCAGGTTTGCATCATGCATACCTCTTCTTCATATGGTACTTTTTAAGACCCGGGAGAGAAAAAGAAAGAAACAGAAAAAGGAAAAGGAAGGAAAAGGGAAGTAGCAACGGTCCCGCTATAGCCTCCAAAGGGGAACTGAATAAAGAATCTAAACGATGGCAGGTTGTGAATGACACAGTGGTAGTAGGGATGCCAGAAAGAGAATTCACACGGAACTTAGGCACTTCGCTCGCGCTCTTGAAATTCGCCTTCTACTCTGCTACACTAAAACAAAACTCAACAGTAGAGATAGGTGTATAAGTAAAACATAAGTAGCCCCTCTTGATCCTTCCATAGATCACCACACCTATCTCTCTTTTCCTTCTATGCCCTTGTTCTTTTGTACACTCCTGTGATAGCAAAAGAAAGGTATGTCGGTCTAAACTCCTGCATAAACACAGAAACAATCTAGCAGAATCTCCCGCATATTCTAAAGTCAACAGCACCCTTCCGGTAAAGAATACTAACTCCGGTATTATTATCGTTCTGTTCGGCAGCCCACATCTCTTCCTATATTGTTACCTTCTCGACAACGGATTCCGCCGCCTCCATTATCGCCATGATCTTGGTACCCAACTCGAATTCGGCAGTTATTAACCCCTCCCCCCTTCCCCTTATTATTCTCTGCTAAATTATTAATCAACATGGTCAGTATTCCTAGTACCTCATTGGAGTTAGGGCTAGGGAGAGGCTTAATCTAGTGCGGCCAGGAGTAGCTCGTGCACCGCCTTGTGAAGATTGAGCCAGGCCTCGCGTCCCCTGTGTGCCCGTGGAGCCCGGGGTGCATGAGGTACCTCCTAAAGTGCCGGTGGGGTGTCCCTCCTTAAAAACCCGCAAGCAGCAGGAAATGGGATAAGCGAGCTAGGATGTAGCTGCGTCGACGGGAGTGGAGGGGGCTAGGGATTTCAAGGGATTGAAGGAGGAAATTAGCATTTGTGGGATAACTTATTGACCCCCGGAGGAGGAAGTTTCAGTCGGCAGGGACGTTCCGACATGTCTTTATAGAGGTAGTCACGTTTAGCAAAGTGGAGTCTTGCTGCTTGTGGCCAAACACACTAGTTCTAGTAGTGGAGTCGGATGACGGAGCTGGAGCTGGGCGAACGTTTAAGATAAGCTAGAGTTTTAGAGAGAGTAATGCGCTAAAGTCTATAACGGAGTTAGTCTTTCAATGGCTGTCGAAGTTCGTGTGGGGAAACGTACTGCACAAGTGTATTATCGCGAAATCCCAGGACGGCCGTGCTTAGCTGAGACGGCGGGGAAACCGGGGTCTTCTGGCGACCAGACAAAAACTGGAGAACACTAATAGTGGAGGTCTTCGAGCCATTATATTTTCACAGATATCTTGAAATTCAGCCTTGGAAATTTTTAAAAAATTTTAATGGCGGGTTGGGACAACCCACTGCCAATTGGGCAAAGGATACGGACAATGGCCGCGATCGGTTAGGAGCACCTCGGGGGACCACGGAAAAAGGTATCACCGACCTCAGAAGAAGCTAGAGGTCATAGCTCCGCCTTGGCTGGTCCGTGAGCTACCCACAATACTCGCAACTCTGTCAAACGCGAGTCTCCATCCAAAAACACGAGATCTTACCAAAACACCAGATATTCAAACCTCCCTACAGCTCGCGTTTTTTGTCCCCGCCCACCACCCCGTTCTCAGTTCGAAGCGCCCTCATTGTCAGCCGGGATATACCGGTGCCAACGATCTTGAGCGACAAGGGCAGCAACCCTCTCACTCCAATGCCTCCGGCTGTGGACAAACGATCAAAGAAATATGGACGAAGGAATTGGGTTATGTTTTTCGTATTAGTGGTTTCTTGCCAAATGTCATTTTCGCGTTTCCTTTTTATCTCCCTTTTTCTCAATAGACCGAACGTAATCTACTTCTCTTTGGCTTTGGAAAATTGGACACGTCCGAAGTATTATATTATATATTTATTAAATTTTTCAACTAGAGTTAGCAAAGAGCTGTGAACAGATGAACTGGGCAAGGTGTGTTGCAGTATAACTTCCCAATCAAAAATCACAGTCCTGGCAGGTACCTTGAGAGAAAGACGTTTCACTCCTCACTACCCGAGGAGAATCGAAGGAAAAGATCCCGTGTGGGTGCTATTATAGAAAATTGCTTTTGCATTTTTTCTATCCTATTCTCGCTTGTGGTGGCTGGGCAATTATAGCTCAAAAACGTACAATTATGGTTTGTTTTTGTGGCTGTCTGGTTACCAAATGACCTCGATTAGGAGGGTAGCATGAGTGATATTTGATGACTTCGCCTCTGTTAATCTCCACCCAGAAATCTGATCAGACAAATAAAATGAATAACCCAGGTAGGAATCTCAGAGTCTAATTTGTGGATATGGCTTCTGCTCTAGGGTGAATCTTGGAGCTTTATCTGCCACCTCAATAAATAATAAATTGGGGCTCATTCGGCAATCTAATGAGCATGCTAGACTAGTGACTATATTCCTAGCTCTAGGGATGGTGAAGCACCCATTGATATGGGGTACCCATGCTAAATTGGTTCACAAGAGATGGGTAAATAAAGTAGGGCATGACCATGAGAAGTACGTTTTAGTCGCATAACATAGGCAGCGGGGGGGCCATGAGAGACTGAGGATACTTGTCGGAGTTTTCTATGTACGGGATGCCCGAGCCTACAGTCCTCCATGTCTTCGGCTGTCAAACACGAAACGTCTTTTACCCAAAAATTACGAACTATGCCCGATAGTCCGTCTCGTCCTTCCTCCAAAACTAACGAACTAGGCCAATGAGAACACTGTTCCTCCACTTTGCAGTATCTTCTCCCATTTTTATCGTTGCTATTTTCCTCCCCCCCAAAAAGGAAAATCTAACCAGTGCTTTCATCCCCCCTCTCTTGTTTTATGTATGGTTCCGGATGCTAGAAACAAATACCTTGACAGCAAACAAAAGCCAAAATTTGGGCCCAGCTGAAGTCCAACTACAGCAAGCGAGGATTTTTCCCTCCGCCAATAGTTTTTAAATCAATGTTCAAAGGTATTTAAAGGAGTAGGGTAGATGTATTGAGGTGAGGGTGGGAAGTTACAATAAAGTTTGATGAAGTTGGAAGGTTGGTGACCAAATTTAACAAGGGGGTTTTTTTCTAAGGATCTTCTCACGAGTGATATTTGGTGTTGCCTAGAACAGAAAGTAGTGCTTCATGGCGAAATCGGATTTGCACATCTGCGAATTTGTGTTAACAATTAACAACAATTGCGCATTAACTGCGCCCCCGGTACTGGCCAGGGTGGCACAAAACTTTACATCCCCCTAGTGGGCCAGGAGAAAATAAATATGATAGAGAATGTAAAAGAGTGTCCTTAAACATACAGTACTCGATTGTTAATATTTGTGGTTATTTTATATATTCCATCAATCAAATGGAAGATGGCAAAAGAGGAAAGAATGGCAGTTAATTTAAATTTTTTATATTCCCTCTTCTTGTCTTTCCTGGATGTTAAGTGTTGCTATTTCTTTCTAAAGATTTACTCATCAGATTCTCTTCCCTCAACCATCCCCCCTTTGGAACCCAAACCCACAACTCCTCTAACCCTGTGGTGGTGGGCCTCGGCATGGTCATCTGCATTACTGGGACCACTATTAATTTTTCTGGCCTTTTTGGGCACAGCTGAGTCCGCATATACTCATATATGCTAGGTAGTCCAATGTTAGCAGCAGTACCGCATCGAAATTGAAAGCTGTGACCTAAATTCTAGTGGCTGCAGGTGCCCCTCCTCGAGAATCTCTCGCTAAAAAATACCCCAAAAAGTGCTGATATTCCGGCCCGATGCAGGGTTTCTTAGCTGCATATGCTGACCCAACTGTCTCACAAAAGTTGGGAAATTACGAGCATGGTCCAAAATAAACCTAATTAAATTTTTATCTACCGCCAAGGGAGGAGCAATTCGCGATACAAGAAATAATCTCGTGGCAACTTCAAATATGATACCGATATGGCCATTAGATGTCCCCCATGTTCCTAGTCTCTCTCCGATGTTATGCATGAACTCGCATATTACAACACTTGCTCGTTCTCACTAGCTCATGTTGGAATAAAATTCTGCCACACCAGTTGCGAGACCTAGTTGGCCGTGAGGAGAGAAGTTGGAGAAACAGACTGCGGCATGAGTGTTTTGCTCCCCTGTCCGCTGATTGTTGTTATGGTGTACTGAGTAGGGGGAAGTGTGTAGCCCTCTTGCCACCGAGTGGCTTGCGCGCAAATACCGCTCCTGAGTCCATTGCTGCTCTAAACTCCAAAATAGTCTAGTTATCATACTTGTATCTATTAGTCTTTATATGTGCGGTTTCATTTTTCTATAATAATCATAATTTAGAAATTTGGACAATCGGTTTTTTCTCCGGGAACAACCTGCGATCCAGATTCTTAATCTGAACTTCCAGATTTTTCCAGATTCCTACAGGAAGGCCTCCATTGTTGCACCACAGACCGATCATCCCCACTTAGCGCCATTTCCAATGCAGCCAGTTTCTGCAGCTTAGGCTATTATGTCCTTAAAAGAACCATGCATAAGTAATTCGAAATTTCACCATCTCCACGAATATTGCTCTCACTGCGAATCGGAAAGCACTGCACTAGAGAAGTGCACTATGGGCTCTTCTATCAGGCCATATCTTCCTAAAGATGTGGTTGTCGCAGGGAATTTTCGAAAATTACTATTCTGTTGGCTTTCGGCAGATCTCGAGTGCCCCGCGTTACAGTGGAAAAACAAGCCGTTGAGATCATAAAATATTATTTCCCTAAATCTCGCGTAACTTAGATATGGTAAAGGCAATTTCTCTGGATCTCGCTTAACTTAAATATGGTGAAACCTGTTTCCCTGGATCTTGCGCAGCCTGGGTACCTATCTACACAACGTCTAGCTGTGGTACAATGGATACTGCACTTGATTCTTCACGGCTCTTTTGTGTTACAGAAGTTACATAACCTGGGTCATGGAAGAATGGTTACAAACCGAAACGTTTTAAATATTTGTGTTACGGGAGATAAGGAGCCGCTTCTAGGATCTCTCTTTTCCTCCGAGGTAGAGCTCAGACTATCCCGACTGGTGGGCGCCCCCGTCCGGGCAAAGGTTGGCTGCGGCATTGCCGTCGTTACTCGCTAGATCTCGGCTACTCACGGTGCTCCTTTTTTTAGAGAACACCAGAAGTGACTAAAATAAATCTAACTCCGACGACACCAGAAACAAAACAGCATGAATTCAAATAGGCTAATTACTTTAGAACAGGCTGTATAAAGTTTTAAACAGCAGTGAACCATAACTTAGACGACCAAAATGAATCCATCTAACATCTAAACTGGTAATTCCTTTCAGCATAATGTCCTCTAGCCGTGAAGAGGCGAGGAGATCCCCACTAGGTGTGTTAGTAGAATTTATGGCACAGAACTCGTGAGTGCTTATGCAAGTTTCAGAAGGCCCTACGGGCTGGCAATGAAATCCAGAAGAACCAAAGCACCATACTTTAGTTTCCCCCTCAATCAGGAATATTTCCACTATCGAAAATAGAGCGAAGCAAAGAATACTAACTTCGATATCTTCACCGTTTTTTTTGGCAACCCAGATTCCCTCCCAAATCTTCACCTTCTGAGCAACCAACACTTCCTCCGTAATCCCCATGCCCCTTGCACGCAGCTCGAACTCAGCGATCCCCAACCTCTTATGTGTTTGTACCCTTGCGCTGCGCCGGCGTGACTGTATTAAATTCGTTAGTGACCCAGAGGTGGGTTTGTGGAAAGGAAGGGTTACACTGCATGTAGCCAGAAGCCGCTCAAGCTCGATCTTGTGAAGATTTTCCCAAGCATCTTTCTCGTCACCAGTGCGGCCGTCAACTCTGGGGAGCTTGAGGTGCCTCCAGAGTCCAGAAGTATCCATGGGGACGATTTTTCTTGAAAACTGAGGAACAGCCCAAGACGGGACATGCAAGTTCACCTGGTATATGATTGACATTGGCGGAGTCCAACACGGCTTGTGCGAGGCTAGAGGGGAATTAGGGCTTTTGGGGGTAGTCTCTTCATTCTCGAGGCAAGAGCCGAGGTCGGTGTCAGTGGGAACGCAATGTCCAGATGTACCTTCACCGGGATTGTGAGACATGATCGGAGGGCTGGAGGCTTGCTTGTCCGTGAGGAGAGATGTCTATGAGCCTTGCGTGAAAACAAAACTAGAGCTGGAATGGAGGTCGGCGCGTCGATCGCACTGGGAAATAGCAAGTGAAATTATGTTGGAATATTTTGATTAAACTGCCCTCACACTGCTCATTAGCATTCTAGGTGAGGGGGTAGAGAAGCAACTGTTAACTCACCCCAAGAGAGAGACGTGGTGGTTTCTATGTGCTCAGGGTTGAGGGGGTGGAATAGAAAACTAGTTGCTTAGCTGCTCATCTCCTTTTATTTACAATGACTTCTGTAAGTCATGAGATATCACCCAAGTCACAATGACTCCGAGAAAACTCGCCCAACCCACACATGAGAAAAGAATCGAGAAAAGCACCGTACTTGCTCCCGTTTGACGGTTTTATTATTTCTCTTTCTTGACACGATTGAAAGACGTGGAAGAGGGTGGGGTAATGATATTGGGGGTAGAGGTGCTTTCCTGACCAAAATACTTTGAGAACAAGGATGCGACAAAATAAACAGTGCTTTAGTTCACTGATTTCTGGGGCAAAGCGGACGTTCTCATGCCGTGAGGCAACGAGGGGCTCCATTTCTATGGCTGGGTGTTAGGGGTGATAACTCTAGTACTGCCGGACAAAGGGGATCAATCATTCGGAGTAGGCAACAAGATGGAAAAATACGCTAGTCCAAGAAAGAACATGCACGCTCAATTAATCTTAACTCTACGAAGGTGCTGTACAAGTTACAGGCATTTAGAACACGAACATTTGAGTCCGAATTTTGTATGGGCGGTTAGATACGCACAGACGGTATGCCATACAAAATTTTTATCCCTGTGTTCGGGTTCTATATGCCTGTAACTTGTACCTTCGTAAGCTCAGTGCAACGCTACAGTCCCTCATAGGGTCTTGACGAATATCAGGAGGTGACGAACAGGGATGTTTTGTTGCCCTACTTTGACGAATTTGATTTTTTACTGGCCAAATACCCCTGTTCGTCACCTCCTGATATTCGTCACGACTGTATGAGAGTGAGTGGCGCTCTGCTGAAGCGAGAGGAAAATTTTTTCCCTGTCTCTTGGCGCTAGCTAGCGATATCTAGAGATAAAAATTCTGTTTTCTAAGCGGAAAGATAGCGTATTGGACTGGGAAGAGGATCAGACGGAGAAGTGAATCGCTTTTGTATGTGAATTTTGCACAAACCCCCACTGCGGGGAAGTTCGGCAAAATAAATCCTCCGAATTCAGCTCGAAAGCAGGCAACTCTGAAATAGTGTGCTATTTAGAGATACCTCCTACCCTTCTAAATCTCGTTTTCCTACTGTTTTGCGTCAATTAGTATTTCCATATTTCTACTTTTTTGGTATATTTTTACAGATCCACTTCCCCGTTCCATCCGCTTCCCTGTCGAATACTTGATCATACGATACCGACTTTTTTTGGCGAGGTAAATAAACCCTTGCGATGGCGACCACGTGGTAAAGACGTAGCAAACAGTTGCCACTCTTTAGAGAAATCGAGCTGCCAAAAAAGACGAAATTCTGTCGTTAGGGGGTGATCATGCGAAATATTGTTACCCTTGGAAGCAATTTCTTTTTCTAGCCCCGCTTTTATACCAATGCTAGCGTATACTCGTCCTCCCCAATTTTTGCGGTATCCCGGACCCCCGGCTACGGGGATATCAGCCCACGAGAGGTTTCTCTTGGTAGGTTACTAGGATTGCGGAAACCGGTCGGTCGGGACCCAACATGGCCAAAGTGTTTCAGCATGCAGTGCCAGGGAGCGCTACCCTGCCTCAAGAGCTTTCGTCTCTAAATTCCAAGATTTGCGATCTAACGGGGATAGCGAATTAAACGGGTGTGTGTAGTACTTTACAGATTTCCCCTGCAGCAGCCCCAGACCAATTATTTAAGTTTCTACGGTAGCGAATAGCTCAATTGTTTAAGGGTACAATTGTAGATTTCCTAGCGCCAAAAAGGGCACGCCAGTATACCTCTTTCCCCCCCAATCACTCGCTAGATTTCTTCTACTTTTCAGGAACGGCGCCCATTTTTCCTTCAACTTAGTCCACCTTACTTGGTCACAGTAGCACAACCTCGGAGAATCAGTGTAACCGCTTAGTAGCTGTGGTCAAAATAGGAACCCAGAAGGGCTCGCTCCGGGTATAAAGAGTAAGTTACGGAGTTTTATTACGACTTCGAGACAAAACTGGGATAAAAACTTGTTTGAGCCTACTTGCGTACAAGTACTTGCGCATTGCGAGATTTTCCTGAATGTGGAGCCCCAGCTTGTCACTTTTATTAGGCAACGCACATCTAAGTTAGCGCCAGGCCGATGTCCACATTTCCAGACACTTTCGCAATGCCCAAGTGCTATATGCGCGTGACTCTTCTCGGGCTTCCTCCCAAGTCCCACCACGGTACTTTCTTATCAGCGAGGGCTTT
Organism: Tuber borchii; assembly: GCA_003070745.1. NCBI lineage: Eukaryota > Fungi > Ascomycota > Pezizomycetes > Pezizales > Tuberaceae > Tuber > Tuber borchii. The sequence goes on along the minus strand of NESQ01000050.1, from coordinate 271,866 downwards.
ATGGACATGAGTGTGCAGTACGGTGCAAGCAGAACCTTCCTCATTTTATAAGAAAAAACAGTCTATTTCGTAATGTTACCACGGGCAGGCCGAACCGCACAGAGAACAAGGATCCCCGAGCCTTTTCTCATCCTCCTCAGACTCTCTCAAAACAGGTTCCGGAATAAATTTGAAAAATATTTGAGTGTCTGGAATATGAGATAGGAATTTTACCAATCTCTACCCGAAGCAGGGGCTCCTACACAGAGGTCTAAAGTTAAAAGATAAATTTCTGACTTCTGCAGACTACCGGTTATTGAAAAAAAGTAGTCAATGATTGCTCAGATGGTCGTAGGGTTAGGGTTCTGCTTGATAGCAACAACCGACAACCGAACTAGAAAGAACACACAAACCGTTAATCGAAGCTCTTGTTCCGGTGACGCACCAAAAAAGACGCAACCCCTATCTGGCGGCGTGAGTAGGATGTCTGGGATCAAGTTTTTGGATAATTCTAAACTTTTGCAATTCTAGGTCACCTAGCAAAAAATGCTATGCCCACTCTATTCAGCATTAAGATTCTCGTTCTAAGATCTTCTGAAGTTAAAGTTAGTTTGTTTCTGTGATCGTTTGTCTGGTGCAATAGTTTACTACCGTAAAAACTCAAATAATCGGTCGGTGTGCTATGCAGTCGAGAATCACCTACTTCAGAAAAGGGGCGAAGAATACATAGCTGCCCGGCCCCCTTGAGAGTCATAAAAAAACAAAAAACATCAGACCTTACCAGAGGAGGCAACTACAACGACATAGCACACCGACCGATTATTTGAGTTTTTACGGTAGGTGAAAATTCTTATTTCCGTGCTCTAGGGCCTATAGCCAACTCAACTCTCTTATGATACACGAGCAACTCTTAACCAAAAAAGCGCAAAGCCTCTCACCACAGCCAAATACTACCTAACTAAAATGAGCGTACTATACCATATATGACAGGATATAGAAGGCCGCGTGGGATAGGGGAAAACAAAAATGGAAAGAAGGTAAACAGTTAGGACCCCTAGGCATAATTAATGATAAATAACCTCTGAACGCTTCCGGAAAATGGCCTACTTGTAGGCTCTGGCAACGGCATCCAAGAGAATCCCAGCATCGTACTATAATCCACCTCAATCAGCAATAATTCCACTATACCCTCCAAAACAGAATCGAATAAATATTAAATATACTAACTTTGATATTGTCACCGTTCTTTCTCGCAGCCAGCATCCCTTCCAAAATCGCCATCCTGTCAGCAACAGACACCTCGACTGCCTCCATGCTCTTAGCACGCAGCTCCAGCTCATTCACCCTCGGCTTCTCCTCTTTTTCCGCCTTGTCGCCCTCTACTAAATTAATTATGTCGACATTGTTAGCTTAGGTCACTTCTAGTCCCTCCTTAGAGCAGGGGTTGTGGGAGGGGGGGCTAAACCAAGTGCTGCCAGTAGTGGCTCGTGCTCACTCTTGAGGTGCTCCTTGAGGTACCGGTAGGGCTCTTCTCCCTTGAAGACTAACGGACAGCTAGAGAAGGGACAAACGAGCTGAGGCCGATATGTACCGGTAGGGGGGGAGGAGGCTGGAGCCCCTACCGGGTCGATCGAGGAAATGGGCCCTTGTGCGATAATTCTTTTACCCTTAGAGGAGGGGGCGGTAGCGGACATAGAACGTTCGGACGTGTCTTCATGGGAGTGACTAGACATGATAGCGAACTAGAGTTTCGTTGCCTATGACTAGCTATGCAGACTTGGGGTGGAGTGTTAGATGGCAAAATTAGGGCCGACTAGCAAGTTAGCCGACGCTAGAAATAATCGGGAAATTTTCGGGAGAGCGCCTTCTAGCTTTGTATAAGGGAAGAGGGATAACGCCTACTTATATAAAGGGCTGGTTAACTGTGAGCGTTATTACGATTTAGGAATGTTCTCACTGGGTACTAAATAGTAAGGGGGCCAACAAACTGGAAGTGTATTGCTTCGTTGTTGGTCCTCCGGAGATTGTCGGATAGGGAAGGCATCGCACCAAGAGATCACCATTCATCACTCGAGTCACGTTGTTGGTCCTTCGGAGATTGTCGGATAGGAAAGCCATCGCACTGGGGGATCACAGTTCATCACTCGAGTCACCTGATAATGCGGACTTTTTGCAAACAGACATAGGAAAAAACACACAAAAATTGAACGTTTTCAGGCCCCCATATTCCCACAGGCCTTAAAACACGACCCTAGAAATCCTTGAAAAAATTTAGCACGTCTAAAGCCTATACAGAGCTGTGGGCAGGTGAGCTAGGTGGGATGTGTTGCAATATATTCCTCCCATACAAACCCTAGTCTTTTCAGGTATGATACCTTGAAGGATAGGGCGCCCCGCTCCTCACTACTCTAGGAGGAGTGGAAGGAAAAAATCACAGACTTTTGTATACAGGCGCTATTATAGCAGATTACTTTTGAATTTTTATGTTGTTTCTGCTAATGGTAGTTGGGTAATGAAAACACGAAAACTTTGGCTTTTGGTGCGTTTGGCCTCTAACCGTGCCAAGGTTGCAGCGTGCGGCCGCAACCCCCGGATGTTCGCCGGGCACTCCGCCTGCCAGCTCAACACAACTTTGTGGCTCAACACAACTTTGTGGCTTACCATAGTAAATTTGTGGCTCAACACCTTTGTGGCTCAACATCACTTTGTGGCTAAGCAAGGCACTCTCACTTGATGCAACTTTATTGCTCAAGAAATATAAAAGTTAATAATTAAGTGACAAGCAAGTTTGCAAACATGGGTGTAAACTAGAATATTTAATTTAATACATTTTTTATGTCACATTGAGCCACAAAGTTATGTTGAGCCACCAAGTTTCTATAGTAAGCCACAAAGTTGTGTTGAGCCGGTGAACATCCGGGGGTTGCGGCCACACGCCGCAACCTTGGCACGGTTATTTGGTTGCTAAACGACTCTTATTGCTGAGACCACGTGAAGTGACTAACCGTATCAAACATGAGGGTTCTGATCCTTACAGCGTTTGCAGTCCCCAAAAGCAAGGAAGAAACCGAAAAAAATAACATGAAAAAAAAAGCCCTCCGTGTATCATTGATTCCCGGATTCCCCGGCACCATTCTTACCGAGTCACCCCCCAAAGTATTCATTCCCTCCCAGTAGCATCATGCGCCCCTAGACAGTGTTATTTTTTCCCATTAATACAGTCCGTAGTCAGAACTGTTCGTGATGCGCTTACTAAGCGACCTCGCCAAAAAAAAAAAAAAGATGCCGGCTTCCAAACTTGATCTCAATTACCAGTCACCACTACCATAAAAGCCTGAATAATTGGACTGTAAATTTATGCTATTTAATTGGACTTTCCTCTCTGTATGGTCTGGAATTTTTCAATTTTTTTCCTGCTTCTGTCCCAATGTACAGTACATTTTTGGATTCATGACTCCTCATACAAAGATTCACTTTCAAACTATTGGATGGAATCATAAATAATTAATACAGCTTTAACCCATTGCATTTCTGCTTCTACAGGGTTAAATGCACAGTAACTGTTCTGCTTATAGCAAGATTTAAAGTATTTTCAACAGGATAGTATTAGGAAATCTCCATTTGAAAGTGTTGATATTTCACTAATGTAACCTGGTGTCAGACAAACCTTTTGATCCAGTGCTGTAAATTGGAACAGAAGTGGAAAAAAAGAAAAAAAAAATTTTGATCATACTGAAGAAAGTCCAATGATATAACATAAATTTAGAATCTAATTATTGAAATTTTTAGAGTAGTGGTGACTGGTTATTGAGATCGAGTTTGGAAGCCGGCATCTTTTTTTTTTGGCGAGGTCGCTTAGTAAGCGCATCACGAACACTTCTGACTACGGACTGTACATTATCAGGCATTTATTGGACGATAACAATCAAGCTTCTTCCCCCCTATTTTCCGCGCGAAAGAAATAGACCAATAATATCCTCGAACGCAACCGAGCTCAACACCAAGGACCTCGGTCGCGATACCCCGGTGGCAACAGGCCGCCCCAACTCAACCAAACTAAAAACTGGTGTAGCTTCCCAGTTTGAAAGTGAAGACATGGCAGCAGATTCCCCTACCCCCGGAGCACCTCACAAAGACCCTTGGTTCCAAGAAATTTTAACTGGAATTACAAGAGCACTCCCTACCCTATCGCTCCCTGAAGGCTCAGCGCTGAGGGAAAAACTTTCGAATCCCGACGAAGGGGAGTTCACAGACGGTGAAACTACCACGGTAACCCTTCAACTCGAGATGTTAGCTATGATCTTAGGATTACAGCAACAGATTAAAACGCTAAGCGAGACCGTCACGAACCTCTCAAACAATGCCAGAGACCTCTCCACGAATGTGGCAGCATCCACGGCAAAAATTACACCACAAGTCAGCATCCTGAAAAGACAACAACTCATGTCCTATGCTGAAGCGGCGGCAACTCCTAGCGATAAACCGACGCCACAAACGCCCAAAAAAGGAAGGAAGAGGACTGGCACAGTCGGACCCACACCTCCACAAAACCCGAAAAATAAGCAGACCAAGAATGCCAAGGCACCGGATGACGCGGCTGAAGCGGAGGGTGGGGGCCAGACAACCCCTACCGAATTGCGCCCTAAGTCTCTTACGATAGCAAAAAGACGGATATACTCTACGAGATCCGAACCAGCCCCACTTCAAAACTCTTTAAGTTTGGAGCCCAAAATCTACATGGCGATTACGAAGAAGCTACGGGAATGCGGATGCACCGCACCCACCAACATGCAGATTCAAATCAACTCAACAACTGGGACGATTTCCCTGACCACACCGCCAAATGTGGAGGCGAAAGAATACGAAAACTACCTCAAACCCATGACGGAACCCTGAAAACGATGCTCCCAGAAGACTCGAGAAATTACGAAGAATTTAGGAAGGCTCCGACCGAGACCCAGATAGTTATACACGGCCTCTCCCTCGAAGCTACTACCAACGATAGCGAAACCATGGCCTCGATTATGAAAGAGAGCCTGATGGTGTCACAACAAATCGAAGCATCCCAGGCGAGGTTCCTGCAAAAGGACCCAACGATAAGGGCCACCAAGAAATAAACCTCGGTGGTAGTATCAATACCCTCAGAGCTAGTCGACCAAGTCATCCCCAACGTATTGGTTCACGGCAAATGGAAGAAAGCCGCAATTATGTGGCAAGCCAATCCCACAAAGCAATGTCGCAAATGCTGCAAATACGGGCATCCAGAAGAAGGATGCAAAGACAATAAATACACATGCCCTATCTGTGCCGGTGAACACAGACTAAAGGACCACAAATACGCATCTCCTACGTGCCCGCAAAAAGGTGATAGGAAGGTAATTGCAGATTGTTGTCCGATAACTCCATCCAAATGTGCTGCATGCGGAGGGAACCACCCGGCTTACCACGCGAGCTGCCCTGTAAAGGTCAAAGCTAAAGAGGACGCCAAAAAACACTACAGCCAAATTAGAGGTCCCCGCTCTACAGAGGCAATGGATACCAGTAAAGAATGATGGTTGAATCAGTTGATTCCGGCCGCAACACTCCTTTAACAAAAATTTCAATAATACAGCATAATTGCCGAGGGAGCAATATGGTGTTCATAACTTTATTTTCGCTCATTAGGAATAGGAATGTTTCTTTTGTTTGTTTACAAGATGTACCTTTGTTTGACGGGGAACCTTTGAGGGCACCTGGATTTCAAGTGTTGTTTCCTAATATGCCCGGTAGTAAAGTCAGGGTGGCAATTTATGCTAACCTGCTTACGCTTAAGGACTTTAGTTATTTATGTTTTACCCCTGCTATTGATGTATTTCATTTGTTATTGTCAAAGGCGGATGGAAGTAAGATAATAGGGGGGTTTGAAAAATTTTCTTTGATTAATACCTATAACAGGCAGGTGGACGGAGCCAATACGGTCCCCCCCACCGAGCTGTTTAAGACGTTTCAACACCCCACTCTGATAGTGGGGGACCTCAATGTCCACACCCTTTACTCAGATCCGGAAAGGGACATAACATCTAGCGAGAGAAGACGTGGGGAACAGTACTTTAGGGTGGCTGGACTACACGAATTCTCAATACTGAACGAACCGGGCATTTACACCAGAACCCCGGACATACCGACACACAGGCCATCGGTAATCGATTATAGTTTAGCCAATAGGCAACTTTCAGACTATGTCGAAAACTGGAAGACCAACATACCACATACAGGCTCGGATCATATCGCAATAAACACCACTATTACCTCTAGACCTCACAGCATGGCAAGACCGGCTCCTAACTGGAACGAGATCAAATGGAAGATTGATGGGAAACCTAACCTGGCAATCGAAGAGGACTTGAAGAGGATAATGGCGGACGGCGGTGAAGAAGGCATTACTACCCTCAGATGGACACTACCGAATGAACCCGAAAAGCAATCGAAAACTTCGAGTTCAACCTTTCGCTAATAATCCACACACTCAAAAAATATGCCCCTACGAAAAGGCCATGCAGATGGTCGAAGCCGTGGTGGACCCAGGAACTCACACAACTACGGAAAGACTTCTGTAGATTGGGTAGGATTGCTCGTAACGACCCAAGACAGAAAGAAACCGCCAAACAAGCGAAACGAAAGTACCAGAACGCGGTGAAAAGGTGTAAGGCTGCACACTGGAGGGGCTTTCTTGAAGATGCGAAGAAAAACGATGTATGGACGGCACATCAGTTCACAAAAAAGAGGTTAGGATCATTGGTGCCAGGAGGCAGTAACTTTGCGTCAGCTACTGAACTCAACAACGCCATAATGCAACACTTCTTCCCACCCAACCCGAGACCTGTACCAATCCACAATCCGGAGTTACAGAGCCTCGACCAATACGAAAAAGTTGACGCTATGGAAGTGTCACTTGCCCTAAGCAAGTGCAGCAACAAATCCGCCGCGGGACCGGACCAAGTACCTTATAGCGTATGGAAAGGCATTCATGGCATCAACCACGAAATTATCCCAGACTTGCTGGACGATCTGTTCAGATGGTCAATACATCCACCAAACCTGAAGAGCGCGCTAGGAATCCTCCTACCCAAACCTGCCAAAAAGGATTATGAGGTTTTCGCGAGCTACAGAGTTATCGCCTTAATGCAGACTTTCTCAAAGATAGCCGAAAGGGTAATTAATCAGAGACTCATGAAATTTGCGAAGTCGAACGGCCTGTACAAGATCAACCAGACGGGCAGCCTACCGCAGAGGGCGACTTTCGATGCAGGATTATCACTAAAACACTGGGTGAAGGAAGCACAAGCGGCTGGCCTGAAGGCAAGCACGATGTTTCTTGACATCAAAGGAGGATTCGACAATGTGGACCATCAGACCTTGCTGGAACGGCTAAGTGCCCGAAACGTTCCAAACTACATGGTCAAGTGGATATCCAACTTCATTTCATATCAGGAATGCGCTATGATCTTTCCGGGCTCCCCTGTGAAGATGTGCAACATCAATACCGGAATACCTCAAGGATCGCCCTTGTCGCCCATACTGTTTGTGATATATGTGGCGCCACTACATGGTATACCCGGACAAACACACGAATTCAGGTCGTCCTATGTGGACGACATCCAAATCACAGTTAGCTCTCCATCTTGGAAAAGAAACACCGAACTACTCGAAGAAGCTTATAGGCAAGTCCACGCTAAGGCCACCACCCTGAGCCTAAGCTTCTCAACTCACAAAACCGAATTGATGCACTGGCGTACCGAAAGGGAGCGGGCAGAGATCTGCGAGCACCCTATAGTGGTGGACGGAGAATGCATTCAACCGGCACGCAAATCTATAAAATAGCTTGGATTTCACTTTGACTCCAACATGGCCACATGGACACATTTTTCCAAAAGACTATCCCTAGCTCAAGCAGCCTTTGATCGCATCAAAAGGCTCTCTTCACCTGGGGGTAGACTCACACCTTATAGTGCGCGAAGAATGGCGAAAGGGATTATTATCCCCACACTATTGTACGGCGCAGAGTTCCTCGACCCTAATAGAACAATAATACACAAAATGGAGGTCTTCCTGAACAGAGTCAAACGCTGGATCACGAACTGCTTCTATGAGACAAACACCAACGTACTGTCAGCTGAAGCTTGCCTGATGCCGATCGACCTCTACCTCGAACAGATACGCGACATGGCTACAGTCAGATGGGCCACGGCGCTACCCGAAAATAACATTGCTACGGCCATGCTACCGCCTGGTTTTCCGATTCAAGACACATACAGATACCCTACGAATAGGAGGCGCGCCTTCAGTAAGAGAGGGGGACTAAAACCAAAACAATGGAATTCCACTTCATTGACGTCGGTCCAAAGCATTCTGCCAGTTGACGGAATTGCATGGAGGGCCAGATTGATCTTCAAGGAGTGGCCCATCCCAAAGAAACCCAACCCATGGCGCCCCCCGGAGCTGGAAGAGTACAAGTACTACGAAGACACGCTCAAAAAAGTCCGGGATGACGTCTACACCAAATGGAAGATGCGCAGCTACCCCGAATATTACGGTTACACACCGCCTTTCTGGACATGCTGGCGTTTTATGACAACCCATAAATTTGCCGCGGCCCGTCTTCATCAGATGAGGGCCGGCAAGAGCTACTTGAGGGCACACAAAGGCTGGAGGGACGCTGAGGCTGACCCAACTTGCCCGAGGTGCGGAAACGGAGAAGAAGATTTTATGCACGTGATAACCGAGTGCTCCTCGCTCGCTGACGCGAGGGAGGGCCACTCGAAGGATACATTTGATATCTCTGCCAAATCTATTGTGTGGAGCGAGAAGAAGAAAGGCTGGGATTTGATGAAAGTTTTGATTTCGTTTATTTCCTTGAATAAGATTAATTTTCCTTTGTGTACTGATGAATTTCCGTTTACAAGGGCGAGTCAGGTTCAGTCCTAACAAGATATGTTTAGGGCAAAGCGCAGGGAATCCTTATGGGAAATTTTCACGTTGATGATATGTTTTTACATTATTAGTTTGAGTTTTTGATTTATTTCTTTTGTTGAGTTTTGATTTGGGTTTTTATTTGCCATGGGATGTTTCCCGAATGCAGCGGTTGTACCCTAGGAGATGCTTGTCATGTACCTAAAATCATACCACGGATTTAACAAAAAAAAAAAAATTGGACGATAACAATATGCATGATATGGGGAAGATATGAAGTAAACGGGCTTAGAATTACCAAATGCCATATCTAATTATCTATTCACAAACCCAAGGCTGGTTGGGGAAGATCTCGAGTCCGATGAAAACTAGAATAATAAAGAGTGATTTCTAGGAACCTTTGAACTCCCCCCCCTTGGATTGTGGTCTTTGAGGGTGAGCAAGAGGGACTGACAGATCACAGGTGCGAAGAGTACTAGGAAATTGAGTTGTCGATATAATGAAAAAAAAACCCCCCTATTAAAATTTCCCTTTATATCGCTTCATTTTTCAACCGAGAAGAAATAAGTAGAAAAAGTACTATTGCACCTTAGCAAAAGTAACCGAACATTTGACCCTGCAACGTTCCACCACATAGCATCGCAACACCGCCACCTCGCTCAATTTCACCATACTTTTACCACAACTAAAAAAACTTAATAAACTATACGGACGACACACAGGATATTAATTAGGATTGTATATTTATTTTATTTTTAAATATTTTTTTAGTTGTGGTTTTGGTAGTCGTTTATTGAGTTGGGCGTTGGTGAAGCAGTGCGAGCCGTTGCATCGTGATGTTCGGTTATTAATGCTAACTTACAATAGTATAATGGTACCCTATATCAGACGGAAGGCGAGCAAGTATGAGGAGCGAACAGTACTAGCACTAGGCCTAATATTCCATAGCTGTTCTGAAAGAAATAAAACTTAGATTATTGAACGGTGGCCAGAAAATGGAATTATTTGCGATATTAAAATGGGGCTAGGACGTCCGGGATTCCTCTTGCTGGGTTGGGGGAGCACACAGGAAAGCTTCTTCCTTGGCTAAGACAGATAAAAAGAAAAAAGCAACAGAAGCAATTCCAACATCTTGGTGAGACCGTTAACTGACAATCAGGCGTTGGTGGGGTTAAATAAGATTCTCATCCTTGTTCTGTAACACATCGATGCAAATACCGTTTTTTTTTTACCAAGGATGTGGCAGGAGGGCTACTCGCAATGAACTAGTTTGTAACACAACTGCGATTGCATACGGACAAAAATCAGCCAGAGCCTCATCGATTCAATTTATTTTACCCTAGCCATACCAATCAAGTATCCGCTAGTAAAACACAAGCTAAATTCAAGCAACTACCTGAACTTGGCCTCGCAACCCCTTCCTCCACTGTAAAAACCAAAAAAGCAATCTCGCTGGAGGCTCAGAATTTTGCTGGTATGCAATAGTAGTGTTCATAAACATCAGGACATTACAAGTACTAGTAGGTAAAACAAGTACTCGAGCATCACCCGGGGAGAAATTTCCACCGTGTATAGTTTGGAAGTGACCCGGTGCTCTAGCACTCATAGCCTGCAAAAGGGGTTGGGGAGCCAGTTCCATATCAGCCGATCTCAAACTAGAGGGGTAGCGTGGGGTCCATCTCAGTTCCCGGAGGGGATATTATCACCGTAAACTCCCTCGTCCTTGGTGCCCCATGAATCTTCAACCCACCTTTATTTCGAGATAAACTGTTCCTGCAGGTAGCACCTGTACTAGATAATTTCCATCGCAAATCTAGAGAGCAGGGCTTGAGTTATAACTTATAATTTGAGAGCTCGCGCTCGCACGGACTAGTATCGCTTCTCGGCCGTTGCGTACTAGCGCCCAACGTGTCCCAAATATGTTTCAGAGAGCGCGAGAGAGTCAAATGGAGAATGCCACTCAGAAACCTTTTTTTCTTGCTATTTTTTTTACTTCTTTATTCCTATGCAGGATGTTGCCAAGAGTTTGTGGAACTCTGGTTTGGTTGGTGGAAACCCTAAGTGGCCAAGATGTTCCAGGAGCTAATGGCAACAACTCAGACGAATGTAAAGGGAGGATAAGGTTATAGAAGCGGCAGGGCAGCGAGTGAGCAAGGAACTGTAAATTTGGTTCATTAATTAAGTTCGGAGAGTGTAACCGGTACGCCTAAAGCGCAGGGGATGTTTATGAGAAGAATAAGGGAGTAGCTCAGAAATTTCCCAGATTAAGAATGTGAGTGACATCCTATGATAGACCTTAAGATTTTTTATAAAAATATCAGTATAAGAAAACAGCCCCTTATTTTTTACCACCGGGCATAACATGTGGCATGCCAAAAGGTGCCAAGGCATGGGTGACCCCCTAGGCCACCCGGATACCCCCTTCGGGACAAATACTAAGTTAATTGGTGGGTTTTTACATAATCAAACCTGCGATGGTCAGCACAGTGAGCAGTTCATCCAAGTGAACCGCTTGAGGGTTTCCTATTTGGGTTTGGGTGTTGGGGTGAGAGGTGTGTCCGGGTGGCCTAGGGAGCACCTACCTTCTTATTGAGGAAAAGGCCTTTTATAAATACATCAACAGGTGGGGGGGTTGGTTGGTTTTGGAAATCTGGCACTCTAGGGTGTTCACTACATACCTCATCACAGCAATATGCCAAGTGGGGAGAAGAAGAATAGGTAGCAGTCATTTCTTATTTTTAGTTTTTTGCCCTTCCCTTCCCGTCTTTCTCGCTCGTTAAATATGGCTATTTCTTTTTAAAAATTAATTATCTCATTCTCTTCTCTCGACTATTCAAACCCTAACCCACCATTCCTCTAACCCCTGCTGTGACGGGGTCCTGGCCACTGGGCTCTGCTAAAGCGGGATCAACGGTAATTTTCTGACACTTGTGAACACAATTGGGCCATTGTTCACAAGTGGCAAGTCGGGCTAGGCCGGACTGTAGCTATCTGTAGGCTTTTAAGTGATAAGGTGTGATTTCTATGGGATCTGGGGACAAAGGGTCAACTGTAAAATGAAACGAAATGCCAAGCACGGGGGGCTACCCACAACTGCGAGGAAGTCCTTAGGTGATTTCATTTTCCTCTACACGCTTAAGCTTCCCACCAGAGGGATTAACCCTAAGAGCATATCAGAAGCCTTTGTTGGAACAATTTATGGGTAACCTGAGCCCGCCCACGACATGAGTAATATTCTGGGAGTGCATTTTTTTATTTTTTGTAATGAAAGTAGAAATATCGGTAGAATTTAAAGCGAGTATTCGTGAAAGTCAGGTTATGTTATAATTATTGGTAGCGAATCGAGTGGTGTTAGGCAGCGGGAAACTACTCTATCTCTATCTACTCAGATATCTAAAACCTAACAGAACGTGGGCTAATTTGAATAGTGCGGCCCAGGCCGGAAAAATAGACCGATATCATCCGGTATCTTCAGATGTCAGCCAAACATTAACAAAACATTGACTCGTCATATGGAATTTACCGAAAGCCTACCAGCACTGCCAAGCACCCATGTAGCCTGCAGGCTTGCCTAAAGCCCTGGTTTGTTTCCCTTTGGCCTGGCCTGGCCGAACTGAAAGCCTACCAGCTATCTGTAGGCCGGCCTTGCCACCTGGGAACGCTGAGCTGGCCCGCATATATACTCCATTTATAATACTAGTCAAATGATTTCAGTAGTAACTCATAAAATTGAAAACCGTGACTTAAACTTTAGTACCGCCAAGTCCCCCTCCCGCAGCTTTTCTCACTACCAGAAAAATACTCCCGAAGGTGCTTACATTCCGACCCGATTCAAGGTATCTCGACTACATATGGAGACCCACTAGTGTTCACAAAGGTTGGGAAATCATGATCACCGTCCAAAATAGGCCTGATTTTATTTCCCTGTCGGGCAGGGGACAACAGACGATACACAAAAAGATTTGGTAGCAACGCCAAATATAGTAAGTAGGGCCATTGGCCTTCCCCCCTATTCTTTTTCCCCCTTCCTTATATCCTAGTGCCGGATCTTACAAAATCTCATCTCTCTTATTCTCATATGTTGGAACAAGCTTCTGCCACACCGATCCCGGAACCGGGTTCATGGAGCGGAGAGAACCCCGAGGAGGCGGATGGGGCATTTTACTGTCATCGGCAGATTGTTGTTATAGTGCAGGAAGCGACATAGGGGAAACGGGTATGACAGCCGCCTCGCTATAGATTGGCCCGCGTGGAAATACGTAGTGCGTCGTGCGTCGTGCTAGTTCTAAACTCCGAAACAGTTTGGTTGGTTCCCTTCCGCCAATCAAAAAAAGATCAGCGTGTCACGTCGCTTTGTTTAACTCTCGCTACGGAGCGATACGAAAAATGAATATTAGGCGGACTCGGAGGACAGCGCAGGGCGCTTGAAATCCGCACTAGCGTCAGAATATATACAACTAGAGCAGCGTATATTCTAAACAGTTCTATCAAGTCATATCTTCCTACCTAAAGATGTGATTGTGGTCGAAATTTTCGAAAATTATTATTGTGCCCGTCCTGGGCCGATCTCTGCACCCGCACTATAGTGGTAAAAGAAACTGTTGGGATGATAAGAGATTGTTTACCCAGATCTCGCTTAGCTTAGATATGATAAATGGTTATTTTTCTAGACCCCTTTCCACTTAAATATTATGGTCAAGCTATTTCCCTGGATCTCGCTCAACCTAAATATTTATCTACAAAGAGCAGCTAGATCTGGTGCAGTATACCGCACTTGATTCTTTACGGCTATCTTGAACCTAATAGAACCGAGGTCATCCGAGGGGGGTTGTTGGATGGGGGGCTTAAACCTTGGTGCTACAGGGGATACGGTACCCCTTCTAAGAGCCCCTTCTGCTTCAGGACAAAGCCATGATCGGTAAAGCCCGGTAATACTACTATAACTGACGGGTAATTTGGCATAGCCTCATAGATGACGGTCAGGAACGGTCTTAATATCAGAAATCGGCTACCCACGAAAGTCCATTTCTTAGAAAACATCAGGAAAAATAAGATAAATCTAACTCGAATGAAGAAATACTAAAAAAGTATGAAACTAAATTGGCTATCTACCTTACAACAGGCAGTATAAAGTTTTAAACAGCGGTTAACCATACGACGACCAAAGTAGATGCGCCAAACCCCCGAGTCAGTAGCTCCTTTCAGCACTAGTATACTGTTCTTTGGTTGAGATGTGGTAGGGAGGTACTGACTAGGGTGTATTAGAAGAATTCATGACACAGGACTCATAAGTACTTACGGAATTTAGAGAAAAGCTCTACGAGTTAGTAAAGAAGTCCAAGAGGACCAAAGCATCGTACTTTAGTTTCTCCTTCAATTAGCAATATTCCCATTGTAGCCCCCAAATAGGGTGGCACAAAGAACACCAACTTCGATGTCTTCACCGTTTTGTTTGGCAACCCACATCTCTTCCCAAAATTTCACCTTCTGGGCAACGAGCGCATCCTCCGTAATACCCATGCTCCTGGCACGCAGCTCAAACTCAGTAGTCCTCAACCTCTTCTCCACTTTCACCTCTCTGGCTTCACGCTTGCGCTCTGCCGGGTTGACTACATTTAATCAGTTAGTACACTAGAAGTGGGTTCGTGGAAAGGAAGGGCTATACGGCGTGTAGATAGGAGCCGGTCATGCTCGATCCTGTGAAGATTTTCACAAGCATCTTTCTCGTCGCCGGTGCGACCGTCAGCTCGGGGGCGCTTGAGGTGCCTCCAGAGGTACCCATGGGGTGCTTTCTTCTGGAAAACTGAGGAACAGCCTGAGACGGGGCATGCGAGTGGAGCTGGCCTAGTATTGGCATTGGCGGGGTCTAGCAAGGCTTGTAAGAGGATACAGGAGGAGTTAGGGCTTTGGGGGATAGTCCCTTCATTGCCAGAAGAGGGGGAGATGCCCCTATCGATGGGTACTGAATGTCCAGACATCCCTTCATTAGAACTGTAAGACATGATGCTAGAATCAGGAGTCCGGTTGCTTGTGACGAGAGGTGCCTGTGAGCTTTATGTGAAGGTGAAGACGAAGTTGGAATGGCAGTCAGTATCCCAGCGACAGCGGAAGATAGCAAGGGAAATTATGTTGGAGGATATTGGCTATGCTGCAACCGCTAGCCATCTGTTAGCATTCTAGGGGGAGGGTGTGGAGAAGTAAGTATCAACTGACCCTGAGAGAGAGATAGCGGTTGCTAGGTACTTAGGGTTGAGGGGGTGCGGGGGTGCGGGGGAAGACGAGTTATATAGTTCCATTTCCTTATAGTTACAAGGGCTTCATTTGGTCATGAAATATCACTCAAGTATTAATGACTCCAGGAAAATTCACTGTCCCACACATAAGAAAACAATTAAGCAAAGGATCGTACCTACTCCTACTTGACGGCTTTGATATACCTTATTCTTAGCAAGATTGGAAGGTGTGAAAGGGGGTAGGCATTGTTTTCAGGGATTGAGACTCCGATTGAGGTGTCCTATGAACCAAATATTTCGAGCAGGGAAGGAGCGCAATAAAAAACTGTACTTAAGTCCTCTAATTGATAGAGGAAAGCTAACGCTCTCTTGTCACGAGGCAACGAGGAGCTCTAGTCCTATGGCTAGGGTTGGGAGGTGAGAACCCTAGTACTACGAGACTCAAAGAACCAATCATTCTAGCAGTAATTTTCGGGTTTAAGAATAGGTAACGGGAGTTAACGAGTTAGTAATAAGATACGAGTCGAAGAGAGAATGCGCTTACATATTAAAAAAACCCTTATCCCCAAGCCTAATATAATGCTCTGAGTGAAGGCTCCCTGCATGCACCACAAGCAAATCTCGCCTCCTAGTGTGCGAGTAAGTTAGATGGAGAACCAGGGGCTCGAGCACCGTAAGACCCCCGGATCCGGATTCGCTACCCACATGAGACCAAGAATCTCGGAATGCGTAAACGAAAGCGGCTGAGGATAATCAGTGCTTTCCTGATAGGGTACGCTTGAGCCCTTTCGCTATGTTGGATCACAATAACTAGGCTTTGCAATCCAGGTAATCCGAAAGCGAATAGCGAGCGTTTTTACAGTATGGTGGAACTTCCCGTTGGCCGTAGTCTATCCAGGAATTCTCGCCTGATCTAAAAGTGCCGCGGGGCACTTTGCGACTAAAGAGGTACAAGGTCCGGCAAGAAGTTACGGAACAGTTATTTAAGATTAACCAGCTAAACATATCCCTGTCTGTTCCGGTTAACGTGGTCCAACCCTTGTACCAGTCCATGAGTATGTAACTGTATGTTTTCCTCATGCATCTAACTGTGAGTTTCGCCATTCAATATGTTAGGCTAGTAAAATAGTTCTACGGTAGTCTTACTTACACTCCATCAAAGATTTTCCATCACAATGTAGTAGCACTAGCACCATTATTTAGTAGTTGCTAGGATCTCGTGCTAATTATAGCAAGGGATAGTATATAATACGAAGGCTTTGTGCTAATAGAAAAATATGAAGGCGGTTACCCTACGATTTAGTATTGGTGCTAATTTATTTATCATTTTATTTGTTTCTTTGCATCCAACTGCACTCAAATGTCATTGTTTACGATCACTTTTGATCCAACCCCCCTTCGTTGCAACATTGTTGTGGGTTGTTGCTTTTTGGAGTGTGGCAGTGCGGGCACTAAGCAGAGCACAGTCCTTGCGTAACCACGAACCAGACTTCCGGGTAAAAAAACAAATTTTGGGTACACCAGGCTTCAATTGCCTAACCAGAAAGGGAAAGGAAAAAAAAAGCTAGAGGCAAGCCTACTGTACAAGTACTCGTTCTCGCGTACTCGAGTATAGCGGAAGCATACTCATGAAACCGGGCCAAGCGCACGGTGAAGAATTTTCCAACACACCGACCATGTAGTCCCAAAAAGAGTGGCAAAATTAACTCGGTTGTCCCATTCCCTGAGCACGAGGTGAACTGAAAGTAAGGCGCAGGGGCTACCGACTACTCGAGCGCTTGTACGATCTCCGAAGGAGATTCCACGGCCCCTAGTTTTGAGATAAGCAGAGGCACTCTCGGCAAGCAAGAATTATCCGAAAACAGGGATTCGCGAAATATATGGCATAATAAAGAAATGATTGTGTACTTGAGCCTCGATACAAACCTTCGCTCGCTACATGTTTTTTTTTTCAGACTCTTCTTCCATCCCAAGGGCAATCGTAGTTTGTTGATTTTTTTTCCCCTTCTCCAATCCCTGGTTTGTAACATAGTTTATTGAACCTCAAGTTTGATGCTGTACCCGTTAATTTCGCGCGTGATGTTGATAAGATGGACCAAGCATGCATGGACGTACATGGGATGCATGTGGTCCGTGTAGGTGCGTAGAGGTGCATATTTTAGGTACACAAAAGTGTATAAGAGCCTCGCAATAACATTTGATTCAAAACACTATCGGAAACTCTCAACCGAAGTCGCTCTGCTAAACCGCATCTTAGCCTAACCGAAATGGTGGATTTCAAGAATTTTTACCGCAGATAACGTGATCCACAAGGATCAACCGCTAAATCGACTGCTGGCCACCCGGTCCTTGGCCTGCGCAATCTAAGACTAAACGCCCAGAGAAGGAACGGTGCTCTCCACAAATGTCACAGCTTGGGCAGGCTAAGCATGTTATCTCATTAGCCAGTTTCCACCATTTTGTTAACCAACTCGGCTAAGCCTGATATGGTTTACCGCAGAGCTTCAACTGAGATACCTAATCGCCGATTAGCAGGTATCATACAAGGGGAGAGATTATTTTGCTGGTTAAAACCCCCATCCTGTGCGAAAACACCTCCCCTAGCACTCGCAACAAGCCCTTATGGGCCTCATCTGCAAATAATAGGTAAGTTGTAGTGGGGTCACGCGGTGTCGGGGATTAGGGCAAAGTTGTGAGACATGAGGCATCACTCGAACTACTTGTTGGACGAAAATTGTACATTAAGTATCAACCACGGCCTGTGCACAGAGAGATTCCAAGGAAAATTGGTGTTCATCTCCTTTGCTTTTTTTTCCCAGGACGGAGCTTCTACCTCACCTCGATCGCATCACCTGTGTGCTTTTTTCGGGGTGTACCGTGTGCGTGACCGTCTTCCCTGGCGTTTTATGATACACTCGAATTTGCATGCCCGGGTACGTCACGGAGCACTGCGGCATGGGTGGGGGCCCACACTGAACAATTCTCGCGACAAAAGTACACTCCTAACTGGAAACCCCCCTGGTCCTTGCACTTGTCAGCAAGTATGATACTGGTGTTAGTATCTGGGAGCGCGTTTACCTTTAGACAAGATGACGGGTCAATGCACGCCAAGCACCAACCTACTGTATAAGACAAGTTTCCTTAAAAGGGATTGGTAGGGTCACTGAAACAGCGAGAGAAAGTTACGCTTTTCAGGCAATTTATGCTTGGCGTTCGTTGTCCCTCCTCGTTTGCTGACCCGCCATCTTGTCTACACGACTACCGTACCCAGCAAGCGTCCGAGAATGGGCTTACCGTTGCACGACTTCCCAGCTAGCCAAAGCCTGTTTCGTTTTCAGACACATTGTGCCAGAAATAAGGAACACCCAGAAGTTTGGTCCACCTAACAACAGGCACAGATTATTGGTCCGATCTGAAAACCCTAACCTTAGGTCCATGCCACCCAACGAAAATTTTGAATAAGAAGCATGGCGGATTTCTGGAATTCTACGGCTAGTACAGTAACCGGTCAACGAGCGGTATTGCGGCTTTGGGAACTCTAGGTGAGCGAAGAGAGGTTCAATTTTTCTTCCACTTTTGTCACTACGCCTTAGGTCGAGGAAGTCATTGCAGAGTTGGACCAGTTGGTGAAACTAAAAATAAGGGTAAGGTTATGCCCCGGGAGGAGGACCTAGCATTGGCGGTCGACTGTTCATTTAGAAAACCAACCATATTATTACGACCCTGCCCCGCCCAGATATAACGCCATAATGATGGCCTGGGAAATGTTTAATATGTGAGGAGCCATTTTCACAGCTTTTTCTCATTCTTCAAGAGTCTCTAAAGCAGCAATAATAATTATGATAGTAGTTCAGAGTGTAACACTCGGATATATTAAATCTGCTTAGGCGAGCAATTCCTAACCAAGAACACAAAGTCTTCGATAATAGCCAACCACAACCCAACCAGAATAAGGACACCGTTCAATACGGAGAAGGCACAAAGCGCTCTGTGAGGAGGGATACAGGAAGGGAAAGAGAGAAAACTGACACCTGAGACCACTTAGCAGAATTAATGATATGGATCCATCCACTGGGTACCTACGGAGTTTCGGAGAAGAGATCACTGATTAGCGCTAGTAGCAGTAGCGCCAGTAGCGGCATCTAGGAGAATCCCAGCATCGTACTGAATTGCAATTAGCCCCCATTCCAACGACAAACAATTTCACCACAACCTCTAAAAGGAAAGAAATAATGAATACTAACTCCGATATTGTCACCATTCTGTTTGGCAACCCACATCCCTTCCCAAATAGCGACCTTCTGAGCAACAACATTCTCATCGGTTATCCCCATGCTCCTGGCACGCAATTCGAACTCTGCCACCCTGGACTTCCTCTCCCCTTCCACCTTGTCACCCTCTACTAATTTGATTATATATCAACATGGTCAGCTTGGCTTAGTTTTAGTACCCCCATAGGGCTGGAGCTGTAAGAGGTGGGGTTAAGCCAAGTGCGGCCTAGAGTGGCTAATACACCACTTTGTCAAGAATGAGCCAAAGGTTTCTCTTCCCACGTCCACCCGTAAATCCCAGGGTATTCTCCCTCGACAGTAACGAGCAGCTGGAGATGGCACAGGAGAAAGGAGCCGGTGCCATATTGCCAGGAGAGGGGGGGCTAGTGGAAGTTTTGGGAGATCGGGGGGATGAGCGCTCTAGAGAAAAATTACTTTACCTTCAGAGGCGGAGGTGACGGCCGGTGCGGAGCGTTCGGGCATGCTTTCATGGGGTCTGCCGGACATTATTACAGAACTGAGGTCCTCTGCTTGTGACCAAACGTGCTAGCTCCAGTTGTGACGCTAGACCGCGGAATAGAAGCTGATCAACGGGTGGATGAATGCTGAGGGAGAATAGAGGCCCGGAAGAGTGATTTGCGAGAGTGCAAGTGTTAGGCTGCTGACCGATCTATGTGGCAGAAGCGCCAGGGGAAGAAAGATAGTGCTCACTTATATATACCATGAGTATGGGAGTCTGGAAACTGCTGGGCGCTCAGTCATGAGAAAAGGGGAGCTGGCGAGGGAGGGGAATTTCGATGGTAGGCGGGTGAATACTGGTTCCCTTTTTTCTCTTTATCACCGTGTTGCGTCATCGGTTATCACTCATCATGATTCTAGCTGGTCGGCTATCAGGCACGGGTCTCCTTGTGCTTCTAAGGGTGGGTGGAGTTTTGGAAGAAAGGTGGTGATGCAGAGTAGTCTATTGCCGTGCACGGACAGCACAATAGTGAACAAATCGAGTACAGGCATTTCCACTCGGTTTTGTCGCGCCCCGCCGAGGGGACGCATATGTAATTCCCGGCCTACTGGGACAGGGTGGGGTCCATCCCAATTCCTGGGACTGAGGCGACGAATCAAATGTGAACTTTGTTTTCCTGAGAACCATTAGTCTACCAGGATGTATCATCTCTGCAGACAGCGCAGCCACGCACAAGGGGGCTTCCGTCACAAACGCGGAACGCGGGGCTTTGGTCAATTTGGAGACGGGCGGACCGTTGCCTCGGGTTTCCCTTGGTTCCCTGATCCTTGCCTGGTTCAATGTCTTGGACATATTTTTCTAGAAAATATGAGAGGGTCGAATGGAGAGGATTACCCGGGAACCTCTCGCGTTCCCTCTCCTTTTCTGGGGAGGTTTTTTTCCTCCCCCTACGGCAAGGCGAGTGCAGTGTTTGTGCCGAAAAAAAAGACATGGGTAGGTAAAATAAATAGGGAATCGTATTATTTGGTGTTATCTGGTTCTCGGTCAAGACCGAGCCTTACTTAAAGTTGGATGGCGCCTGGAGTCTAAAATTGGCCTTTTGAATGCTCTTAACTAACATGTAGCTAGGGTTGATTTTAGATGTCCAAACGATGCGGCTCAGTGTAAACAAGGGCTAGACAGGAGTGAAGTGATGGGCATCTAACATCCACCGGTTGGTCACCACATATCCCCTTATTATCCGAGACCCTAGGGCTGCCTTGACCCTAGTGAGTAGAGACACCTTTCTACCTATTTTTCTTACATAAGCAATCCTAACCCTACCACACACACGGCTATCATGACTCCTCTACTCGGAATTCTCTAACATTTGCAACAGAGACGGAGTCCGCATATGCTGCCAAGGAACTTCTCTTATCGCCTAGGAGAACATGGAGTGCAGGTATGGCAAGGCGACATCATAGCCGAGGAGCAAGAGCGAAAAATAATTTATCTTCAGGTTGTGAGAACCCCGTGCGATAGGTTGTCACCTGCCATTCCATTACCCAGAGCCCATTAACGCTACCACTTTATCTAGAGGCAGAAAGAATGGAAGATATCTTGAGGCATCTAAAAATACCTCCATTTATCTTAGGATATCAGCAGACATTTTCGGGCATCCGATAATGCCAGCTCCTCATTAACAAAATATCTATCAATCAGGTGCCGTATGCTGAAAGCCGGGGGGCGCCGCCAGGTATCCATAACGCTGCCCCACAATGATAAAGTTAGTTTCACCTTACCTGGCCTGGCCCCCTGTGAACGTTGCCTGGATCGCATGGGTGCTACGTAAAGAAAATATAGGCAAGACGATACAACTAGGCAATACGGTGGGATGGCGGGGCAGTGGCTCGGTAACAAAACGCCAAGAACAAAACTGCAATAAAGAGTTCGATCACCAGCGCACAACTAACAGAAAGGAAAACTCTACCCTCACACTCGCGGCTCCACAATGCTCAATGCTCTTCTCGATTGCTCACAACTCGACTCACAACTTGATGCTCCACCACTTGATTGCTCTACCACTATCTAACTAACTGACGGTAGAGACAGGAGTATATATAAAATAACAATGGAACCATCCAGGCCCTTTCCCCCATTCTTTCATCGATCACGACAGAGATCCATTCTCTTCCATGCATGTTCCTTCTTCCACGCATGCTTCCTTTCTTCCATGCAAGTTGCCCTTCCTTCTATGCAAAGAACAACCGTGCTAACAAAGGAATAGCCGTCACCACAAAGAAAACTCTTCAGGCTCTGTAGCCTACTCGCATCCGACTCTTCCATCTCCGATACGAAGCGCATATCCGGAGGTTTGTCGAACGATATCAGCATAGGTGTAATCTGCCGAGCAGCATCAAAGAACTTACTCCCGGCAGAAGTATCAATCCATAGCGCATATCAGAAACTTCCTTGTCTCAATGATGACGAGATAGGGTGTGCGCGTGCTCGACAGGTTGTGTACTGTACATGCCCGATAAGCTGAGTATGTCGAGCAGCATCCAATAATTCCAACAGTACGGGGGTCAAGAAAATCTCGGGAGAGCAGCTTGCTAAAGCGTAACCTGCATAACCCTCGCTGGTCTATGTGGGAGAAAGAAAATAGGGAAGAAGGGTAATGTTCACCTATGTAGATTGTGAGTCAGCCCTAGAGGTGGTTGGGACTTATGAATGGGCTTGCTAGGCACTTAATATGTGGGCGGCTGACGGAGAGAATTTTTCATTGGAGAGGAACTGGAATTGCACTGCCGCGATGTTGGTCTTTCGACGATTGTCGAGGTGGGCCTGGGGAAACGCATTGCATCAATTTATTATTGATTAGATCATGGATAATCACTCGTGTTTAACAGAGCCGGTGGGGGTGTGAAACCACGCGGAAGTGCTAACTGCATCGAGTATGGGGTTCCGACCTACACCAGAGTGAGCATTTGCCGTTTCCTAAAATAAAGGGAGAAAATCAAAATAGAAAAAAACCCTCCATTACCAAAAATTCCTCTTTGTAGGCATCGCCGGACCCCCCCCAGAGGGGAGATCCCAAAAGAGTAGTGGGGGAGGGCATTTGATCTCTCCGCCCCGATAGTATCCTGTCTGCTAAGATATGCACATTTGAATCCCTTAATACATTTTCAAGCATCCGAATCACGATATCAGCATACATGATATGGGAGGGATGTGACTAAGACGAGCTCAGGGAGGTTAGATATCCCTACCGGCCATCCGCTACCCTCCGTCACGCACCGTCAAGAACTTTAATCTAAAGGAGGAAATTCTAGACATCCTAGCGTCATTCGAGTCATTCTTGACCATCCTTGTGTTCACAGTACTTGGATTCGCGTCTTACTAGTGCAGAGGATATGTGTGTGAACAGAGGATTAGACATACCTAGCGGTTGGAATACTTGGAAACTAACCTGTTACAACGAGAAAGAAAAAAAAACCATTCAAATTTCCTCTGGCCTTATTTAACTTTCAGTCCACACTGAATGAAGAAAAATAGTACCGGTATCATCGTACACCATATCATATGAAAGGGCATCAAACATTGGTAGCGCACGGTGCCGCTACCACGCTTAATCTTCCTCTATTTTCCTAAAAACAATAAAGTTCAGGTGATTAAATAGCAGTCAGAAAATGGGAACTCTTTAAAAATCGAAATTATGGGTAATACCGCTCCTACGAGCTGTCTTCTGCTTCAAGTGTCAAGGCTACCGCCGGGAAGCTCGTATAATAAGTTTAGTTCTGCCTACATCATGATCAGGAATGACGCTAGGACTTCCGGGATTTCCACTTTTAGATTCGGGGGGGGAAGGAAGCACTGAGGAACGGTATTTTTCTTTGGTTGGGATAGATAAAGGAAAGCTAACTTTATAGCTCCAAAATCTTAGTGATGTTCTCAATTATTGCAGTTTTCGCGGTATTACTCGTCCCAAAACCCGGAGAGGAAGCAGGTGCCTGATTGAGGAAAGGGAGAGTACTCGCTGGTTGATTTACTATGCGAACGGTCCAAAACCCTAACCCTCTCCAGTTTCGCACAATATGAGACCTCGTTGTTACGCTCAACCATTCAGCCATAAAAAGACCCTGTTGTGAGTCTTGAGAGACATTACTGAAGTGCTAGGATAGAAATCGTTTTGAGTATTTGATTTCCCGGCTAGTTATTTTTTCCCATTGGAGTTCTCACGATCTCTGTACTCCGTGTGGTTGAGTATTTCTAGGCGCATATCGAACAAGAAATTAATGCTAATAATATTGAAAATCATAAGAAGATTGACTAATAATTAGTTTATCACATGACATTGTAGAGATGAATGCAGACGTGAGGAAAGATTGAAGAATTCTCGTTGTTTTTCCTGTGTTAAGACAGGACCAATTTTGCAAAGCCAAATACGTTGAGATAGTAACTAATGTGAGAGAGACAATGAAATACCAGTGAATACAGGAAACTTAGAAAACCAAACACCATCCTAGCAATCCATACCTCCATCACAGTTCTTGCGCAAGTCCACTGTCGGAGGCATTAGGGAAATGCCGCTGCCCTTGCCGCTTGGGATCGTTGCCACCGACATATCCGTAGGCGACAATGAGGGCGCACTGTAAAGATTAGGGGTGGCGGGTGGGATAACAAAGAACGCGAGCTGTAACGAGCTTGGAGATGAGAATGCGAGTTGTAGCGAGCTTCGAGGTCTCCAACTCTCGGGGGTTGGATGGTCCGATATGTGCTGGTGGCTCCCGCGCCCTGGGTAGAGATGACCTCCGGGCGAGGAAGCAACTGGCTAAACCTTTTCTCCCCCACCCCCGAGCGATACTCCATGCGCTTTGCCCAATTGGCAAGGGTCGTTCCAACCGGCATTTGGAATTGCCGACTGTACGCAAAGCAAATGAACCAGAGAGTACCCCTAAAATATTTCAAATTTCTATCTCATTATCCGAGTCTTCTTACCTAGGACGAGTAGACTTGTACACTTGATCCATCGGGTCCTACTCTCCACAGACCTACCTGCCTACTATAACTCATTCCTGCAAAATTTCTCTGTAGTTTGCTTTCTGGGGTGTGGCAGGGGGGCACTAAGTAGAGTACTCGAGCAACCACTAACCAGACTTAGGTTAAAAAACAAACTCTGGGACACCAGGCTAAATTTCCATATATACTAAAAAGGGAAAGAAAAAAATACAAAGTAAAATAGAAGATTGCGCGATGCCTGCAATGGCAATTTACCGTGCTAGTTGAGGGCAGAGAAAATCGAGGGTTAAAAGGGGAAGTAAAAAGCTAGGGCTAAGCCTAGAAGCATCCCTCATGAAACCTGACCAATCGCACAGCGAAGTGCTGTCCAACACGCAGACCATGTGCCCCAAAATGAACGCCAAAATTGACATGAGGGTCCCATACCCCGGGTACTAGACGAAGCGAAGGCAAGGCGCAGGCGTCATCCAGCTACTCGAGCACGATGTCCGAAGAACATTCTGCACCCCGCAGTTTCGCGCTGGGGAGAGGTCCCTTTTGCAGGCAGGAACTATCCGAAAACAGGAGCCCATGAAATCTATAGTAAAGGAATTAGTGTGCACCTAGGCCCTAATAAAAACTTCCTCCCCCTATTTTTTCTCACCCTTCTTGCAAGCCACAGGCATCGGTAGTTTGCTGACATTTGTTTTCTTTTTCTCCTATCATTGGTTAGTTGTTCGGTAAAGCTTGAGTACGGTACCCGTTAATTTCATGCGTGACGTTTGCGAAATGGGCCGGGCTTGCAGGAGGCGCATGGGGATGCATGGGGCGCATGGAGGTGAGTGGAGGTGAGTGGAAGTGCGCACTTGCACTAGTACTGTATAGGTACACAAGAGAGCCTCAGAGCCTCACAATAACACTTAATTCCGTACACAATATTATATAACATTAGGTTTGTTTTTGTTTTTTTACATCGAAGCAGTGTAACCTCTTGGTGTTTCTACTTTCACTGAGTCTTTCTACCTGGCCGTATATTGGAGTAAAGACAAAAAACCAAATACGATGTACCTTTGACGACTATGACCTTTTATACTAACCATATACATACCAATTCGTTTGGCCTACTCTTATTGGATATTGCCCTATATTCACCTTCATGCACTCCCTTGCACCTCCATCCAAGCCCGTTCCATTT
This sequence comes from Tuber borchii, assembly GCA_003070745.1. Lineage (NCBI taxonomy): Eukaryota > Fungi > Ascomycota > Pezizomycetes > Pezizales > Tuberaceae > Tuber > Tuber borchii. The sequence goes on along the minus strand of NESQ01000050.1, from coordinate 245,802 downwards.
TATGGACGCCACCAGAGTACGAGTACCTTAAAATATCTTGGAAGTCCACCACCTCTGTCAATCCAGGATACGTTTAGTTTAACAGGCTAACAGAATTGTGAATACCAGTTAATAAGATCTAACACAGCCTGTTGGATGATCCTATACCAGGTAAGGAAAGTGCTAATCCTTTTCTCGAGCTTTTGGCTCTGAATCCGGAGATCACGGTGCTGGCGGAGATGGTGGGTTTCAAGAGAATTTAGAGTACAATGACGGGATTATTTGTTATGTTGTTAGACTTATCGTAAAATTTTAGTTGATCCAGTATCAGTCCCCCAACCGATGCCGCTCTGCTAGACACCAATAAGCTTAACATGGGAGGCAAATGAAACTACGAAGACTAGCCAACGAGATCTGGCAGAGTAAGCTTAAGAACTATCAACACCGTTAAATCAACTGCCGAAGACCTGGCCTGCGCAATCTAAGACAAAACGCCCCGAGAAGGAACGTTGCTTCCCAGACATGGGATACCTTGGGAGGCTGAGCATGTTGGATCTCATTAACTGGTTTTCGTCATTTTTTTAACCCACCCCGCCAAGTTAATTTACGACTTACTACAGTGATTCTCTTGAGATCTCCAACATCCAATTTACGAGTAAAATCACGGTGACAAAGTTCGTGCTCCCCCTCCCAATTTTACACCAAAAATGACCGATTTAAAACACTCTTAACTCATCGGAAAGTAGTATAGAATAGATTAAATCAAGCTGTACCGTAGAAACTTGTCAATAATTTCTAGGTAGAAATTATGAGAATTTTCAAACTCCACCGGAAGGGCTGAGAGCTCAGGGTCATGATGGGAATTGTTGCATCGCACCTTTTGTATGGGAAACCCATATACCGGATAAGACCAGAAGTATCTTTGCCGACTGTTCAGATTTCCGGCGTTGCGCTATGGGCATTAGCTAACAGAGCTTGTCACACACAAACGAAAGTATCTAGAAGGCTCTAAAGCCTCTGAGCACTTTTAGAATTTTTTTTGTAAAAAAACGAGGCTGAGATATTGTGGGGTCAGAGTACCCATTTTTGGTGTAAAATGGGGGGGCAACGAATTTGGTCGCCAAGGTCGTACAAGGCAGAGATTATTTTACTGATTAACCACCCCTATCCTGGAGGAAAACACCTCCCCCGGCACTTGCAATGAGTCCTCATGGTGTCCCATCTACAAATAACAGCTAAGTCGTAGTCGAGTTGCAGGATGTCAAAGACTAGCTTAAAGTGGTAGGCATCGCATGAAATATCACTCGGTCCGCCTATTCGGACGAAAATTGTACATAGAGTAGCGCTGAGAGAGCAGACGGAAAAGATATATGTATAGGAGAATAAATCTATTTGGTGCAGTCTGTGGTTAAAATAACTGAAAACGTTGAAAGAACTTCTAGGTTTTGAGTAGAGCCTTTGGTAGGCTCAATAAAATCGGGCAACTGTGCTCTGTTGCGAATTGTCTCTCAAAAAGCGGTCGTTTTTATTAAGAGAGAAAAAAGAAGAAAGAAAGCGAGAAGCTACATAGAAAAGCAAACATCAGGAAACCATTGAGCTGCCCGAAAATGCATACACGGCACCCGGTATGTGTTCGACGGAGGTCTACTGTAACAGTTTCTGACAACTCATTTCTGTATTTTCCGATTTTTTCACCTCAGACTGTATCCCCAATCTTATTCCTCAGTGATGGCCACTGGGTAGTAGCTCCCCCATCGTAGCTGTGAATCTTGAGCATTATATATCGACGGAAGCCCCTACGTTCTACCAATGGTAAAAGGTAGATCCAAAAATTCGGGCCAGCTCGGCCTGGATAAGAAAAGGGGGGGAACAAAGAACAGAGGAGAAGCAAAAAAGAAAAAAGGAAAAGGGGGAAAGGAAGGGGAAAGGAAGGGGAAAGGCAAAAACTAAACAAAGCAAGAAAGAAAAACATGACAAGGGGGACTCTGGCAGAGTGAGAGGAGATAGAGGATGGTATCCCAAAATCCACCGATCTCGGGGTTGGACTGGATTTCAACATCACACTCGCCTGACACTCTGAGGCGAAACATAGGAGCATATGCAACCGCCTGTCTGGGTTGGATATTTGTTCCGACCTCAAGCGATGTCAGTTGGTTGAGGCTTGGTGCTGTGCAACCACGCCAACAATCAAACCACAACGGTTTAGGAAAAATCAAAGCAAGCTTAAGTTCCCACTAGATAATCCCATAGACTTGTTGACAAGGTGACGAGCAGCACTAATTCCCTAGTCAGAGATATCCTACTGCCCTAGATACGAGAGAGCAAGGCAGATTTATTCGCACTTATCGCTAAACAAGTTACCCTACACTACCCAGTAATGCACCACGGAAAGGGGGTTTTTCTAGCTCTCACGAAGGCTGAAAACACTTGTCATATCTGCCGTTCTACCTCTAAAGTCAGTGATTAGCATGAAAGGAAAACAGAGCATTTATAGTGGCCTAGCCGTAGACCGCCGTCACCATTAAGGGCCAGATCATGACCTGGGCACCGAGAGCGGCCAATGGAATTTTGAGGTTTATTTGTCTTGCTTTTTTTCCGGGGTTTGATGCCCCGGAGTTGAGTGCTTAGGTGCGCCACAGCACCGCGGCAAGGGCGGAGGCCCCGCACCGAACAACTCCCGAGACAAAAACCCCTGCCAACGGGGAGCCTCCCCCTGGTCCTTGAATCGATCCACAAGTCTCGTACCGGTTACCGAGACTGCGTTTACCGTTACGCGACTAGATAACAAGTATTCGAGAATGTGCTTACCCTTACACGATTGCCCAGCCGCCAAAATCCTGTCTCGTTTTCAGATACTCGAGTACTTTATGCCAGAATTGAGGCGCACCCAGAAGTTAGGCGTACCTAGCAACCGGCACAGATTATTGGTCCGATCGGAAATCCCTAAACCTTATGCACAGTACCCTACCTCGTAAACAAAACATTGAATAAGGCTCACGGCCTATTTCTTGAATTTTACGAATAGAATAGTAACCGGTATTGGGGTTTTAGAGCTCTAGAGGAGCGAGGGGAAGTTGAACTTTTTTTGTCATTCCGCCTTAAGCCGGAGTAGTCATTTGCAGAGTTGAAAATAAAAATAAAAAACAAACATACAGCTTTAAATAAAGCTATTCCCTCGGAGGAGGACCTGGCATTAACGGTCGACAACTCATCTAGAAAACTAACCATATTATGACGATCCTGCCCCGCCCAGATATAACGTCATCGCAATGGCCTTAGGTATATCTGAAATATGATGAACCATTTTCACAACCTTTTCTAGTTCCTCAAGAGTTCCTAAAGCAACAATTGGTAGTTCAGAGGGTTGCGCTCGGATATATTAATATTCATGTCTCCACCACATCGAGCTAGCAATAATTCATGATATAAAAAATTAAATAAACTTAAGCCAGATGATAAAGAAACTTATGCGTGTTAAGTCAGCGGTGGCGCTTAAGCACGAGCAATCCCCAACCAAGAACCCAAAGCCTTCGATAATATCCAACCACCGCCCAACTAGAATGAGGGCACCGCTCGGTAAAGTGCCCTGTGGGGCGGGATACCTGGGAAGGAGAGAAATCTGATACCTAAGACCGCTTAACAGAATTAATGATATGGAACATTTGGGTAGCTACTGAGTTTTGAAGAGATTATTGATTGGCGCTGGTTGCGGCATCTAAGAGAATCCCGGCATGGTACTGAATTGCAATTAACCTCCCATTCCAACCAGCAACAATCTCACTACAACTTCCGAAAGGAAAAAATAAAGAATACTAACTCCGATACTGTCACCACGCTGATTGGCAGCCCACATCCCTTCCCAAATAGCAACCTTCTGGGCAACAAGATTCTCGTCGGTTATCCCTATACTCCTGGCACGTAACTCGAACTCTGCAGCCCTAGACCTCCTCTCCTCTTCCGCCATGCGGTCCTTTGTTACTTCTATTATATATTGGCACAGTGAGCTTTGCTTGCTCTAGTACTTCCTTGGGATTGAGGGTGTGGGAGTGGGGTTAAGCCCAGTGCAGCCAGGAGTCACTCGTTCCCCATCTCGTAAAGATTGAGCCAAGCTTCTTTCTCTTTGCCCGTCCACCCGCAAAGCCGGGGGCATTCTCCCTCAGAGACTGACGGACACCTGGAGATAGCACAGGAGAAAGGTGATGGACCTGTATTGCCAAGAGCGAGGGAAGGTGGAAGTTTTGAGGGATCAGGGGGGATGGATGCTTTTGTAATGATTACTTTACCTTCAGAGGACGAAATGACAGTGGATGTGGAACTTTCGGGGATGCCTTCATGGGGTCTGCCGGACATGATTAGAGAACTGGGGTCCTTCGCCTATCACCAAAAGTGCTGGTTCCGGCTGTGATGTTAGACGGCGGAATGGAAGGATCAATACTGGGACCAAGGGAGGTCCGGAAGAGTAATTGGCGAAAGTGAAAGTGGTACGCTACCGGTCGGCCGATGTTGCAGAAGAGTCGGGGGGGTGGAAAATGCTCAGTTATATAAATCATGAGTATGGGGGCCTGGAGGCCGTTGGGGCTTGGGGATGTGCATTCTAGATGCTCGATATTGAGAAAGAAGGGGCTAGCGAGGGAGAGAGATCTCGATGGTAGATGGGTGAATACTAATTCCTTATTTCTCTCCGTAACAGAGGTACGTCATGAGTTATCACTCATGATTTAGGTCGATAGCGATAGCCAGAGTCTCCTTCCTGTGCTTCTAAGAGCAAGCGAGTAGTGTTACGAGGGAACAAGGTAATCTTAGTGGCCGATGGCCGTGTGACACAGGGCACACTTGTGAAGGGATCTAGTACCAGTACTTACACTCCCTCTTATAGTGCGCGGCATGAGGCCCCTTTGTTATTCCCGGCGTGCCGGAACAGCAGGGGTCTTAAGAGACGAGTGATCACACGTGAGCCTGGTCCCCCTCAAGATCCGGGAATCTTCAGCCCACCAGGACCTACCATCCCTGCAGAGCGCGTGGGGGCCGTCCCAGCTCTCAAATGATGAGTGGCCACACGTGAGCTTAGTCCCCTCAGTGCGAGAACCTTCAGCCCCCCAGGATTTACCATTCCTGCAGATTCCTGCAGAAAGCGGTGTCCCCCGGATCCTTATGAGACGAATGATCACACATGAACCTAACCCCCCTCTGTCTACCAGGATGTATCATCCCTGCAGACAGCGTGGCCATGCAGGAGGTAACTTCTATCACAAACGCGGCACGAGAGGGGTTGTTTGTAAGGAGACGGCAGGCCGGTGTCTACCGTAGGTTTCCCCCTGGTTCCTTGATCCCTGCGTGGCTCAAGGTCTCAGAAGTCCGACATTCTTCTCGAAAATGTGAGGGAGTCGAATAGAGAGGATCTCCCCGGAACCGTTGGCACTCATCCTCCTTTTTTAGGGATGTTTTATCCTCCCCAGGAAAAGTCCAACCGCGCTGGGACAATCTTCCGAATTTGCCTGTCTCCCATTTCCCCATGTGTATTTTAGTGTAACTAGGTAGACATTTCCCTTAGCTAGAGTGGCGCGCAATTATCATTATTTTAGAATAGCGATTTTCCCTTAAGGTCAGTACTGATCTATGACTGCCTCACTCATATCATACGAGGTTTCTCTAGATAGCGAACACCCGGCACATCGAGCGTTGGCTTGCGACATTTTTGAACTGCAATTGTGTGGCTGAGTTGAAGTCACGTACGCAAGGACAAGGATTGATCAATACTGTATATTTGCTCACTTCCCATCGGGGGATGACTACGATAGCCACACCGCCCAACTTTCACCAACCCCACAGACCACAGATACTATTACAAGTAGTACTACCCGTAAAAAGTTGATAATTTTCATTCAACTATCTAGCTACAGTATCTAGCCGTCGCGCTATTGTACTACATGGGATACTCCCCCCAGCCCTGGGGCCCGTGCGCTATGTCTTTCGGCCTTCCCTTCTCAGTAAGGCGTGTCGCTTTTTGTCCCTTTTCTATCTCGGAGGGAGGAAAGGGGTTATGTTTTTGCTGTGCTGTTGGCTAACTCTCCAGAGAAGCAAACTTCTGACCACATAGCAACCGATCAATTATTCAAGTCTTTATGGTATTGAAGAGCACACAAGCCAATAAATGGCAGTGATCGCTAGTAGAAACCATTTTATATTTCTAGCCTTCTAGGTCAGCGCACTAGTCCTGATATGATGAGTGACCCCGAAATTTGGTTTGATTTTAGGCGATATTGTTAGCTAATATTAGCCGAGTATCAACGAACACGCTATGACAAGCGCACTCCCCACTAACGCCACCATCCTGGTAACCAGAAAAGAAAAGAAAGGTAAAAGGCCAGGAAAAAATTGAAGTAATTATCAAGTACCGATTAGGTGGTAATGATTTTCCTAGGAGGGTTTGTTGTGCGGGTTGTCCGGAGGTGATGTGTTGCCGCGCTCGCCTCTGTAAAAAAAAACAGCCAGTTAAATCAGGATTACAGTTTGATTGTTTTTTTTTAATATTATTAGCTTGGTTTTGTTAGGGTCAAAATCTACATGGGAGGAAAAATTCGATACCAACAGCAACAGCTTCAAAAATTTCTGTGCGAGTATTTGCTTTTTGTGAGCTCCCTATCAGAATTCCTCGATTTTTTTCTCTCTCTTTGTTCCTCCGGCGCAACAAAGTACCATATAGGAGGGGGGTATCTACGATGTAGACACGCATCGGCAATTATTTCTTCCTTTCCTTTTTGTTTCGCCCTAGCGCGACAAAGTATCATACTATAAGGGAAAAGAGGGTGTTTCTCCGGGGCAAGAAGTATCCGGAAATGCGAGCGGTGAATTTGTGATGCGTACGGATTATTTGCCCATTGTTTTGCGAATACCTGATTCCGAATGATTCTTGCTTGGGGCAAGTATGTACTATGTGATGAAAACCTGCATAGGGAATCATTTCATTTTCCCTTCGCTAAGAACGCTTATACCCAAGAACCACTAGTAGTACAGTCCCCCATCAAACCAACCTGTCAACGAACGGCACCGCATGCTATTATTTCACTTGTTCCTTCTGGTTCTTGCTGTAATAGCTCTAAAGTTGAGGTAGAATTTGATGGAGTTGGCGTGTTGGTACGAGGCTGGTGCCAAAAATGATGAGCAGTTGCAACAAAAACAACACTTAGAATTCGGATACAGAATACTCTGCAGGCAATATCTCAACTACAAAGAAAACTAATAGGATGAAAGTAAACTAAATATTACAATGAAAATTGACTTTAAAGAAAATATAATCAAAATTGTGTTTGCATGCCTCTTCGTTGTTTGACCTGTCTGAGCCGATCGGGCATACTCTTAATATATCCGTTCCAATCTTCCGGTTCCAGATTCTCCCACTCCTCTTCTACAGCCTCACGCATTTCCTGAATGGTTCCCGGAAAGCTATCGCGTGCCTTGATGCGTTGCTTCATCAAGCGCCAGACGTTTTCGATGGGGTTGAGGTCTGGGGAGGCAGCCGGTCGAGGATGTAATGGTATGCCTAACTTCGCCTTGACCCCAACCAAGGCACGGCGGGTCCCATGTACTGGTGCTCCGTCTTCGACGTATTGGGAGGCGGGGGATACTGAATAACCTAACAAACTGTGGAAAGCGGGGGAGACGATAGGTTCTAAGACCTGTTGTTGATAGTCCTTCATAACCAGCCCTTTTTTCCCACTACCAACAAGAAAAACAAGAGGTGACTTCCAGTCATGACTGATAGCTCCCCAAACATGAACAGAGCTCCTTCCACTATGAAAGGTATATTGTAGACAATGATCGTGGTAGCGTTCGTGCGGTAAACGGGTGACCCAAGTGGATCCTCATTTTGATATATCGAAGAAACACTCATCTGAGTACATGAGTTTTCTCCAAAAGTCAACTGGTTTTTGCCAGTGCTCGCAGCCGTACCTCATCCGTTCACGCTGATTCTGTCGATTGATAAAAGGCTTTTTGCAGGCTTTACAGCGTGAATAACCATAGCGCGAAAGGGCCCTCTGAATTGTCCGTCCTGATACAGATAGCCCAACTTCCTGACCAAGCCGTCTCCCGCACAACTTTCTCCCTTCCCATCCGCTTCGAAGCCGACCAATCAACCGACGAATATCGTGTTTGTCCAAGCGGCGTGGGCACCCAGGTCGTAATCTTGTCCGTCTAAACCTTGGTGTACGACTCCATCGTGAAACTGTCACACGTGGAACGTTGGTTTCATGGGCCACTTCTGACTGCGATAATCCTGTCTCTAATAGAGTAATTACTCTAGTTCGTGTCGGTGTTGTCCATTCACCCATTGGAAGCTGCCGTGGTAGGGTATTCATTTTTTAAAGTATTGGTAGGTGGTTGCGATGGTGAAAAATTTGCACGTTGCTGCTCATCATTTTTGGCACCAGCCTCGTACTGGTATTGAGAGATGATAGTTTTGGCTGAGTAATATAAAAATTTAATGTAGGAGGGGGGTCAACCAACACGCGGGCTCAGCGAAAACCAGACTAAAAGTGACTTAGTAACTTAAGCGTTAATTCAAGAGGCGATTTTGTTTCTGAACCGTACTATACTAGTACAGATGGCCAGAACACTATTAGAACTACAATATTATTTTATTATTTTTTGCTTTAAGGGCAGCACTAATAGCTTTGGCAAACATAATGCCCTCTATCTGAATGTTCCATCGCTGCAGTAATTCTTCCTTCCTATTATACAGCAGGCCTTAGGTGTCCGGTACTACACTGCTCAGTGTGCGGCTCTTGCTTGGTTACCATGCCAACCACCAGACTAGCACGTGAGTGGTTGTAGCAATACTCAGCCCCATTGTGGCTGGCACCTAAAACCAAGCTCGCTCACTCGGAAATAGAAGGGCGCACAAAATCCCTTTTGTTTTTACCCAATACTGACTTCATCAAAAAAAAATAAAGTTGATATTATAGATACAGCCACGTTCCCCCCTGATTGGTACTAATACTTGGCTTGGCTATCCTAGAAGCATTTTGATGTAGTGACTCCGCTACATACCGGTAATACATCCGCTATAGCCAAGCCAGGTACTGATACCAACCAAGGTACGAGAACTTGCAAAGCCGAGCAAATGCATTGAGATCATAGCTAATATGAGAGAGAATGGAAAACCAGAGAATACAGAAAATTCAGAAAACCAACCATCCTAGCGATTCCTTCATTTCCAACACACTTCTTGCGTATATCCACTGTCGGGGGCATTGGGGGAATGTCACTGCCCTTGTCGCTTGCCAGTGAGATTGCTGCCACTGGTATATCCTTGGACGACAATGAGGGCGCACTATCGGAATTAGAGGTGGTGGGTAGGAAAACGAAGAACGCGAGCTGTAGCGAGCTTGGAGATGGGAACGCGAGTTATAGCGAGCTTCGAGGTCTCCAGCTCCCGGGAGTTCGATGGTCCTATCGTATCGTGTGCTGATCGCTCCCGGGCCCATGGGTAGCAGGTTATGGCCTCCGGGTAAGGGAGCGACCGGCTAAACCTTTTTTCCACTGCCCCGAGCGATACTCCGCGCGCTTCGCCCTATCGGCAATAGGTTGTTCCAACCCGGCATCAATTCCTAATCAACAACGTGTCCAATAACCGCCAACCACTATCTAATCAAAACATGCGCGCTGGGTAATATAAGAGAAGATATAAGGTGCTCGATGGAGCAGAAAAGTAATAAAATGGAAAAAAATATTAACAGGAAAGATACCCCAACAGAACCTATGATACAAAACCTCCGGACGCATATAGAGTTCGTTACGGGGCCCCGTTTCAGTGGAACGGGGCGAAAATAACACAGGTTAATTCGCTTAACGCGGGAAGAAACACGGTGGTTAAGCGAAATAACACACGCTATTTTTGCCCCGTCGCCCCGAAATGGGGCCCCGTAACGGAGAAGAAGTTACAGGTCGGCGCCGGTGGCATAGTCTAGCAGAATCCAAGCGTCGTACTTATAAAAAATCCCCATTTTTATCAGCAACAATCCCACAACAGCCCGCAAAAAAAGAACGAAGCAAAGAACACTAACTCCGATATCGTCACCGATCTGTTTATCTAACCACATCCCTTCCCATATCGCCACCTTCTGAGCAACCAACTTCTCTCCTGCTATTCCCAGGTTCTTAGCTCGCCACTCGAATTGAGCAGTCCTCAATTTTCTCACTTCTTCCGCCTTGTTGGCCTCTACTAGTTTGACAATATTAATATAGTCAGCTTAGTCCACTTTCAGTGCCTCCTTACAATTAGCGATGTGGAAGGGGGTTGAACAGAGTGCAGCTAGGAACTGCTCGTGCTCCCGTGAAGCCGAGATGTTTGAGGTACCTCCTCAAGTACCCGTGGGGCAGCTAGAGACGAGACAAGCGAGTAAAGATATAGCTATATATCCGGGAGTGGAGGTGCGTAGAGTTTTCAGGGGACCTCAGGAGGGAATGAGTGCTTATGGGATAATTCTCCTACCTTTGGAAGAGGAGAAAATCTCTGTGCGGATTGGGCGCTCGGGCATGCCGTCAGAGAATGGGTGACAGGATTGGCGGACGGGAGTCCGGCTTCTCGTGATTAAAAGTGGGGCTCTGGTTGTGGTGTTGGATGGAAAAACTGAAGCAAACCAGCAGGCAGATGAATCTTGGAGTGGAGATAGCCGGGAAGTTTTGGGGGAAGAAATCTGCTAAAGCGTACCCGGTAAAGCGCCCGCTGGTTTATGTGGGAGAAGAGCCGGGAGAGGAAGGACAACTTCACTTATATAGAGGGTGAGTTGGCAATGGGTGCTACTACTGGGACGAGAAACTTTTTGATTGGAGCTCCATCTAAAGTGAATTGCTTCGTTGTTTTGGTATTTTAGCTATTGTTGAGCTTTCCCGCCGGTAAGGATTTTTGACGACAAATGCCGTCTGGAGGGTCGGCATCATCCGCTATCACTCGTGATTGTGAACCACGGGTATCTGCCGAGTGCGCAGTATGTGCGCACCATGCGGGCTAGTTGTGCACCAGGTGTTAACACACTGAACACGAAGGTTCCAACTCGTGGCAGAGTGTGCGCCTTCCTTTCTAGCAAGAAAGGAAGAAAGCAAGGAGGGGAGACAGCCATCACCAATGACTCTTCAATGTAGGAATTTCAGGCTTTTTTTTTGATGGTGGTTTGGAAGAAGTAACAGCGCAGAGTATTTTATTCTCTGCACGGCGCCATGCTTATCGAGAAAGGGGTATTCGTATTCAATACATTCTCAGGCATTCGAACTACGATAACAGCAGATATGATATAAGAAAGACTAAGAGGCTGTCTCACTCCATAGGCATGTGATTGATTTGGTGGTTGTTTCCGCGCGATGTGGTTGGGTGCGCTTATGTAATCCGTCTAGCGATTGCGCACACCTGTTAATAAGCCACATTTCATGACTAAGTATAGCTTCTCAGGGTGGCTAGTGATATATTTGAGCCTCAGAGCCAGGGTGTGCTCCCAATCGGCCAGTCGGGCGGCAGTCCCACAGCCACCACCCCGGTATGCCGCTCGGGCACCACCTTTTTTTTCCTTCTTTATTTTTATTTTTATTTTACATTTTTACCCTTAACTTATTTGAGTGCCGGTACTGGTATTTGTCTCACCGACCAATTTTGCATGTCTGCAGTCGACGGCAGTGCACCCCGCCCAGGACGGCGCCAAGGCAGTCCGTCCCGTCCATTGTCGTCCTCACCCCGTCTTGCACGGACGGAACGACTGGAATCAGCGCCGCCACATACCGATACCAACCGTCATATCTGCCAAGTGCATCTACAAGGGTGACTTGAGCAATATATTTCTATCTCAATCGTAGGAATTCAATGACCTCCGGGCCCCCAACACCCTACTTTGACGAGTTCATTTTCTTTTTAGCAGCCACCGCCTCCACTCTTCGCTCTCCGGTTTTTCCCGCGTTCCGTTGCAGGCTGTAAACAGAGAAATTCCGGATGTCCGAGCGTAGTTCTCACTTATTCCAGTTTTTACGGTATGATACTCGGATATGTGTCTGATCGCCGTTAGATATGTGAATTGATGGAGAACACGGTATGCCTAGAAGTTACTGGTAAACTAGGTCATTGACAGCATGGGAAGAAGAGAAAAAAAACCATTCCTCTTGACCCCACTCAATTTCCAACACCCACTGAAATGTGCAGAACATATCGTACGGAAGGTGAGAATGAGCGGTGAAGGACGCCAATGCTACGCCTAATCCTTCACGATAATTCCAGAAGCAATAAAACTCTGCGATTTAGATATTGAAATTACGAGTGATACCGCTCCTATAAGTTGCCCTCTAACTAGATGTTAGGACTGGCTTAGGTAGGATAAAATATATCGAATTAATTTCCACTCCAACGCCAAAGCGATCACGGAAATACCCATATGGAAGGTTTGGTTCGGCCTGCGTCATAATCGAAAATGATGCTATGACGTCCGAGATCCCCCCTTTGGGTTGATGGGGGGAAGATTTCTCCTTCTTTAGTTGAGGTAGGTGAGGAGAGAGGACGGCGGACATTACTAAGAGAGCGGCCGCTAGATAAAATACCGCAAGAGGCTGTCAAACTCACTATGCAGCCAAGGCTGTTATGCCTGCGGCACGACAAGACGGAGGCTTTTTCCCCTCAGTACGCCATGGTCGGCAAAATGGGGCTCAACGATAATGGCATTCTGATTGGCCACAAGGGCCTTGGCTGCATAGCCAGTTTGGCGAGCTTTTACGGTACCGGAGTCATGAGTGGTACGTGAAGATAAATAGAAGAGGCAATTGCAACCGCAGGGATGCAGAACACCACAGCAGAATTAATACGATAAAGTAATGAACAATAGAAAGACAGAGATGTTGCATGGGAGAACAAAAAGAAAAACTCCCGATTGTGTACTGGTATATGTTTCTGCACTCAAGGAAGATGTTTGATGGTTCGTTACTCATTAGATACTGTCTCAATGACGACATTCTGTTTGTCATGCTGCTTCAAACCCCAATTTCACTTGGTTATTACATCTATCAGCCGCACTTGTAGATGTGGCGGCTCATTGTTACATTTTTGACACTAGCAGACTTGGGTGACTTTATCTATCGCGTGCCATCCCCCACATACCTACTCGAATACTCGAGCACTCGTGGCAGGCTGGGGATAGCGAAAAACCCTAGCGTATTTGCCCTTCATGCGAACTTCCGACCCTTGCTTTTTGGCTGCTGCATGTCACGAGTGCGTGCTGAAGTCCTAGTGCCCGGATTTCGGATCCGTGCGCAAGAGTCTGTTGGAGTTGAGGCTGGTTGATCGACGTTACGTGTGTGTAACCGAAATTATGCAGGGAAAGAGGCCATCGGCCGCTAATTTCCGGCGAAGGAAAAAGGTTTTTCCAACTCTTGACGCGGTGGCTGGAGCAAACAGCCTTCTCGAGGTGCTCAAGAAGCCCCTGTGGCCAATCAGAAAGTTCGATAGATAAGCTTACCTTCACCCACAGCCCGCTGGAAAAAAAAAAGAAAAATTGGAAAGTGTTGAAATGAAGTGTCGGAAGCACGGTCCTCAATTGGCTGAACACTCCCGAAAGATCCTGCGGCAGTCTGTGTTGGCCTTTTTTCTTTTTCTCTTCGGTTTGTGGTAGCGAAAAAACTTGGAATACCGGTAATATACCCGGGGGTGGAAGTAAGTGATTGGAAAGACAGGGGTTCGAGATGTCAAAGCTTTTTGCTCTTCTTGGAGCTATGCCTACCAAATCAAATAATTTTTTCCCTCTGACGGTCATGGGCACGAGGACCTCAAACCCCTGCCTTTCCCATCACTAACCTTCATACCGTAAAATCTCAGTAAATCCACCATCGGCAATCGAGGTACTAAACCGCAATCAGCTTAACGATGCAGGTTAACGAAATTGCGAATACCAGCTAATGAGATCCAGCGGGCTCAACTTAAATAGGCTATCCGTCTGGAAAATACCGCTCCCTCTCAGGGTGTTTCACCTGAGATCCCGTGGTACCCGAGTATAGAACCACGTGCTAACGCCCTAACTAACCCCCGCTTCTTGGGTGGGGGAGGTTTCCGGCTGTGGGGGGGGTGCCTTGACAACTCTTATTTTTGTTTGCCCCTTATTATTCGATGGAAAATAAGCTTGAGCGTTAGAAAATAGAAAGAGATCCTAGGTGTATTGATTTTTCGTTTGGGTGAGCGATAAACTGGGGGGTTAAAGTTTGGGTGGAGGTGAGGCGACCAATGTCCTTCCCCTGTTGTTTGCTTTTGAAACTGCCAAAACGCACGTTTAATGTGCAAAAAGTAGTTGAGCCTCACGCTACAGCACTCGAGTATCCATGAATTTCGGCTACAAGGTAAGGGATGACGTTGGGGTTGCCTCCCAGTACAGTCTTCACCGTAGTCGCGACGAAACTGGGCGGGCGACGAACAAGGGTGTTCTATGGGCAAAAAAAGCAATCGTCAAGGTTAGGGTTACGAAAAATTACTCGTAATTGATCCCTGTTCGTCGCCCGCCCAGTTTTGTCGTGACTGCGGTGAAGACTGTAAGGCCGGTCGGTTTTTCTCCTCCTAATCCAAAGTAGGGAATTCCAGACGTCCCCCAATTATTCCACTCTTTACCGCAGTGGTTGACCGTCTTGAACACAAACTAATGCGCATTATTGAGAACTGAATGTAGTCAGCTTTCCTGTTTCAGGGCTTCCCTAACCTTCTAGTTCTTTGTTTTTGTTTCTTTATTTCGCAAGAGCTGAATAGCTCGTCTTTTGTTGTTTGTTTTTTTGCTGTGCTTTTCACCCCTCTTCCTAGGCAATACCTGACTACGCGGTTCCGGTGGGGCTGCGCGATGTCAGGGATTCATCTGACGTAAGTGGGGATGCACAAAATATCACTCGGACCACACGTTTGGACGAAAGAAATACAGACAGGGGTGTCAGGAGAAAAGATAGATCTATGATGAAATAAACCTCCTAATCTTCACTTGTTTCTCCGTGTACGCTACTGGGTAGCGGGCCCCCCGTCACGGGGTTGAATACTGTGCCACCCGAGCAATCAGGGACGGATACCAATTGCTCACGGGCCCCTCCGGGAAAATACACTTGGGATAGTTAGTCTATACTGACGCAAAATAAGACAAGGCAGATATTTTTCGATTTCGGCTGTATAAAAAAATCTTCTCACCTGTTTCCTGTTTTTTTGTGCAGGGTCGCAAACCCTATCATGTGTTGCATTGATCCTATATATTGGCTGTTGTGTTTTGGCCGCTGATGAGCAGTTTTTTCTTCTTCGAATGATAGTCTTTATGCCTGAGGTCGAGCTTGTGACTTTCTTATGGTAGTAAATGTGCGCAATGCTTTGACCATCCCATTGAACAAGGGCCCACTGCCCCTGGCGCAAATCCTGTTTTTTTGAGACGGTAGACGCAGTGATGGCAGCTGATCCCCCCAAATGGCATAGATCAAGCACCCCCCTCACTCTGACTATAGTGGAAATAAAAAATAGAGCTGCCTTAGCTTGAGAGCTGTCCCAGTTCACGGGAAACACTGCGCGAGTAAAAAAGAGGTTAAAAAAAGAGCCCGATAGGGCGGGTCAAAGAAAAAACGGCCATCCGAGCGGAGGGAGATAAGAGATAGTATCTCAAAATCCATCAATCCCACGGCTAGATTGGAATTTGCCGCCCATTCTGAGGGAAATATCCAGAGTATATACCGCCACCTATCTAAGTTAGATGCGTATTTCGAGCTCAAGAAATACCGGTCGATTGGCCTCCTGTGGTGTATAATCAGGCCTACGAACGAATTACAAAAATGGAAGAAAAATCCCAGTAGAGTTAAGCCCCCGTTAAGTAATCCTATCAACTGCTCGATAAGGTGTTGAGCACCACCTCTTCCAGGGTTAGAGATGCCGTACTACCTAGATACGAGAAACAATGACAATTAATTCTCACCTCTCGCTGGGCCAAGTTGTCCTATGGTGCCCTGTGCGGAGGGCTGGAGGGCCAACTGGCTGGCTCTCACAGAGACACTTGTGACATCTACGCGCCCTTCTACTACGTCCGAAGCTAGTAGTTACATGGAAGCGAATAGGGAATTCATGGTTGTCTATTTCTTGAGATCATCGTAGCTATTATACATTAGACCATGGCCTGAGCATCGAGAGCGTTCGAGGGAACTTTGGTTTTCATCCCCTTGCTCTATCCCCGGACAGAGCCAAGCCACCCCGATCAGAATCCTACCATCCAAAAGTCAGGTCACCCCCTTCCCTGCCGTTTTACATCAACATTTGTGCTAGAGATAGGGACCCAGCCCTGGATAACGGTCGAGAATAGACCACCCTTCCAACGTAGCACCTTCCATATATCCCGCAAAAATTCTTGCAATTCGCTACAAATCACGCCGTTAACCCGGGATATGTTCGATTCTGAAAAGTAACCGAACTCCACGATCAGATCAAACACGGCTTTAGCTACTCCGTTTGGAAGGCTTTGATCTCTCCCGGCAGTTTTTTCTTTATTTCCGAATCCCAGGTCCAGTGATCCAATGGTGATAGCGAATCGGGTGTTTTTTTCTTCTTGATCAGCACCATGGCTTACCCCTAATTTAGGCCCCTCTATCTGGAAAAAGAAATGGAAGAAAAGGAAGAAAAGGAAGGAAAAAAAGAAAAAGAAAAAGAAAATAAATAAATAAATCTACAACCCGAGTGTTAAGGTTGTATGACATATGCCAAGACTGGAAATGTGCAATGGTATAGCTTTTTGTTTTTGAGGGGGGACGGCAATGAAGAGCGCACATAGACCGCCGAGTGAGAGGGGATGATGGTTAAAAAAATCGGTTCCGAACTCTGTGCGAATGTTCTTTATACTATCAATTTTTGCAACTCTTCACCATGGTGGCTATTGAAAGCCGGCGTTACGTGGCGGGAAACTTAGAAGTGGCAAAGTTTTTGCTTGTGATCGCAAGTACAGGAGGCCAGCTCAGTAAACCAGCTTCGCGGTTCTGTTCATATCTCCTTAAAGCCAGATCATAATGTGGGGTGCTATGTCTTAGTAGTTGGCCTATATCTCCTGCTAATTGCGGCAAAAGCACGAAGTATTTGCGCCGATAGAAAAAAATATTGAGGGTAGTTTCCCTATAAGACAGCAGAATCTCGAATATCGTTCGTAGAGAACGTCTCCAAGGAGGAGCGTACAAGCAAGGCTTTCCTACCTTTTATTAAGAAAAAATGGTCTATCGTAATATCAAGGCAGAGAGGCCAAACCACACTAAAAACCAGGGCCTCCCATCTCTGTCCAATGTCAGGATTCCCTTGTAATAGGCTGAGGTAGGCTTGAAAAATATTTCGGTGCCGGATATATAATATGATATTTACCATCTCTTATCGGTAGATAGCAGAAGTAGCTCTTATCCAGAGATTTTTCTAGAGTTAAGGCATAGTCCCGAATTATAAGGACTAATTGAACGGGTCAATGATTCCCTGGAGGGCTTCACGGTTAGGGTCCTGAGTGCCCGAGCAACAACCGAACCGGAAGGAATCATACTCTAATCACCAATTGAAGTTGCTCTCGTTTTAGTGACAAGGCGCCTTAAAAAAAAACGCAACTGCGATCCCACGATGTGAGTAGGGTGTCTACACTCAAGGTTTTGAATACTGTTAAGCTTTTAAAATGATACGCCAATTCTCCATTGGAATGAAACAAAAAGTGAACTGCTCAGTTGGTTTTTTAATGATTGTCTACTAGGCGGCCCTGCGGGACTCATTGAGCGGCTCCAATGTATTATTGGTCAGGTCATACATCATCACTCGATTAACAAGGGCTGTGGGGGAGGGGAGACAGTGCGGAGACACTAACCACATCAAAGACGAGGGCTGCAGCCTGTAGAAGAGTGCCTATTTTCTGTTCGTGAAAGCAAGGGCGAAAAAATAATAAACAAAAAACTATCCATCACTAAAAATTCTTTTTTATAGGAATTGCCAGATCCTTCCAGCAGGTGGTCCCAAAAAAGTATCAGGGGATGGTATTTGATTCTCCTCACCCAATGGTATCGTGCTTGCCAAACCGGGGGCATTTTTATCATTTAATACATTCTCGGGCATCTGAACTACCTAGCAACATGTATGATAATATTATGGGAAATATATAACCTATATGAATTCAGGGCTGCCAGGCACCCTATCCGTCATCCCCCGGTCTCCATCGCCCACCGCCACAGACTGCAATCCAAAGGTGGAAATTCTAGACATCCCAGCGTCGTTCGCACTATCCTTGATTATTCTAGTTCCATAGTGCTAGTACCCGTGCCCCCCTAGTGCCGGGCAGTTTGTGGATAGAGAATTAGGCACCCCCGAAGCTTACCAGGGAACTGAGTTGTTTATATAATGAGGAGGGGGAGACTATTCAAATTCCCCTTAGTCTCATTTAATTTTCATTCCGCGCGAGGCGAGTAGAAATAGTATCCGTATAACATACGAGTCCCGGGGAGCCTAGGATGGCAACTGCCTAAGGGTTTTGTTTGTTCTCAACCACCTCAACAAGAAAAAGGGATGAAACAGATTATAATTAAATAAAGCAAGCCTGGAAGGTAGAAAATAATGAAGTAATAGAATAAATAGAAACAACAATAAATAGGGAAAGATGTGGAATCGAGTGACAACCGGTGATGGGGAATTACTTACTCCTCATCCGCTTCCAAATCGTAACAAGCATCTTCCTCCTAGGAACAATGGAAGCGAGTACTACTTCGGGAGTTCCTGCATTCGTTTATGGAGGTTTCATAAAGAGATGAGCGTAGTTCTGGGCTACCAAGTGGGCTCGAATCTGCCCACTTGACCTCCGGCCAAGCAAGCCACCGGCTATGAGCGCGGCAGATAGATAACATCGTCACGTGGGTCTGATAAGATAATTTTGAGAGACTTTCTGGCTGGAGTGCGCCTTATCAGATCCACGTGGCTAGTTTGTCTATCGGCCGCGCTCGTACAATACTATCTTTCATGGGGTCGTGACGAATATTAGCCGGTGATGAATATGGATTAGTAATAGGGATTGTTTTGTTACCCTACTTTCCGAATTTGATTTTCTGTTGCTATCGTACAAGTAACTACCCCTGATCGTCACCCGATGATCGTCACGATCCCATCAGAGACTACCTTTTCCTCACGACCCCCAAGACACTGCTCGTGCTTCCGAGTGATGCCCATGCCCCCCCAAACGGTGACGGCCGAACAGCGAGACGGCGGCGGCAAAATAAACGAAACGCCTAGAGTAAGGTGATGCAAAAGACTTCGATCGCCATGCACAAGCTGGAGAAATTTCTCTCATTCACTCTCGCTCACGATCACGCTTACTCTCAACTAATCGACTAACTAAAATTAAAGACAGGAATATATATAAACCAGCAAAGTCCTCCTTCCATCCCTTCATCGGTTGCGACTTACTCTTTGATAGTCGCATTGCTTCCGGCGCCGCATCCATCCTAAGCGCATACCCGAAGCCTTTGTCCGAACGACAGGAGATATGCTGCGCACGCGCGATGGGCTGAGCATGCCGAGTGGCATCGAAGACTTCCAACATACTTTGCTCAATTGGCAATGGGCTCTTCCAACCCGGCATCCAAAGAGATCTAGCTTGGTGAAGGTAATGACCGTAAAACCCGTTAAATCAACAACCGGCACCCGCGAGCTGAGCCTACGCAATCCGAGACAACCCCTCGAGAAGGAATGGTATTTTCTAGACGTGGAACAACTTGGGAACGCTGGGCATGCTGGATCTCACTCACCGATTTTTGACTTTTTAACTTACTCCGCCAAGCCTGGCACAGCTCCAGTGATCCGTTGCGACCTCTGACAGCCGATTTGCAAGAATGATGCCATCTTGGTGACAAAATTCGTGGCCCCCCCTCCCCCGTTTTACACCCTAAGCGGGTAACCCCAAACACCCCTAACTCACCCAAAAGCAATA
Organism: Tuber borchii; assembly: GCA_003070745.1. Lineage (NCBI taxonomy): Eukaryota > Fungi > Ascomycota > Pezizomycetes > Pezizales > Tuberaceae > Tuber > Tuber borchii. The sequence goes on along the minus strand of NESQ01000050.1, from coordinate 225,868 downwards.
CCGAACAAATAAAATCATATCTATAGTGTAGGCAATTGTCTAAACTTTCTAGGTAGAAATTATGAGAATTTTCCCGCTTCGCTATAAGGGCTAAGAGCTCAGGGTCGTGATTTGATATTGTTGTAATGTACCTTTTTCATGGGAAGCTCAGATAAGATCAGAGGTACCTTTTGCCTACTGTTATTATTTGGTATTGCACCCTGGGCACTAACTAACAGGGTTTGTCACACACACAAAATTTAATGATAATATCTAGATAGCTCTAGAGGCTCTGGGGATCAGTAATTTTTTGCAAAACAAGTCTGAGATTTTATAAGGCCAAAGTGCCCATTTTTTGGTGCAAAGTAGGGGGAGATATCTTCGTGCAAGACAGAGATTATTTTGCTGGTTGACCCGCCCCATCTTGTACGAAAACACCTCCCCGGCACCTGTAACGAGTTTTCACGGTATCACACCCCATCTACAAATAACAGCTAGGTTTTAGTGGGGTCCAAGGGTGTCAGAGACTAGCCCAAAGTGGTCATATCGCATAAGACATCACTCGGATCACCTATCTAGACGAAAATTATGCATAGAGTGGCGCCAAGAGAGCAAACAGAAACGATAGATGTATAGGAGAATATAGTAAATCTTTTTTAGTGCAGCCTTCAGTAAAAAACAGAAAACGTTGAAAGAACTTCTAAGTCTTTATTGCTACACAAATCCTCAATCCCCGTGTTTAAGTACTCGTTGTTGGATGCTTGCGCCCAACGAGTATCTCAGAATGCGTTTACCGTTACACAACTACCCAACTAGTATCTGAGGATGCACTTATTGCTGCACGACTGTCCAGCTGGTGTACTGTAGATCTTGTCTCACCTTCAGATACAATATGCTAGATTCTAGTATAGACTGTATAGTATCCTTCCAATTGCCGGCATTGTGGCTTTAAGAGCTCTAGAGGGACGAGGGGAAGTTCAATTTTTGTTCTTTTTTTCATCTGTTATTCCGCCTTAGATCGGGGTAGTCATTTCCACAGTTAGTGAAAATAAAAAAAGAAAGATACAACTTTGTCTAAAACTATGCTCCCGAAGGGGGCCCTAGCATTGACGGTCGATGGTTTATCTAGAAAACCGACCATCTTATGACGATTATCACTTGGCCTAGATATAGCACCATAAAAATGGCCTAGAACTTCTAAGACATGATCGGTTTCCACAACTTTTTTGCGCTTCTCAAGAATTTCTAAATACAGCAATATAGTAGTTCACAAGGTAACACTTAATGATATTAATATTCGTGCCTCCACCATCATATCAGGCTGGCACTAACTTATGAAATAGGAAATTAAACAGACATAACACGGACGACAAAATAAGCTTAAACATGTTAAGAGAGCGGTGGTGCTTGGGCACTAACCAAGCGCTAGTGCTAATTAAGCAAGAAAACAAATTTACTAGCCCAAGCCCCGTCGACATGGTTGAATTTGCAAGCGCGAGCAACCCTCAACCAAGAACGCAAAGTCTCCGATAATGGCCAACCAGAATGAGGGCACCACTTGGTACGGGGAAGGCACAAAGTGCTCTGTGGGGTGGGTACAGGAAGGGAAAGAGAGAAAGCCGATACCAAGGACCACTTAGCAGAATTAATGATATGGAACGCCAGGGCACCTATGCAGTTTTGGGGAAGGGATTACTGATTGGCGCTGGTGGTCGTATCCAACGAAATCCCAGCATGGTACTAAATTGCAATTAACCCCCCATTATAACCGGTAACAATCCAACTACAGCCTACCAGGAGTCATAGATGTAGTGGTCGTCCTCTTCGCAATTCGCAATTGTTTCGTAGGACGAGACGACATGATCCCAGATCTTTGCGGGCGTCGTAAATGACTCTTTGTGATAGATGGCAGCGATATCGTCTGTCATCGCCAAACGGATAGTACCGATCGCTTTCTGGATCAGCAGCCTCTGGGCTTGGTACTTCTCCCACTTCTTTTCATAATCCCTGTCTAACTTGCCATCCTTCGGTTTCTCCAGGATTTCCTCATGCCCCGAAGTCAGATCCCACAGGCCCTCGCACATGAGATAGTCTTGCATCCTCATCAACCACACCCTATGGTTCAACCCATTAAGCTTCTCAAAGGTCGTCTGAAACGGTGACGATATAACCACCCGTTCATCCATCTTGGTCCTTACTGCCGCCGGTGTTGCTCGTTGGGGCTATACACAGAAGATACGTAGGACTTCGCGGTGTGGTGATTGGTGTCTCACAAAAATCGGGAAACAACGCCGGTGAAAATTTTTCTTTGTAGCAGCCTTGTGAAAATTCCCTCTCAGGTTCTCGGCTTATCCACGGATAGCCAGGCTTGTAACTTGATGGAGGTCGTGCTCTGCGCAAAGGAAACTACCGATACAAGCACCGGTGGGAAGGCAAAAGAGGTGTCCGTATTCGAACTAGCTAATAGTGTTGTCTAAGAAAGGGAACGCACCGCACCCACACTGGACCACACAACCACTGGATATGCCAGCTACCTTTGGGCGTGACTGTCCCCACAACCGTTCTCTCCTGTATGCCCTAATCTAGGGCTGGTCAAACCTACTCGAGGTGCAAATGGGCGTTGCAACGAAAACTCTCGGCACACCTCAAAACTGCAAAGGCCTGGTAACTGTGCCATGGTGGGTTTATGGATAAGCGAGCGAGGCAACGGTGTTGGTATTCTGGGAGGAAGACAACGGCGAAGTGAGCAATCGGCTATCGCACTCGCCCGAGTGGGTGCCCAAGTGTGCCCGACTAGCTGGAGTACGGTAGGGGGGAGACGAGTGATTCTTTGCCGAAGGCGAGTGATTTTTGGTGTCTTTAAAGTTTCAAGATCTCCATCCCACCAGGACCTATTATCCCTGCAGCCAGCATGACCATGCATCAGATTTTTTCCGCCACAAACGCGGGATGCGAAACTCAGCCGATGGTTAGGGAACGGTAGGCAACTGCTCGAGTATCGGGGGCTTTCCATTAGTTCCCTGATCTCTACGTGGCCCGATGTCTAAGAAATAGTTTCTAGAAAATGCTAGAGAACGGGGAGAATGAGCTACGGAACCTTTCGCCGTTTGCCTTCTCGCTTCTTTCTTTGGGAGCTCCCCTCCCTCCCCGAGAAGTCCAACCACCCATGGATAACCCCCCGACCTACCTGCCCCCTCATCTTCCCATATGTATTTTGGTGTAACTTGGCAGACATTCCTTTGGTATTGTATTGAGTGGCACTCAGTAACCGTGCCAATGGAGCCAATACAGTCCCCCCCACGGAGCTATTTAAGACATTTCAACACCCTACTCTAGTAGTAGGAGACCTCAACGTCCACAACCTTTATTCGGATCCGGAAAGGGACATAACATCTAGCGAAAGACGGCGTGGAGAACAGTACTTCAGGGTGGCTGGGCTACACGAGTTTTCAATACTGAACGAGCCGGGCATTTACACTAGAACCCCGGATATACCAACACACAGGCCATCAGTGATCGATTATAGCCTAGCTAACAGGCAACTCTTGGACTATATCGAAAACTGGAAGACCAACATACCACACACAGGCTCAGATCATATCGCGATAACAACTACTGTCACCTCTAAACCTCACAGCATGGCAAGACCGGCTCCTAACTGGAATGAAATCAAATGGAAGATTGACGGGAAACCTAACCTGGCAATTGAAGAGGATTTGAAGAGACTGATGGCGGACAGCGGTGAAGAAGGCCTTACTACACTCAGATGGACATTACCGAATGAGCCCGAGAAAGCAATCGAAAATTTCGAGTTTAACCTTTCGTTAATAATCCATACGCTCAAAAAATACGCCCCTACGAAGAGACCATGCAGATGGTCAAAACCGTGGTGGACCCAAGAACTCACACAACTCCGGAAGGACTTCTGTCGGCTGGGTAGGATTGCTCGTAAAGACCCGAGGCAGAAAGAAACCGCCAAACAAGCGAAACGAAAGTACCAGAACGCAGTGAAAAGGTGCAAGGCTGCACACTGGAGGAGCTTTCTAGAAGATGCAAAGAAAAATAACGTGTGGACGGCACATCAGTTCACAAAAAAGAGGTTAGGCTCGTTGGTGCCAGGGGGTAGCAACTTTACGTCGACTACCAAGCTCAATAATGCCATAATGCAATACTTCTTTCCACCCAACCCGAGGCCTGTATCAGTTTGCAACCCAGAACTGCAAAGCCTTGAACAATACGAAAAAGTTGACGCCATGGAAGTATCACTCGCCCTGGGCAAGTGTAGCAACAAATCCGCCACGGGACCCGACCAAGTACCCTACAGCGTATGGAAAGGCATCCATAGTATCAACCGCGAAATTATTCCGGACTTACTGGACGACTTGTTCAGATGGTCAATACACCCACCAAACCTCAAGAGCGCGTTAGGAATCCTTCTACCCAAACCTGGAAAAAAGGATTACGAGGTTTTCGCAAGCTACAGAGTTATCGCCTTAATGCAAACTTTCTCAAAGATAGCCGAAAGGATAATTAACCAAAGACTCATGAAATTTGCAAAATCGAATGGCCTATATAAAGTCAACCAAACAGGTAGCCTACCGCAGAGGGCGACGTTCGATGCAGGATTATCACTAAAACACTGGGTGAAAGAAGCACAAGCAGCTGGCCTAAAAGCAAGTACGATGTTTCTTGACATCAAAGGAGGATTTGATAACGTGGACCACCAAACCCTACTGGAACGATTAAGTGCCCAAAACGTCCCAGGCTAGATGGTCAGGTGGATATCCAACTTCATCTCATATCGGGAATGCGCTATGATCTTTCCGGGCTTGCCTAGGAAGATGTGCAACATCAATACCGGAATACCTCAAGGGTCGCCCCTATCACCTATACTCTTCGTAATATATGTGGCACCGCTCCATGGTATACCCGGGCAAACACACGAATTCAGGTCATCCTATGTGGACGACATCCAAATCACAGTTAGCTCTCCATCCTGGAAAAGAAATACCGAATTGCTTGAGGAATCTTATAGGCAAATCCACGCCAAGGCCACCACCCTGAGCCTAAGTTTCTCGACTCACAAAACTGAATTGATGCACTGGCGTACCGAAAGGGAGCGAGCAGAGGTCTGCGAGCACCCCATAGTGGTGGACGGGGAATGCATTCAACCAGCACACAAATCCATAAAATGGCTGGATTTTCACTTCAACTCCAACATGGCCACATGGATACACTTTTCGAAAAGACTATCCCTAGCACAAGCGGCCTTTGATCGTATCAAGAGGCTCTCTTCGCCCGGAGGTAGACTCACACCATACAGCACGCGAAGGATGGCGAAAGGGATCATTATCCCCACATTGCTATACGGCGCTGAATTCCTCGACCCCAACAGAACAACTGTACACAAAATGGAAGTCTTCCTGAACAGAGTTAAACGCTGGATCACGAATTGCTTTTATGAGACTAACACCAATGTGCTTTCAGCTGAAGCTTGTCTAATGCCGATCGACCCTTACCTCGAACAAATACCCGACATGGCTACAATTAGATGGGCCACGGCGTTATCTGAAAACAACATTGCTACAGCCATGCTGCCGCCTGGCTTTCCGATCCAAGACACACACAGATACCCTACGAATAGAAGGCGCGCCTTCAGCAAGAGAGGAGGACTAAAACCGAAACAATGGAATTCCACTTCGTTGACGTCGGTCCAGAGCATTCTGCCAGTTGACGGAATTGCACGAAGGGCCAGGTTGATCTTTAAGAAATGGCCAATCCCAAAGAAACCCAATCCATGGCATCCCCCGGAGTTGGAAGAGTACAAGTACTACGAAGACACAATCAAAAAGGTCCGGGATGACGTCTATACCAAATGGAAGATGCGCAACTACCCTGAATATTACGGTTACACACCGCCTTTCAGAACGTGCTGGCGTTTTATGACAACACATAAGTTTGCCGCGGCCCGTCTTCATCAGATGAGGGCCGGCAAAAGCTACTTGAGGGCACACAAAGGCTGGAAGGACGCTGAGGCTGATCCGACCTGCCCAAGGTGTGGAAACAGAGAAGAAGACTTTATACATGTGATAACCGAGTGCCCCTCACTCGCTGAGGCGAGGGAGGGCCACTCGAAAAATATGTTTGATATTTCTGCCAAGTCTATTGTGTGGAGCGAAAAGAAGAAAGGCTGGGAGTTGATGAAAGTTTTGATTTCATTTATTTCCTTGAATAAGATTAATTTTCCTTTGTGTGTGGATGAATTTCCTTTTACGAGGGCTAGTCAGGTTCAGTCTTAAGACAAGATATGTTTGGGACAAGATGCAAGGAATCCTTATGGGAAATTTTCACGTTGATAAGGTGTTTTTACATTATTAGTTTGAGTTTTGATTTATTTCTTTTGTTGAGTTTTGATTTGGGTTTTTATTTGCCATGGGATGTTTCCCGAATGCAGCGGTTGTACCCTAGGAGATGCTTGTCATGTACCTAAAATCATACCACGGATTTAACAAAAAAAAAAAATCGGTAACCGTGCCAAGGTTCCTGTTGCGCGGCTATTTCTGAATGGTATTTACCCTCGGGCTTGGTGTCGGTCCATGACTTACTCATATCATAAGGGTTTCTCTAGATGGCGGGGACCCAGGATATCGAGCGCAACATCGACTCCCCCGACGAGTTCTCTTCAAAAACACAAAAGCGAATAAATCGCAGTGCTCGCTAATTAGTAGGAAGCTTTGTAAGGCTCCGGCGTTTTGAGTCAATGCATTAGTCCTGATATGGTGGATGGCTTACCACTTTAAGCGATGTATTTCACATTACTCAGCCAAAACTGTTTTTTCTCCATACAAGCGCCAACGCCCCATGTCTACCATATTCTGCCTCAACTTTAAGAGCTACCGTAAAAACTGTAATAATTGAGTATTGTGCTATGTAGTCGGGGTTGCCCCCTCTGGTAGGGTCTGTTTTTTTCATTTTTTTCATGTCTCTCAGAGGGGCTGAGCTGCTCTTTTCTTGCTGTATTTTTCACCCCTTTTCTGGAGTAGGGATGCATAACACATTACGCAATTATTCCGGTTTTCACGGTATCACAGCAAGAACCACCTCTCTAAAATCAAATCAGCTCTGCAAACATGTTCCTTGAACGATTTAGGATGATTAAAATAATAGCATGCGGTGTTGTTCGTCGAAGATTTAAAGGATTCGGAACCATATTGCTGGCAGTTCTTAGGCGTGAGCATTCTTGGCAGGTTTCCATCATACATTACGATAGCAACTGCCTAAGGGTGGTGTTCGCTCTCATCAACCACCTCAACAAGAAAATGGGATAGAATGGATTAGAATTAAATATAGAAATAATCAAAGTATCATAAAAAAGAAATAGAAACAACAATAAATAGAGAAAGATATGGAACCGAGTGACAATTGGTGATGGCGAATTACTTCTTACTCACCTCCGGCCAAGCAAGCCACCGGCTACGATACACGAGCGTGGCCGATAGATAAAACAGTCACGTGGGTCTGATAAGAAAAATTTGAGAGACTTTCTGGCTGGAGTGCGTCATATCAGATCCACGTGCTGGTTGATCTGGCGGCGCTCAAGGATGAAAAGGGATTAGTAATAGGGGTTTTTTGTTACCCTACTTTGTCGAATTGGGTTTTCTGTTGCTATCGTAACTACCATTGATCGTCACCCGATGATATTCGTCACGATCCCATCAGACTGTACCTTTTTCTCACGACTACCGCGACACCGCTCGTGCTTCCGAGCGATACCCATGCTCCCCCGAACGGTGACGGCCAAACAGCGAGACGGCGGCGGCAAAATAAAACGAAACGCCCAGAGTAAGGCGACGCAAAAGACTTCGATCGCCATGCACAGCTGTGGTGAAATTTCTCTCATTCGCCCTCGCTCATGATCACGCTCACTCTCAACTACCGGTAATCGGCTAACTAACGGTAAAGACAGGAGTATATATAAACTAGCAAAGTCTTCTTCCTACCTTTTCATTGGTTGCGACCTAGGTCTTTTCTCTTCGACGTCTATCCCCTTTCCCCTTTCGCGCACTTGCTAACAAAAGAAAGACAAGCATCTCAAAGAACCCCCACGGTTCAAAGCCTCCGCTCCGGCATCCGTCTCTTTTGCGCATCCGACCCTTTGATAGTCGCATTGCTTCCGGCGCCGCATCCATCCTAAGCGCAATCCGAAGTCTTTGTTCGAATGGTAAAGAGATATGCTGCGTACGCGCGATAGGCTGAGCATGTCGAGCAGCATCGAAGACTTCCGACATACTTTGCCCAATTGGCAATGGGTTCTTCCAACCCGGCATCCAAAGAGATCTAGCGTGGTCAAGGTAAAGACCGTAAAACCCGTTAAATCAACAACCGGTACCCGCGACCTGAGCCCACGCAATCTGAGACAAAATACTCCCAGAAGGAATGGTATTTTCCAGACATGGGGCAACTTGGGAACGCTGGGCATGCTGGATCTCACTCACTGGTTTGACATTTTATTAACTTACTCGGCCAAGCCTAGCCAAGCCTAGCACAACCTTCTCCAGTGATCCGTTGCGATCTCTGACAGCAGATTTACAAGAATGGTACCATCTTGGTGACAAAATTTGTGGCTCCCCCATTTTACGCCAAAAGTGGCTAACCCTAAACACTCTTTACTCATTCGAAAGCAATATCGTATAAATAAAATTAGGCTATAGTGTAGGCAATTGTCTAAACCTTCTAGGTAGAAATTATGAGAATTTTCCCGCTCTGCTATAAGGGCTAAAAGCTCAGGGTCGTGATTTGATATCGCTGCCATGCACCTTTTGCATGGGAGACTCAGATAAGATCAGAAGTACCTTTTGCCCACCGTTATTATTATCTAGTATTACACCCTGAGCATTTACTAACGGAGCTTGTCACCATAAACGGTAATATCTAGATTGCTCTAAAGGCTCTCGGGGAGCTTCAGCATTTTTTTGCAAAGCAACAAGTCTGAGATTTTGTGAGGCCAAAGTGCCTATTTTTTGGTGCAAAATGGGGGGTCACGAATTTGATCACTAAAATCATACAAGGGGAGATGTCTTCGTGCAAGGAAGAGATTATTTTGCTGGTCAACCCCCCCATCCTGTGCAAAAACACTTCCCCCGGCACTTGTAACGAGTTTTCACGGTACCCCATCTACAAATAGCAGCTAGGTTTTAGTGGGGTCACAAGGTGTCAGGACTAGCTCAAAGTGGTCGTATCGCATAAGATATCACTCGGATCACCGATCTATCATAGACGAAAGTTATGCACAGAGTGGTGTCGAGAGAGCAAACAGAAAAGATAGGTGTATAGGGGAATAAATCTTTTTTTGCTACAGCCTTCGGTAAAAAACGGAAAACCGTTGAAAGAGCTTCTAGGTTTTTATTAGAGCCTTCGGTATACTCGAGCCAACCGGACAGTCGTGCTTCTAACAATTTATTTCCGCATTTTCCGATTTTCTATATCGTCGGCTGTACCTTAATCACTACTTATTTCTCCGTGCTCGCCACCCGGCGGCGGTACCCCCATCATGATCGCGCATCCTAGATACTATATATCGATTGGCGCCACAACACTATCTATAGCAAACATGGATCGGAAAATGAGAGTTGGATCGGCTTGTATAAAAAGGGGGGGAGCAAAGAAGAATAGGGGAGAAACAAAAAGACCAAAAAAAAGGCCAAAAAGTGAGATTGGATAAAGTGAGTGAGTAAAAAAATAAAAAAATAAAAGTAGGGGTACAAGTAACTTTACTGAGGGAGAGGAGATCGAAGATGATGTCCCAAAATCCACCAATCCCGGGATTAGATTGGAATTCAATATCATATCCGCTTCCTATCCTGAGGTGAAACATCTAACGCATATGCCACTACCCGTCAAAGCTGGATGTTCACTCCGAACTGGGATTAGATTGGAATTCAACATCACATCCGCTCCATCTAAGTTGGATGTTTACTCCGAACTAAAGCGATGCCAACTGGTCGAGGCCCGGTGTTGTGCAACCACGCCTACAATCAAACTGCAACGGTCCAGAAAAAAATCAGAGTAGGGTTAAGTCTGCTGGATAATCCTATCGACTTATCGGCAAGGTATTAAGTAGCGCTGATTCTCTAAGTTAGTCAGAGATATCCTACTATCTTAGATACTAGGAAACAAAGCAGATTCACTCGCATATCTCGCTAACTGAGGTTGCCCTATACTGCTAGGTACTGGGCCACTGAAAGGTGGGTTTTCTGGCTCCCATGAAAACAGAAGACACTTCACATCCGCTGTTCTACCTCTAAAACCGGTAGTTAGCTAGGTATTATAATGGCCTAGCCGTTGAGACCATCGTCACTAGTGGGCCCCAGATCATGTCCCGGACACCGATCGGAATTTTGGTGTTTATTTGTTTTGCTTTTTTCCCGGAATAGAGTTTCTAACTCATTTTGATCACATCACCGGGGTCCTTTTTTCTGGTTTCGTGACCCTCTTCTCTGCAGCTTTATGATACACCCGATCTGTGCTCCCCGGCGGACAACAGAGCGCAACCGCAGGGACGGGGCTCCCATACCGAGCGACTCCCGCAACAAAAAGGCCCTGCCAACAGGGAATTTCCCCCCTAGTCCTTGCATCTGTCGACAAGTATCTAAGAATGCCTTTGCCATTACACGACCCGAGGTATCCAGCAATTACATCTGGGCCTAAATTTAGTATAGGCGCTCGACCCGTACCCGGGTGTGAGGGTAAGTGATCGGGAAAAAAAAGTGGTTGATTGGTTGCAACTAGCGGTTTTTCCGACCACTTTTTGCTCCAGGCCGGTATAGACAATCTGCTGTACAAATTCTCAACCCCCGTGTTCAAGTACTAGTATCTAGCGGGTGTGTGCAACAACCTGGATTTAAGATGTTTCACAATATGATCACTCACCACCGCCACCATATCAGCTTGGAACATATACTTTTTCCGGTGTTCCGGGGTTGCTGTCACCACGGAAGAATGTCCACCCCTGCTCTGTACCACGAATTCATGATCTACCCTTGTCTCTGGGTCGGCACTTATTGTTGCACGACATGAATTCACGATCTACCCTTGTCTCTGAGGCTCCACTTACGTGTATTGTTGCACGACTATCCAGCCGGCGAGGATATTGGAACACATACTTCTTCCAGTGTTCCAAAGTGGCTGTCACCATGGAAGAATGACCACCCCTGCCCTGTATTGTACTATCAATTGTTAGTTGATCTTTCTCTCCCATGCTCTCTATTTTTCATGATATGATACATACCGTTAACAACCAAGTAATAGGACTTGAAAATACAACTGGCAGGAATGGAGAAGTTTTTTCTGAGTTCATGAATAGTTATAGTATCCCCCTGAGGTAAAAGGCTTAATCCGTGGGCACCCACAATTTTTCCCTTCCTAATTCAGCTATCTGCACAGACATCTTGGCACATTTGCTAAGGCCGGGGATACCCCTGTGTTCCTATACTTCTTACCTGTTACCTGTACCATGAATCCATGATCTACCCTTGTATCTGAGTCTGCACCTATTGTTGCACGGCTATCAAGCCGGCGAGGATCTTGTCTCACTTTCAGATACTTTATGCTAGATGTTAGTATAGTACCCTGCCAAAGACCGGTATTGCGGCTTTGGGAGCTCTAGAGGGGCGAGAGGAAGCTCAACTTTTGTTCTTTTTTCTTTTGTTATTGCCCCTTAGATCGGGGTAGTCATTTCTACACTTGGTGAAAATAAAAAAGGACACAACTTTGGTAAAGCTATGCTCCCCAAGGAGGCTCTAGAATTAACAGTCGATGGTTTATCTAGAAAACCAACTATATTATGACGATCATCGCGTGGCCTAGATACTCGAGTATAGCGCCATAAAAACGGTCCGGGAAATGTCTAAGGCCTGATCGGTCTCCACAACTTTTCGGCGTTCCTCAAGAGTTTCTAAAGTAGCGATATGGTATAATAGTTCACAGGGTAATACTCAAAGATATTAATATTAATGTCTCCACCACAATATCAGGCTAGCACTGACTTATGAAATAGGAAATTAAACAGGGATAACACGGATGACAAAATAAACCTAAACATGTTAAGAGAGCGGTGGTGCTTGAGCATTAACCTAGCGTTAGTGCTAATTAAACAAGAAAATAAATTTACTACCCCAAGCCCCGTCGGCATAGCTGAATTTACACGCGCGAGCAACCCTCAACTAAGAACGCGAAGTCTCCGACAACAGCCAGCCACCGCATAACCAGATTGAAGGCACTGTTCGGTACGGGGAAGTCACTAAGTGCTCTGCGGGGTAGGATACAGTAAGGGAAAGAGAGAAATCCGATACCTAAGACCACTTAGCAGAGTTAATGATATGGAACGCCGGGGCACCTACGCAGCTTCGGGGAAGAGATTACTAATTTGCACTGGTGACCGCATCTAGCAAAATCCCAGCATAGTACTGAATTGCAATTAACCCCCCATTCCAACCGGTAACAATCCAACTACAGCCTCAAAAGGGAGGGGAATAAAGAGTACTAACTCCGACACTGTCACCGTTCTGTTCGGCAACCCATATCTCTTCCCAAATAGCGACCTTCTGAGCAACAAGATTCTCGTCGGTTATCCCCATATTCCTAGCCCGCAACTCGAACTCTGCGATCCTAGATCTCCTTTCCTCTTCCGCCGTGTTGTTCCCTATCACTTTAATTATATATCGGCACGGTAAGCTTTGCCTACTTCTAGCACTTCTTCGGGATCGGGGTTGTGGAAGTAGGGTTAAGCCAAGTGCATCATCGCCCGTTCACCAGTAAACCCCAAGGCGCTCTCCTTCAGAAACTGACGAGCAGCTAGAAATGGCTCTGGAGAAAGGAGACGGACTTGTATTGCAAGGGGAGGGGGTGAGTGGAAGTTTTGAGGGATCGGGGGCGGAGGATGGGTGCTTTTATGATAATTACTTTACCTTCAGAGAAGGAAATGACTGTTGATGTGGCACGTTCGGGCATGCTCTCATGGGGTCTACCGGACATTGTTAAAGAACTAAGGTCTTTCGCTTATCACCAAACGTGCTGGCTCTGGTTATGATTTTGGACGGTGGAATCGAAGTTGAACGAACAACAGGAGAGTGAATGCCGGGGGAGAAGAGAGGTCTAGAAGAGCAATTCGTTAAAGTGCAAGGGCACGCGGGCGGCTGGCCTATGTGATGGAAGAGCCTGGAGGAAGAGGGATAATGCTCACTTATATAGATCATGGGTAGGGAGTCTGTTGGGACCTGGAGATGTGGATGTTGAGTGTTCGGTATTGGGGGGCAACTGGCGAGAGAGATTTCGAATATCCACTCACCAGCTTTCCAGCTTTCCCCACAGCTAAGGTCCGTCATAGGACGTCACCCACGGGTATCTCTCAAGGCAAATGGTTCAATCCGACTCGCCACTAGCCTCAATCCGACTTTATCCGGATTGAACGGTATTATCTGCCATGCACGGGCCTACCCCTTGCCTCTAAAGGTGGCGGTTTGGAAAAGAGCGAGGTGATCGAGTGTTGCTGTGCGAGGCACGGCACACTGGTAAGGGGATATTGTGCCTGTAAAGGCACTCGGTTATATTACCCTCACCAGAGTAGGTGCCCAACTGTGTCCGACTGGTTGGAGTAGCGTAGGGCCCATCCAGCACCAAGGGGAGACGAGTGATTCTTTGCGGAAGGCGAGTGATCGAGTGATCGGTGGTGTTCTTAGGGTTTCGTGATCTTCATCCTACCAGGACGTATCATCCCTGTAGCCAGCGTGACCATGCATTAGATTTTTTCTATCACTAACGCGGGATGCAAAACTCAGCTCATGGTTTGGGAGCGGGTAATAAGCAAATGCTCGAGTATCGGAGGCCCCCGATAAGTCCAATCGCCCAGGGACAACTTCCAAACTTACCCGTCCCCCCCCCATTTTGCCATCTGTATTTTAGTGTAACTCAGCAGACACCCCCCGGCTATGAGTGGCACTCGGGATTCCGGAATGGCATTTACCCTCTGATCGGCGTTGGTTTTTGACTTTCTCACTCATATAACACTGGTTTCCCTAGGTAGCGGGGACTCAGAATATCGAGCGCAACATCGACTCGCCCGGCACGTTCACTTCAAAAGCACACAAGTGAATAAATGGCAGCGCTCGCTAGTAGGAAGCATTGTAAGGCTCCGGCGTTCTGAGTCAGTGCATTAATCCTGATATGGTGTATAACCTACCACTTTGGGCGATATATTTCACATTACTCAGCTAAAACTGTTTTGTCTCCATGCAAGCGCCAACACCCCAAGTCTACCAAATTCTGCCTCAACTTTAAGAGCTACCGTAAAAACCGTAATAATTGAGTACCGGTATTGTGCTATGAGTCGGGGCGCACCCTCTGGCAAGGTCTGTTTTTTCATTTTCTTCATGTCTCTCAGAGGGGCTGAGCTGTTCTTTTCTTGCTGTGTTTTTCACCCCTTTTCCGGAGTAGGGAATTCTCGACTGCATAGCACATTACTCAATTATTCCGGTTTTTACGGTATCATAGCAAGAACCACCTCTCTAAAATCAAATCAGCTCTGCAAACATGTTCCTTGCATGATTCAGGATGATTAAAATTAATAGAAGGAATATGTAAAATAATAGCATGCGGTGTTGTTCGTCGAAGATTTAAAGGATTCGGAACCATATTGCTGGCAGTTCTTAGGCGTGAGCATTCTTGACAGGTTTCCATCATACATACCCTCTTTCTCTTATGGTATATATATAATATTACGAGTCTTGGGAGATTACGATGGCAACTGCCTAAGGGTGGTGCTCGCTCTCATCACCACCTCAACAAGAAAATGGGATAGAACAGATTAGAATTAAATATAGAAATAATGAAAGTAATAAAAAAAATAGAAACAACAATAAATAGAGAAAGATATGGAACCGAGTGACTATTGGTGATGGCGAATTACTTCTTACTCGCTACCGGCTACCATACACGAGCGCTGGTTGGAGCGCGCCATATCAGATCCACGTGGCTGGTTTATCTATCGGCGGCGCTCATGGAATATTAGCCGGTGATGAATAGGGATTAGTTATAGAGATTTTTTTGTTACCCTACTTTGCCGAATTGGGTTTTTTGTTGCTAACTGCCCCTGATCGTCACCCGATGATATTCGTCACGATCTCATCAGACTGTACCTTTTTCTCAAGACTACCGCGACACCGCTCGTGCTTCCGAGTGATACCCATGCCCCCCCAAACGGTGACGGCCAAACAGCGAGACGGCGGCGGCAAAATAAAACGAAACGCCTAGAGTAAGGTGACGCAAAAGACTTCGATCGCCATGCACAGCTGGAGAAATTTCTCTCATTCACTCTCGCTCACGATCACGCTTACTCTCAACTAATCGACTAACTAGCGGTAAAGACAGGAGTATATATAAACCAGCAAAGTCCTCCTTCCATCCCTTCATCGGTTGCGACCCAGGCCCTTTCTCTTCGACGTATATCCCCCTTCGCGAACTTGCTGACAAAAGAAAGACAGCATCTCAAAAAAACTCCCACGGCTCACAGGCTCCGCTCCGGCATCCGACTCTTTAGTGCACCCGACTCTTTGATAGTCGCATTGCTTCCAGCGCCGCATCCATCCTAAGCGCATACCCGAAGCCTTTATCCGAACGATAGGAGATATGCTGCGCACGCGCGATAGGCTGAGCATGCCGAGCAGCATCGAAGACTTCCAACATACTTTGCTCAATTGGCAATGGGCTCATCCAACCCGGCATCCAAAGAGATCTAGCTTGGTCAAGGTAATGACCGTAAAACCCGTTGGGTCGACAACCGGTACCCGCGATCTAAGCCTACGCAATCTGAGACAAAACCCTCCAAGAAGGAATGGTATTTACCAAACATGGAACAACTTGGGAACGCTGGGCGTGCTGGATCTTGCTCACCAGTTTTTGACATTTTGTTAACTTACTCGGCCAAGCCTAGCACAGCTTTCTCCAGTGATCCGTTGCGATCTCCGACAGCCGATTTACAAGAATGATACTATCTTGGTAACAAAAGTTCGTGGCCCCCTCCCCCCGTTTTACGCCAAAGGTGGTTCGTCCCAACCACTCCTAAATCACCCAAAAGCAATACCGAATAAATAAAATCATATCTATAGTGTAGGCAATTGTCTAAACTTTCTAGGTAGAAATCATGAGAATTTTCCTGCTTCGCTATAAGGGCTAAGAGCTCAGGGTCGTGATTTGATATCGTTGCAATGCACCTTTTGCATGGGAAACTCAGATAAGATCAGAAGTACCTTTTGCTCACTGTTATTATTATCTAGTATTGCACCCTGGACATTTACTAACAGAGCTTGTCACACACAAATGATAATATCCAGATTTCTCTAAAGGCTCTAGGGGACTTCAGCCTTTTTTTTGCAAAGCAACAAGTCTAAGATTTTGTGAGGTCAAAGTGCCCTTTTTTTGGTGCAAAATGGGGGCCACGAATTTGGTCGCCAAGGTCATACAAGGGGAAATACGTTCGTGCAACGCAGGGATTATTTTGCTAATTGACCCGCCCCATCTTGTGTGAAAGCACCTCCCTCGGCACTTGTAACGAGTTTTTATGGTACCCCATTTACAAATAACAGCTTTAGTGAGGTCATAGGGTATTAGGGACTAGCTCAAAGCGGTGGTATCGCATAAGATATCACTCGGATCACCTATCTGGACGAAAATCATGCATAGAGTGGCGCCGAGAGAGCAGACAGAAAAGATAGATGTATAGGAGAATAAATCTTTTTTGGTGCAGCCTTCGGTAAAAACGGAAAACGTTGAAAGAGCTTCCGGTTTTTGTTGGAGCCTTCGGTGTGCTTCTAGCAATTTATTTCCGCATTTTTCGATTTTCTATATCGCTGGTTGTACCTTAAACGTTACTATTTCTCCGTGCTTGCCGCCACTTGGTGATGGCACCCCCATCATACTCACGAATCCTAGATATTGTATTATATCGAATGGCGCCACAACACTATCTATGGAACAACCTGGATCGGAAAATGCGACCTAGATCGGCTTGTGTAAAAAAAAGGGGAGCAAAGAATAGGGGGGGAAACAAAAAGGTCACAAAAGGCCAAAAAGTGAGAGACCAGATAAAGCGAGTAAAAAAAAAAAAAAAAAGGCAGGGACAACTTTACCGGAGGGAGAGGAGATAGAGGATGATGCCCCAAAATCCACCAATCCCGGGATTAGATGGGAATTCAACATCACATCTTCGCATCATGAGACGAGACGTCTAGAGCGTAACTTATGCCACTACCCGTTTAAGTTGGATGTTTGCCCCGAGCTCAAGCGATCCCAGCTGATCGAGGTTAGGTGCTGTGAAACCACGCTTACAATCATGCTGTAACGGTCCAGAAAAATACGAAGTAGGATTCAGTACCTGCTGGATCATCTTATCGACTTGTTAGTAAGGTGCTGAGCAGCGTTTATTCTCCGATCAGATATCCTACTATCCTAGATGCCAGAAAACAAAACAGATTCTCTCGCACATTGCTAACTAAGTTGCCCATACCGCTAGGCACTACGCCACTGAAAGGCAGGTTTTCTGACTCTCACGAAGACGGAAGACGCCTGTCACATCCGCCGTTCCGCCGTAACTTTAAAGCCAGTAGCCAGCTAGAGGGAAACAAGGGTATTCATAGCGGCCCGGTGGTTGAGACCGTCGTTACCATTAAACTCCAGATCATGCCCCGGGCGCCGATCGGCTAAGGGAATTTTGCCGTTTATTCGTTTTACTTTTTTTCCCGGAGAGAGCTTCTAACTCATTTTGATCACATCACCTGAGTGCTTTTTTCCGTGTGTTCGTGATCTTCTCTCCAATTTATGATATCCTCGGGTTTGCATTCCCGGTGGGCAACAGAGCGCCGCACCGAACTCTCGCGAGGAAACGCCTTGCCAACTGGGAACCCCCCCATGGCCCTTGTATCTGTCAATAAGTATCTGAGAATGCTTCTACCGTTCGTTACACAACGACCCAACAAGTATCTGAGGTTGCACTTATGGTTGCACGACTGCCCTGCCGGCGAGGATCTTGTCTCACCCCCAGATATCTTATACTAAATGCTAGTATAGTATCCTGCCAAGGACCGGCATTGCGGCTTTGGGAGCTCTAGAGGGGCGAGGGAAGTTCAACTTTTGTTCTTTTTTCTTTTGTTATTGCCCCTTAGATCGGGGTAGTCATTTACACAGTTGGCGAAAATAAAAAAGAAAGACAACTTTGGGTAAAGCTATGCTCCCGAAGGGGGCTCTAGCATTGATGGTCGATGGTTTATCTAAAAAGCCGACCATATTATGATGATCATCGCTTGGCCCAGATATAGCGCCATAGAGATGGCCGGGAAATGTCTAAGACATGATCGGTTTCCACAACTTTTGGCGTTCCTCAAGAGTTTCTAAAGTACCGTAGCGATATGGTAGTTCACAGGGTAACACTCAAAGATATTAATCTTCATGTCTCTGCCACCATATCAGGCTAGCACTAACCTATAAATAGGAAATTAAACAGACATGACACGAATGACAAAATAAGCTTAAATATGTTGAGAGCGGTGTTGCTAATTAAGCAAGAAATAGTGATGGGCACGATCATGCTCGAGCAGAAAATTTGGCCCATGCTCGAGCATAAATCGTGCTCGAGCGCACCAAAATTTAATGCTCGAGCATGATCGTGCCCATCACTAGCAAGAAAACAAATTTACTCGCCCAAGCCCCGTCGACATAGTCGAATTTGCATGCGCGAGCAAACCCCAATCAAGAACGCAAAGTCTCCGATAATAGCCAACCAGAATAAGGGCGCCACTCGGTACGGGGAAGGCACAAAGTGCTCTGTGGGGTAGGATACAGGAAGAGAAAAAGAGAAATCCGATATCTAGGACCACTTAGCAGAATTATGATATGGAACGCCGGGGCACCTACGCAGCTTCGGGGAAGAGATCACTGATTGACGCTGGTGGCCGCATCTAGCAAAATCCCAGCATGGTACTGAATTGCAATTAACCCCCAACTCCAACCGGTAACAATCCAACTATAGCCTCCAAAAGGAAAGGGACAAAGAGTACTAACTCCGATACTGTCGCCGTTCTGTTCGGCGGCCCTTATTCCTTCCCAAATAGCAACCTTCTGAGCAACAAGATTCTCGTCGGTTATCCCCATTCTCCGAGCCCGCAACTCGAACTCTGCGATCCTAGATCTCCTCTCCTCTTCCGCCGTGTTGTTCTCTATCACTTTAATTATATATCGGCATGGTGAGCTTTGCTTACTTCTAGCACATCCCTGGGATTGGGGTTGTGGGAGTGGGGTTATGCTAAGTGCGGCCAGGAGTCGCTCGTTCCCCATCTCGTAAAGATTGAGCCAAGCTTCTTTCTCATCGCCCGTCCACCCGTAAAGCCGGGGGCATTCTCCTTCGGAAACTGACGAGCAGCTAGAAATGACGTGAGAGAAAAGAGATGGACTTGTATTGCTAGGGGCGGGGGCGGGTGGAAGTTTTGCGGGATCGGGGAGGATGGGTGCTTTTATGAAAAGTAATTTACCTTCAGAAGAGGAAATGCGGGTTGATGCAGCACGTTCGGGTATGCCTTCATGGGGTCTACCGGACATAGTTAAAGAACTTGGGTCTTTCGCTTCCACTAAACGTGCTGGTCCTGGTTATGATATTGGACGGCGAAAGGGAAGTTGATCAACCGGGGGATGAATATCGGGAGAGAAGAGAGGTCTGGAAAAGCAATTCGCTAAAGTGCAAGGGTACACTGGCGGTTGGTCTATGTGGTGGAAGAGCCTGGAGGAAGACGGATAATGCTCATTTATATAGATCATGAGTAGGAAGCCTGTTGGGACTTGGAGATGTGGATGTTGGGTGTTCGGTATTGGGGGGCAGCTGGCAAGAGAGAGATTTCGATGGTCTGCTCACCCACTTTCCCCATTACTGATATGCATCATGGGCTATCACTCATGGTTCAAATTGACTCCACACTAGCGTCAATTCAACTTTCGCCAGAATATCATCTGTCCTGCACGGGCTTACCCCTTGCGCCCCTAAAGGTGGGGGATTTAGAAAAGAGCGGGGTGATGCGAGTGTTGCTGTGCGACGCAAAACACACTGGTAAAGGGATATTGTACTGTACCTGGAATAGCGCTCAGTTTTATCGCGCACACCGAAGTGAGTGGCCAAGTGTGCCCGGCCGGCAGGGGCAACGTGGGGTCCGTCCTGGAGCTGGGGGGAGACTAGTTCTTGCGAGTGATTGTTGGTGGATTTTGTCTCCCTTAAAGTTTGGGGATCTTCACCCCACCAGGACTTATCATCCCTGCAGCCAGCGTGACCATGTGTTTCTGTCACAAACGCAGGATGCGAAACTCAGCTCATAGCTACTCGTTCCCAGCATGAAGAACCTGAACACATGGATCAAATTTTTGTATGGCGAATTGTCTGTGCGCGTCTGAGCGCCCATAATAAATTCGGACTCAAATGTTCAGGTTCTACATGCCGGGAACATGTAGGGAGCGGTAGGCAAATACTCGAGTATCGGGGGCTTTCCATTGGTTCCCTGCCCTACTTGGCTCGATGTCTAGGAAATAGTTTCTAGAAAATGCGAGAGATTCGAATGAAAAGAATGAGGACCGGAACTTTTCGCCGTTTGCCTTCTAGCTTCTTCCTTATGTGGTAAGTGTGCCATCCTTCCTCCCCGAGAAGCCCAGCCGCCATAGATAACTCCCGGACCTGCCCGCCCCCCGATTTTCCCGCATGTATTTTGGTGTCGCTTGGCAGACATTCCTTTGGTATCGAGTGTAACTCGGTAACTGCGCTAAGGATGTGTGCTTTTGTTGCGATTCGTTTCCAAATCTCACAGCCCGCCTATTCCAGAGGGAGACTCCTAGGGCGGGGAGACTGAGCGCAACCTGATCTAGAATTTTCCAGGTGTTTGGGGATGTCAAGCTGCCTACTTTCCTGAAAGGGAACCACATCAAATATTTCTGACGGTGATGCTTCCAGTTTATCACGCATACTCTCAACACAGAATTAAAAAGTTAGCGCTATTGACACTATTAATCCTATGTCCTAGAGGCTCCTTTGAAGGATTTTTTTGGTCAAAAAAATCAATTGCGCCGCGGCCGTTTTACTGTATGTGGTGTATTGTTTTCTTCAATAATTTCTAAGTGGTTGTTATTGCGCCCAGTCTCTCTGCCATAGGAGTCTTTGGAAAACACCAAAAAACGTCCCCCGAAACAAAAAAAAGCAAAAAAAACACAGACCCTAGCAGGGGAGGCAAGTCCAACGTCCTAGCACAAGGTCCGTTTATTCGAGTTCTTACGGTATACCTCCTTTCTCATTATTATGGTATGATGCCGGTATAATACTTTCTTACTCCCGCGCAAAATAGGTTGTGATGGAACGAGTCTTAAACTTTGGTGTGTTTCCTTGTTGATCTGCACCATAACTTATTTTAAGCGGGACTGCGATGGAACAACAAAGACAAAAAAGCAAAAGGAAGAAATGATTTCTTATGCGGGTTTTCGCCCCACACACCCCCCCCCCACTTTGTTGCACTGGGAAAAATAACAAAAAAAGAAGGGTAAAAATAATAAAAATCCAAGAATTGTTTCAGAGAGAGAGTTCATTAGATGCAAACATGTTATAGAGGCCGCTATTGGGAAGAGGGAAGAAAAGAAGGAGGAGGGAAAAAAGAAAGAAGGGAAAAAAAGAAAGGAGAGGAAGAATAAATCAGCGCGAGTGCCGCAGACACCATCCCGCTGTATAAGTACACGTTAGCAAAAGCCCAAACTCATGCAGTGTTACAAAGAAACCCTTCTGCACGGTAATCGAACAGAAAAGGGGGGATTTGAATCGGCGCTTCTGAAAATGGAGATTGAAGGGGGGGGGGTTCTTTAATGGCTTAATACAGTAAGCAAAAACAGCAGGAACATTTATGGAAATTTCCACCTTCAACCTCGCTGGGTGAGTATTTATTCCTCAGAAGTAGGGAAGAGAGAGGACCACCAGTGCTAGTTTATTTGCTTCTTTGCTACCTTTTCCTAATAGCCGGTTCCTCTCCTATTTCGCTGTCGCTCATAGTCGGGAAAAGCAAGTGTGGCATGTCGGCCTTTTTTTTTTTCTTTTTCACTGTGTAGGCATATCATACTAGTTTTCCACAATATACCGGCACTGTACCTGTAATTGACCCCCGCGCTAGTATGTTGACATAAGGTTGGGCGCACGGAAAGTCCCGTCTTAAAAGGAATGAGTGTCTCAACACTGAAAACTGGGGTTCGCTTCTATGAGTCTCAGCACTACCGGTAGCGAGAAAACCTATTCTGCCGTAAAATCTCGTAAAATCCGGCTGGCTTGGTAGTACGAGTGCGCCTCAACAGAATTCGCAATACAAAACACTCTGAAAATGTCGATCTATTACAAAGTAGGTAAGGTGCCATATCAAAATGGATGTGAAAGCGAATGCACTTGGACCAAACAAATACAAGTCTACCTTTATCCTCCCCAAAAAGAAAAAGAAAAACGATACATGAGGTTGTTTTGTTGCCAAATTAGGTATGTACCACATAGGTGACTCTCGAGATTTTACGGTATACCAGCGGATCTCAGACTACCCCTATACAGGTTACAGGCAAGAAGTATCCGAACATGAGACATTCAAAACCCCATATTAAATTTTGCCAGTTACCTGTACAAGGATGACCCCTGTGTTCGGATACTTCTTGCCTGTTACTTGTAGAATACCGGTACCAGCAATGTGTTTTTATGCCAGCAAAAGAGCAATGTTTCATCCACTAATTCAGCATGGGGCCAAACAAGGTAATAAGCATGGTCTCAACACACCTTGGCAGTATGTCTACCCTGGCATTTTCCCAAAAAGGCCATTTTTAAGCAACACAGGCCATCTGCATAGTGGTCCTTTGGTGTTGGAGAAAATTCTAAAAACTTAGCTATATTTCTAGTTTATTTTAAAAGAAATATTTAGGCCCTGCATAGCATACCACAATTTTTTAAAATGCTATTTTTTCCAAAAAAAAATAATCGGTTTCTTGCTAAAACCCAAACCATATTGACCAAGTGGTATCAAGGGATCCATATCTGGATAGTGGCTCTCATTCTAACACTTGTGATGGAAACAAAAATCTAGTAGAAAGGCCTGTAGGTTAAGCTATAACCAAAAAACAGAAATGTTGCAATCTTTTATTTGCCACAAAAATGCCATAAAAGTGAGAAAAATGCCATTTTTTCTGGCATGCAGCGCAGGGCCTTATTTAGATTTTTTTAGTCTTTTGTGATTGTGTTTTCTTGCTTAGAAGTTGATTTGTCACTGAGTGAAACTTTGTGGGTTTTGCTGGTATCATATAAAAAAACGTTGCTGGTATTCTATAGGGGGGACCCGAGATTGACTGGTATACTAGTAGAATAGGTTTTCTCTACCGGTAGCTCTTGACATTGCTCTGGCGATTCAAGTGGCGAAGTAGAAAGAGGAAAAATTTTTAAACAAATGTATGAAGTGATACTCAGCACACCGGATTGAGGCCAGAGTCACCGTTTAGCCAACTCTCCCAGTCTATTTCTTTCTCATTGCCACCGTCTTCACCTCCTACCAGTGTAACTCGCCCAGTATCCGAACCTTGGCAAGACATACCTTAAGTCAACATACTAGCGCGAGGGCCAATTATTCCAGTTTTTTACGGATACCGTATTTACACGCTAGGTCCACCATCGGCAGTGAGTCTCCGATGGTGGATCTAGCGAGTATATACTGTATGGTAAAAAGATCTTTTGTCGAAAACTAGTTGAAAAAAAGAAAAAGAAGCCGGCGTGTCACACTTGCTTTAGTGTCATACTTGCTTTTCCCGACTATGAACGACAGCGAAATAGGAATGGGAACTGGCTATTATGGTGGTTCGCCACGCGCCCTAGTTTCGTGGTGGAGACTTAATGAAAGTGCTTGTTCCCAAACTCTCTGCGAATGCCGTTCATAAATTTACTATCAGACTTTGCGATTCTTACCTGTGGTGGTGGCTAATAAAAATTAGTACGATATCATATTATATGCAGTGGAAAACTTGGAAGGTACGAGTACACCTCTTATTTCCTCCTCCGGATCACAAGTTGTCACGCATAATATGCTCTTTAATGGCTACTGTATGCAAGTACCATAGTAGCGTAGGTCTGATGAAAACTTTCACAAGCTTAGGTAAGAAATTAACGAACTAGCTAGAGCGCACCATACGCCAACTTGTGCTCGTAAGCATAAACTACAACAACCTTTTGAAAAGAAAAATTAAAATCCAGCGACACAATAATAGCAAGCAAGAAAATAAGGAAAAGTAAAGCGGATAGCTGAAATAAACAAGCACAACTTAGAAACGAGGGAGAAACAAAGAAAGGTATCTCGCAAATCAATCCTGGTGATTCAACATGACGACCAGCACCAGCCCATCAAAACCTCCCTTCCCGTGCAAGGAGGAATAGACATCATCTACTCTCCGCCAAAAATGCTTTTTCCAAGTTCGCCCTTATCCTTTGCTTCGGAAGTTTCCTTTGCAGAGTCTTTGGCCTTAGCCTTAGCCTTCTTGTCCGAGGCCGGAGCAGTAGTAGCCTTCTTGGTCTTGACCGACTGCTCCTTTTTAGTGGGAGTGGGCTTTGCCTTAGTGCGCTTCTTCTTAGGCTGCCTATTCCGATATTCAAATTAGCCTTAATCTTAGCTCTAGTTGTGGTAACCAAGGGGGCGTACTCTTCCTCCTCGTCAATTTCACCCTTAACATCATCAACAACTGCTACAGCCCCACGTTTTCTCCCACCATCTCTACCTTTCGATTGCGCTTTCGACACTGGTGGGTCGACGGCATCTTCTCCAGCGCCCTCATCGGCATGCAGTGCCATCTCTGCGTCTTCGCCTTCGGTATCGCTATCACCGCCAGCCTTCTTGCCTCTTCCCTTCCTAGCGCTCTTCTTCCCGTCCTTTGCCGGTTTCGCGTTTCTGCCGGGGGTGCGCGGCTTGCGGGTGGTAGGAGGGGAGTCCTCGTCGGCGGATTCGTTGACTTCGGTGTATTTCTTTGGAGTCGCGGCGGTAGCGCGGGAGGAGCGGGGACGGGTGGGCTCTGCGACGGGTTTGGCAGCCCTTTTGGAAGTAGTGGACCGCTGGGGTTTGACGGGTTCAGGAGATGCGGAGGGAGAGGGGGTCGGAGCTGGGGTTGATTTTTTGGCGGGGGTGCGCTTCTTGGATGCGGTGGTGGTGGAAGCGGTAGAGGTTTTTTTGGTTGACTTTTTGGGGGCAGGTTCCTCGTCGGTTCTATGGGGGCGTCAGTATTTTACGACATTGTGGATAGTTGCAGGGCCAACGTGCTCTACCGCTTCCTCTTCTTCATCGTCATCATCATCCTTCTTCTTCCCCTTCTTCGCAGCGGGTGTACTCTTTCCTTTAGCCTTCTTTGCACCTTTGCGATTCAAGCTAACATCACCTCTCCAGTCCTCATCATCAACATGTCCTACTTCCACCGCAATCCTAACTTTATCCTTTTGCTCATCCGACAACTCTCCCCATCCATCGAAACGTGTCATATCTACTTTCATCCCTTCCACATCCTCTTCGTTCTCCGGTATCAATGGCTTGCGCGCATTAACAATCTGCTGAGGAGTGAAGCAGCCCCAGTGGCGCCAGGACCAGGACTCAAAAGTGGGTCCTTTGACCCAAGTACCTAGACGAAGCTCGCCTTTTTCAATTTTAGCTTTACCACAGGTAGTAGCTTTACAGCTCGAGCGGGCGTTGGGGGAGACTTCGACTCGGTAGACCATTGTTTGGTTGGCTTGGTTTTCCCTTGGTGGTAGCGTTGTGTTAGGGTGGTGAAGTAGAGAGAGGGGGAAGGAAGGGGGAAGGGATAGAGGGAAAGAGAGAAGATGGAAGGTAGGAGAAGGTTGATGGATGGGAGGAAGGGGTCCTCAGGACGGTGGAGGGTTGGTGAAGGAGATAACGCGTCTTAGTTGGGCGAATGACGTCTTGCGTTATGATATGAGGATATCGGTCACGCTAAAATAAGAGGACGCGATCAAAACGAGGCCAGCGGTATCGAGAGTCGAGACAGAAGAAGAATCATAACAAAGGCGAAGAATGAAGGTGACAGATAATTTAAGTTGTAATATGGTAATATCCAATCTCCCTTCCAAAGCCCCCCTGTTGGTAAATAAATAAATAACGGAATTTAGCCAATCACGTGGAAGGAAGAGATAGGATAATACATACGGCACCAGACAGTATCATAATAATAATATTATCATACAAAGGCGTGAACAACAAACCAAATCCGCACCCTGAACTGATATAAGCAAAAATGTACTCGAGTACCGATACTGGACTGGCACTGTACACGTACAGCATCCAACTCAGTGATATCTTGGGTGAGGGATTACATAATCACCCTACACCCCACCAAGCGACCGAACATTGGCGTACTTCTACATCTGAACCCCTCGGCAGAGCCTCCAAACGAAAAGAGAAAAGGAAAACAAGAGAGGGAAAAAAGAAAAGAAAAAAAAAAAAAGACAACAGCCGGCAGCGCCAACATCGGGAAAATCATAAGGCGACGAAATCAACCCTTTGAATTCCTTCTCCGGAAAGAAGAAGTTCATCGTCAGCTACTAAAATCCATCCTCAATGACATGCTCTCACAATTCACTCGATCGGTCGCTAAACATCGAGTACAAATGCTATGTCCATTTTTATACCCCCCGTCCACTGTGGAGTGCATAGCCGTGCTTCAATGGCAGTTTACGACGGCTGCACCGAAGAGGGTATGCTTCTCCCTTTCTCATTTCATCGTTCCATGAAAAAAAAAAAATATCAATTGAGCTTACGAATGGTGAACGGTGAATATTTAAAAAATAAAAATAGAAACGCTCTCGATCTTCTACCGTTAGAGGTTACTCCACTATCAACGGGCCCTCAACAACAGAATCCGAGAATACGAATGCGAATGGAAATGAGAAACGAGCGGAGGAGAAGAAGAAGGAGAATGAAGCGCACCCCGGCGAATCGTTCAAATACTCTGCTCCTCCGTTTTATCACTATAAATTCCCCCACAGACCCAACGGCTTCGGGCCTTATCGCGCGCCACTTCCCCCACCCCCGCCGTACGGTGATACCCTTTCCCATTCAAATTACAGAGACTACTTTGGTGGCAAAAACATTCCCGATAAAGCCACCTCATGGCTAAAGCAGTTAAAGGAAGGGCCCTTCCTACCATGGAAGGTTGAGCACGTGAATGTCAGCGGGCTATTGGTCTTCCTCGAAGCGGCACGGGCGAATAAGGTTGATGTGATAACGGAACTGGTGTTGCGTGGGAGGTGGAGGGATGCCGTGTGGATTGTACGGACCTTGCTAGAGCCAATGGGGAGGGGGTATAACAGTCTTGATAAAGGAACCGATCCACTTCTGGGAGTTGTATATACCGCCCTTGGCGGCGGGAAGTTGAAGCCCCGGATAAGGAAAGGGGAAGGGAGGGATGTTGCTGGGATTGCGGGGAAGGCGGGGATTTGGGCTCTTAAGAGGGAAATTAAGCGGGATGTGGAGCGGCGGAGGAGGGGGTTGAGTATTGTTCTTGGATCGGTTGGCATGATGATTGCTCGGGCGGGTGAGGAAGGGGAGGTTCGAGAGCGTATGCAAAGGATCACGCTGCAGAAGAAGAAGGCTCAAAGGGGCGAGATTTCGAAGGGTGAGGCACACGAAAAGGTGAAAGAGTTGCTGGCTGGAGATGAAACCAGAAGGACGGAGTCTGTGCGAGAAATCCCAAACGAGTATACGGACCTTCTACCCACCGCCAGACAGATACTGGCTTATATACACACCGCTGGGTTGGTACCTATGACCGTTTACTCTGCTACTCAGTACCCCCGCCTCCATTTCCTGCGATCAAGGATAATGGTCTCCATGTCCGATGCTGTATGGCGGGCTCAGGAGGCGATCATAGCACAAGAAGCGGAAGAGAAAGGGATATACGGGGAATACCGGGGGATGGAAGTTCCGCGAGCCCGACAACGCCTGATGACCTGGGGTTCTGGAACTAGAGACATAATACGAAGGCCCCAGGCGCTAAACGGGGCGCCAGACAAGAGAGCATCCTACGCTGAGCGGGAGACCTGGCTAGAGCTTGTCATGGCATTGGCTTGCGAGGGAGGGTTTGGTCTTGTGGGTACATACCTCTTGGATAGGCTACTACACAAGCGCAAACAGAGGTGGAACTTTGTCAATTACGCCGAGGTCTCCTCCAAAGATTACAATCCCAAGTGGATCCGTGAATTGCATGTGGACAAGAAAATGGGTGTGGTGGAGAAATGGGGATTAGAGGGGTATTCGCTCGAGAAGCCCGATATAGAGACTCACCCGTTCGCACTCCCGGACTGGGTTATACCAGGAGTCGTTAATGCGTTGCTAAACTCAGACGCCGAAGGGAGAGGTGTCGAGAGAATCGCCAGCTGCGCATTTTCTATAACGCAAATGATCCCTCCTGGGCTTATCCGCCGCAGCGCAATCGCCCGTGTCCTACGGTATCCCGACATCATACTCGCAGAGAAAGCCAATTTAACAAACTACATATCTGGGATCGAGGATGCTCTGGGAAATCATATGAGATCACTTGAGATCTCTTACACGGCGCTTCACCAGGCTATCAAGCGGGACAACCTTGTCGGTGCAAAGAAGATCTGGGCTGATATAATTGGAAGGTCTCAGACGGATTCGCACCCGGAATGGATCCTGGGGGCGTACCTCATGGCGCTCACGCGAGGACGGAAGTTGCAGGATGCGTTAGATCTGTTGAAGCCTGGCCCCAGCGGCCAGACCGTGATTCCGGAGTCGATGTACGCAAGTTCATACATAGCTCCTGCGATCATGATGCTTGCGGTTACGGTAGATAAGTATCCGTTACTGGAATCGGTCGCAACGGCGGTTAAGGAGACCGGCGGGACGCACGCTACGTTCTCATCATTACTAAACGCATACCTACGCTTCGGAAGGATTGAACAAGCCCACGGGGTACTAACCTTCATGACGAATCACGGCGTACAACCTGACGCCGTGGATGTCGGCCTACTGGTTGAAAACGAGCTTCGCAGGGATATGAATGCAGCCTACCACCTCGTCGAGATCGCCACTGGGACCGCTCCGGATCCATCCCCACCTCCCCCAGGGAACCCCGATAAAGTATCCTTCGACGACCCCCCTGGAACACAGCCGCCGAGTTACACGCCAACGAGGGCCATCCCAGGAGTAAATCCAGGAGTCGGCATCTCACGTGATGCCTGGATCGCAGTCCTCGACCAAGCAGTTCGCACTAGTGATCCCTACCGGACAAAATGGGCGCTCAGCAACCTCGGCGTTGACGCAACCACAACCCAAGGCATGGACACCAACGTATTCAACATCCTCCTCCGCGGCGCCACCCACCGCCGCGGCTCATACGTCGGCATGCAAATCTGCCAGCGCTTCTGGAGCGATCGCCCGTACCACGGTGACGAAGAAGAGGGCCTGGGCAACCTGCTCTCCATCAGAACAGTGCTGCACCAGGCGCTGCGCGAAATGCAGGCGCTTGACCGCCAAGCCATGTGGGAGGAATTGCAGCGCAGGCGAAAGCAGTGGGAGGAGCAGCACGGGCGGAAGGCCCGTGGGATCAGGTTCGAAGGAGGGGAGGATTGGGACCAGAAGAATAAGTGTGTGGAGGCGATTTGGTATTGCTGGAAACACATGAGGAAGTTGGGGCTTGAAGTTAAGGAGGTGGAACAGTTGGTTTGGGCTCGTGTGAAAATGGAGAGGGTTGAGCGGTAATTGGGACTAGATGGTTCTTGTATATTATATGAGGGATGTGCGTGCGGCGGGGGGTATATACTACTAGGGGGATATGTGTATCTTACCCTATGACATGGAAGGAAGGTTATTCGGCGTTTATCTCGGGGGAGGACAAGATATATATACTATACATCGCCGCTCTACTCATTGTAGATTTTTGAATATCATACAATAAACCTCACCAATTTCCCTAACCGCCGGGGAAGGGTACTCGTGCTAAGGAAGCGGGACTTACCTAAATATTATCTAATCAACACTCAAGATCTCACGTGATATTATTAGAACCGCCAAGGGCGTCATTTGCTCCCGGGAGCAGAAACCTTTTTTCTTTTGCTCAACCACCCTTGACTCCAGTCGCACTTTTCCCTTTGAAAGACTTCGAGCAGGAACCACGATACGGTAATCCCGTCACAGGTCCCGCAGAATTTATGCAATGTCGGCAATAGATGAAGAAACTACTGTATCATACTCAGCCCGCTACCCATTCGCTTTCTGTCCACTAGTACTGTACATTGGGGTCGCACCCTCAACTGTTCATGGCAATTACTCTGCGGGCGCCCTACGAATCTCAGCTGCCGCCCAGATTGGCCGTCAATCCAACAACTACAACGCCCGAGCTCGGTCAACACGCGGAGGAGGATGAGCTCTCTGGCATTCCCAGGGTCCTAAGGATCCGGAACTCGGTTTTGTTTTGTTTTGGGAGAAATCCGGCTTCGTTGTGATGTTGTTTTTCGGAATCAAAATCAAAACAAAAAGCCGATGATGGATTTCTAATCTGTAACTTTCGGATATTATATTATGAGAATGTCTAAGGTGTGTTGATGTTGTACGACTCCTCCTTGACTGATGGGACTTGGGTCGATGATGTCAAACTCGGTGGCTGAGGAACGGATGGTGGCGGAAAGAGTAGTATAGACAAAAACCAACGTGCCCTATGCAGGGAGTGTGGCTCATTTTGCTCTCAGGTTGAGGCTCTTGGAGTTTAGACTATCGTTCGGATTCCCATACCAGCGAGCGCCAGTGCATAGACTACCCGCCGCCGCCACAACGCCACACGCGAGTATTATATAAGTGTCAGAACAAAAACGAGAGGATAAGTTAACCCCAAAACAAAAACAAAAAAAATATTATTATTATGATAAATGTTTTTCCTTTCCTTCCTTAAGGATTAAAGTTGCGTGTATATGCCTTTTATAGATCCTGGGAGAGTGGACGTATAATACAAAGTAGACAAGCAAAGTGCCAAGCGACTTTTTTCGTTTTTGATCTTTTTCAATTTTTCGCGTCACCCATACTGTACTAGTACTTGTATGGGGAATGGCGAGGCGAACCTTGGAGGTTAATCGGTCGCGACATATCTTCACCTGTATATATAAAAGAAAAAAAACCAATTGTATAGCGGCCCCATAAAAGTTGTTGAGAATACCTGATATTTCTTTCTTTCCTTCCTTCCTTCCTTCTTTCTTTCTTTAAAAGTAACTTACATTGGATTCCGGGGACCTATTTATCTTTTTTGAAAGAGGGGGTCTTGGATATATTAGGTATTTTGTGTGGAAAGTTGTTTTTTGCGGCGTCGGACAAGGTACTAGTATGATATCGTAGAATTTTGAATTATTGATACTTGAACAATGTGCTATGTAGTCGAGAATTCCCTACCTCGGAAAAGGGAGGGAAATCGCGGCAAAAAAAGAGAGCCGCTAAGAGACATAAGGACAAAATACAACCAGACCTTACCAGAGGGGGCAACTCCAACGACATAGCACATTGTTCAATTATTTGAGATTCAATGGTATTATATCAAGCTGGGTAACTTAAATAGTGTCCAGGGTAACATAAGGTATTGGGACTTACAGGGATTTTGTGCTCGAGTACAGGTTAGTCAGGCATGGGAATGAATCCGTGGCGGAATCGGGCATGCCCTCAAGAAGAGGTATCAAGTGTTAAGTTACCGGACGCGGGTATCGCTTAGGCATGTAGGATCTAAACTAAACGCTCATGGAAATACAGTTCCACACCTCTATAATGGACGCCATTATAGTGAAAAAACCGCTATTACGAGCGAATTGTGATGGAGCTCGGACTCCTCATACAGATATTCCTGCTGCAGTATGATGGATTATATCAGGTAATGAATACCGGTATGAATAGATTTTTCGGATTTTTTACCCCCTGTTCCCATACAAATTTAATCTGCTACCGTATAATAGACAACCAATAACGAATAAAGGAAATTTGTGTACCGTATTTTTTGCTAAAGCCATGATAATACTGAGAGGGATACTCGTAATTTTCTGAGGTTTGTGAACGCGACTCCTATTGCATACAATAAAATTTTGAGGCTCCGGCAGACTTTTTGCCCATACTGCTCTAGCGCCATTTCCAGTTTTCCCAGTTTATGCGGTAGCAGTTGTGTTCACGAACGCCAGAGAATTACGACTAGAGATTTATGTCCTGCGAGTGATATTAATGAGGATACATGTTGCGATGAGTTTGACCCCCATCATGCCCACTGGAATCACAACACCGCACTTCTCCCAACCCTTCCCGATCCTGACCTTCGGTTCCACTATCACCTTTGTTTCTCCTACTACCCTCGAGTCAGGAATGCCACCCTGCACAATCGCACTAGGCTTCCCCGGCCATGCATCTCTACCGTGTTCTTCACTTTGCTATTCCTTTCCTCTTCCCCGTTCCCGGCTGCTTCTAAGGATTATTGAACGGTGTTGATTGGCCTCTGGATGAGCTGTAGGCTGAGACTTTGGCTGAGAAGGAATTGTAGCAAAGACGCTGTGAGTTGTAGTCTGTTTCTTTTCGGAATTTTGATAACCAATAAAATGGGTATAATTAGTAAAACAATAGTTCTCTCCCTCCTACTTGCGTAGTATTGTGCCTTTGGAATTCACATTTTGAGCAGATCGTAGTTAAAGAATCAAAATAAGGTTTCTCGATCACTACTTCCTCTTTATTAGGCTTAGCCTCACACCTGTTTTCTCCTTCAGTGTCGGTTAGGTTAGACTGCACCGTATGATCCTGCGTCAATATTATTAATAGAGAGTTTGCGCCAGGAGACTTAGGTGGCAGGAAAACAGGTTATTTTCTGTTAACCTAAAAGTCTTGGACACCTAGGTGGGTAGCGAGACCTAGAAGAAGTGTAAAATAGGGCTTTTCAGACCTGAAGAAATCACATCGCTGCAGAACAACAAGACAGCTCTCTTTTTACATTTTATTAAAAGATTTTAGGCATGATAATGTCGGGCACTCAGTAGCAGATTATCACCCTTTTTATAGCAGTCGGTAATGTCAGTGCCCAACTTGTGTAGCCGGGAATCCTAATTCGAGCAGGGAACGAATTTGAAGACAATGCGATACTACGCTACTCAATCCCCATCTTCTTGCTACTAGGCCACCTACACCTATTGCGCAAACTCATTCTTGGACCTAGGTCCATTTCCTATTAGCCGCCACCTAGGTCGCCATGCGCAAACTCTCTATTATTTTATCCTCTCTATATCCCGGTATATAGTGCGAGTCACCAACGTATTTCCCCCCACCTGACGGCCCTATCAAAACGCCATCCTCCTTGGGACTAAGCAGTGCGCCCTCTCACACTGGTAATGAGTCTATATGAGCACCCTCTACGAGTAGTCATTTCCGAAGCGCTAGGGTTCCTCGGCGCGATACTCGACCGCGTGTACCAGGGAGCTAAAAAGGGCCGCTGAGAAGGCAAGATAATGGAAGGGTGCTCTGCGATACAATACCGGTACCGTGAGCCTACAGTACATTAATAATAAGCGAGTCTGTAAAAGTCTTCTTCAACTAGGTCTTCGCCGGCGGGGATGCCAATATGGGGCAATTTGCGTTCTTGGCGTGGGAATGATTGGCTGGGGGCTGCTTGTGGAACAACGAGCAGACCCCGCTTTTCCTTGTTGAAGTTAAGTGAACGAGGCGCCCATCCACATCTTCCACAAAACCTTACTGCGATACTATCTTCTCACCCATTACCAACCTTATCCACTATGAATACATCACGAACGGGAAACCGAGGATCAAGTCTCCTTGGTCTACTACAGCATGGGATGCTGAACACCACTACCGACCATCATGTGACTAATACTGTTCATGGTCACTCGAATTCAAACGTTGGGAATGTGTTAAACAGCTATAATAACACTATCAACGTGAGAATAGAGGAAGAGTCGTTGCAGATTCAAGAATGGTTATCTCCACTCGAACCCCACAAAACGCACCAGGATGTGAGAAACAACCGCCTTGCTGGCGTTGGGGAATGGGTTCTCCGGGGAAGCGAGTTCGAGTCATGGTACAGGGGTCAGGGAGGGTCGGTGAATCCTACGTTGCTATGTTATGGGATTCAAGGGGCTGGCAAGACCTATATAAGGTAGGAGACTATTCTTCAAAAACAATTGACGATGTTGACAAGCAATAAAATTAGTTCATTAGTAATAGACACCCTGCGCAAGGAAAATCGGGGACAGAATATCGCCGTTGTCTTCCTCTATTGCGATTACCAGGCACAGAAGGACCAATCAGCGGTGAATATGATAGGGGGTCTAGTTCGGCAGATTGCTTTGAGATCGCCAAGTATTCCGAGCGAAATTAAAAATGCCTTTGACGAGTCGAAGAAGGAAGGTGGCGATGGTTTGCAGTTACCGGATATGGTGAAATTATTCGTCAAGGCAACCGGTTCCATTCAGATAGCATACATCTGTGTCGATGCAGTAGACGAGGTACTGCCACAGCATCGACCAGAGTTCTTTCGTGCATTGCAACAGATTCTTCAGGATGCTCCAAATGTGCGGCTATTTTTTACAGGGAGACCATACATTCGCGGGGAGCTCGATAAGCATCTCACCAACAGAGCCTATGCCATACACATTGTGGCCGACCAAGGCGATATCACTCGATACGTAAGCCAGAAGATGGAGGATGACCAAGATCCCGACTCGATGACAGAAGATCTGAAAAATAATATCATGAAAACAATATTAGAAAAGGCAGAGGGAATGTGAGTAAGAGCAGTACTATTCCAAATTGGGATCCCTCATTGATATTCAGCTCAGGTTTCTACTTGCCTCCTTAAATATTGAGGCAATCTTGTGCGAGACCTCCATAGCGAAGAGAAGGGAAATGTTGGAAAAGGTGGCGACGATGGGCGTGGGCCTCGACATTGTGTATGCCCGAACACTGCAGCGAATACGAGAGCAGAAAGGAGACCGATCTCGACTTGGAATGGAGGTGCTGATGTGGGTATCCCATGCGGTGCGGCCCTTACGGATCGACGAACTCTGCCACGCTCTAGCGGTAGATATGCAGGCGATGGATCTGGACCCCGAGAATATTCGGCCACAAGATACAGTGATAGGGTCATGCTTAGGGCTTGTTGTGGTTAACGCGGAGACATCGACAGTCCGGCCGATCCACTACACGCTTCAAGAATACCTCTCCAAACCTGGGATCTTGGCTAATGCTCACGGGATACTTGGGGAGAAATGCTTAGCTTATCTAAATTATAAGCTAGTCCAGGGCCTCCCAGAGAAGAGCGTTGCAACCCTTGGAGATATGCCGTTTCTCGAATATTCTTCTTTGTATTGGGGATGCCACGCAAAAGCAGAGCTCTCAAATCGCGCGAAATCACTTGCATTGGAGCTATTGAACCGTGGTGGCATCCATATATATGCTACCTTACTTCTCCAACAAATGGGTAGTTCCCACCACTGTTCCCTTCCATTACCCCGGTGGCCTGGTTTGCACTGCGCATCGTATTTCGGAATTGATGAGGCCGTGGCTGCTTTGATAGAGAGCCAAGGTTGTGATATCAATCAAAGGGACGACTGTATGGGTAATACAGCACTGATGTGGGCTGCTCAGCAAGGGAATGAAGGAGTGGTCAGACAACTACTCGCGCGGGACGACATCAATCCCGACAAGCCAAGTTATGATGACGAAACCCCACTCTGGCATGCCTCTTCTCAGGGGCATGACCGAGTGGTTGAACTATTGCTTGCACGCAACGATGTCAATGCTGACAAGCCAAACAACAAGGGCCAAACACCACTGTGGAGCGCTGCCGGCAATGGGCATGTCGAGGTGGTGAAACTACTGCTCACACGGAACGAAGTCAATCCTGACAAGCTAGACATAGATGGCAAAACTCCGCTCTGGAGAGCTTCATTTAGTGGGCATGAAGGGGTGGTTGAGCTACTGCTCTCACGGAACGGTGTCAATCCTGACAAGCCAAGCAACGATGGCCGAGCACCACTCTTTAACGCTTCTGACAATGGGCATGAGGGTGTGGTGAAACTACTACTCGCACGGAACGAAGTCAACCCCGACAAGCCAGAGATAGACGGTGAAACCCCACTCTGGATAGCTTCATATAGTGGTCATGAAGGAGTGGTGAAACTACTGCTCGCACGGAACGAAGTCAATCCCGACAAGCCAAGCAACAATGGCCGATCACCGCTCTGGACCGCTTCTGGCAATGGGCATGAGGGGGTGGTGAAGCTACTGCTCGCACGGAACGAAATAAATCCTGACCAGCCAAACAACGATGGCCAAACACCGCTCTGGGCCGCTTCTTGGCATGAGGGGGTGGTGAAACTACTGCTCGCACGGAACGATATCAATCCTGACAAGCCAAGCAACGATGGCCAAACACCGCTCTGGGTCGCTTCTTTCGTTGGGCATGAGGGGGTGGTGAGCCTACTGCTCGCACGGAACGATGTTAATCCCGACAAGACATGCAACAATGGTAGAACACCGCTCTTTACCGCTTCTCACCGGGGGCATGAGGGGGTGGTGAAATTACTTCTCGCACGGAACGAAATCAATCCTGACAAGCCAAACAACGATGGCCAAACACCGCTCTGGGCCGCTTCTTGGCATGAGGGGGTGGTGAAACTACTGCTCGCACGGAACGATATCAATCCTGACAAGCCAAGCAACGATGGCCAATCACCGCTGTGGGTCGCTTCTTACATTGGGCATGTCGGGGTGGTGAAACTACTGCTCGCACGGAACGATGTCAATCCTGACAAACCAAGAAACGATGGCCAAACACCGCTCTGGGCCGCTTCTTGCGATGGGCATGAGGGGGTGGTGAAACTACTGCTCGCACGGAACGATGTCAATCCCGACGAGCCGACTGACGATGGCCGAACACCACTCTGGACCGCTTCTTACAATGGGCATGAGGAGGTGGTGAACCTACTGCTCGCACGGAACGATATCAATCCTGACAAGCCAGACATTAATGGCAAAACCCCACTCTGGAGAGCTTCATATAGTGGGCATGTCGGGGTGGTGAAACTACTGCTCTCACGGAATGAAGTCAATCCCGACAAACCAAGCAACGATGGCCGAACACCACTTTTTAACGCTTCTCGCCGGGGGCATGAGGGGGTGGTGAAACTACTTCTTGCACGGAACGATATCAATCCTGACAAGCCAAGAGACAGAGGCCAAACACCGCTCTGGGTTGCTTCTGACAAAGGGCATGAGGGAGTGGTGAAACTACTGCTCGCACGGAACGATGTAAATCCGGACAAACCAGACATAGATGGCGAAACCCCACTCTGGAGAGCTTCATTTCGCGGGCATGAAGGGGTGGTGAAACTACTGCTCGCACAGAACGAAGTCAATCCCGACAAGCCATGCCACGATGGCCAAACACCGCTCTGGAGCTCTTCCGGCAATGGGCATGTCGGGGTGGTGAAACTACTGCTCGCACGGAACGAAGTCAATCCTGACAAGCCAAACTACGATGACCGAACACCACTCTGGGTCGCTTCTTACAATGGGCATGAGGAGGTGGTAAAACTACTGCTCGCACGGAACGAAGTCAATCTTGACAAGCCAGACATAGATGGCGAAACACCGCTCTGGATTGCTTCTTGCAATGGGCATGAGGGGATGGTGAAACTACTACTCGCACGGAACGATGTCAATCCCGACAAGCCAAGCAACGATGGCCAAACACCGCTCTGGATCGCTTCCTACAGTGGGCATGTTGGGGTGGTGAAATTACTGCTCGCATGCAACGATGTCAACCCCAAAAAACCAAGCGCCGATGGCCGAACACCGCTCCGGTGCGCTTCTGATAATGGACATGAAGAGGTGGTGAAACAGCTGAAAGAGCGACGTCAATCGTCACGAACCAAGAAACGATCGCTGAACACCGCCCTGGCGCGCCTCTTTCAAAGGGCCTAACGGGGTGCTGAAGCTACTACTCGCACGAAATGGCCTCAATCTCGACGAGACAGACCATTGTAGTTAAGCGCCGCTCCTAATCGCCTCTATCCGCTAGTGTGACGCGGGTGTGGCATTCCTCCAACTTGACAGCCCCAATTTTGCAGTGTTAATCTCAGGAAGAAATTTTCTTGCACTCTCCTTCTGCTCACATATGTGTATTCCTTTCGCAAGGGGTTCCATATACATACCCCTATTCGGCACAGCTCCCGCCCTCTCTCCGAACGTCTTTACAACCATCTGGTATATCCGCTACCATCCTTTAGGCGCTCCCCTCTCCTTTTCCTTTCTTCTGTTTACCTAATCTTCAAGCTTTGGACTCATCTCGTGTATCTGCTTGTCGCTCAAAAGCATTTGTTTCTCTCCGGTTATATATGCCCTTAATGTTTCTTGATCTTCTGTACTCGTGTTTTAGTAAATTGGCGTGTGTTTGGATGCTATAGGTCACTGCTTGATATGGTTCCGCTTCTAAAGTGCCTGTTTTCTATGTTTATAAATTATCTTTCCTATATGATACTTATTATACTATTCACTTATGGTCTCTTTTCAAAAGGTTAATATAGAAAATCAAGAAGTCAAACTATCAGAATACAGATATATTTCAGAATTTTTTACCGCCCACGATTTTTCGGAATTATTCTTTATAAATTTGGGTTGTCAATTGTTTTGAATTGGAGTGGAGTGCTGCGGCTGGCTACCATACATGAATTTAGAGTATTGGACATAAGTGAACTTAGTACTTGATACGGTGCTGAGAATGAGAGGGTAGGGAAAACCGCCGCCTCCCTCCTCGCTCGGATGAGTTAGCATTCTTCATTCAAGTGGCGTGGGGCACGATAATACTGTATTAATGTCGCTTTAGGGGGAGATGTTAGTTCTCGCTACCCTATCACTCTCAGCACTATATCAAGTAGTCTATTTGCTATCATAAATTAGAATTAAATTAAGAATGGAACTGTCTTGGGTTGTTCAAATAAAGTGAAAAAGTATAAAAAAATCCCTGCGAGATAGAGAAACCAAAGGATAACGATGTATTCTAGTGTAATGAGTGTAAACCGCCTAAAAACATTTTGCGCAAAGTGACCCACCATTGAGTTAGATTAGATTAGTAAGTTACTCTATCCGCAGGGTCAAAAATTTACTGCAGCGAGATATAGTAGCTAAGATCTGCCCTTAGGTACTAGTAGTCTAAACGGGTATGATACCAAAGCTTGCGCTACTCGCGGCGAGAATAAGTCCTGAGACAACGGGCGCGGCCACAATCCCAGGCAAAATTCTACCATCATGATAACCACAATGGCGATTCCAATGGCAACCACAACTAAAACGACGACTAATACTAAGGCCTGTATATTTGTGTCCTTTCTTTCACTCTAGGAG
Organism: Tuber borchii; assembly: GCA_003070745.1. Taxonomy (NCBI): domain Eukaryota; kingdom Fungi; phylum Ascomycota; class Pezizomycetes; order Pezizales; family Tuberaceae; genus Tuber; species Tuber borchii. The sequence continues at coordinate 186,371 of NESQ01000050.1, read as the reverse complement.
CATGGGACCTGGTAATAGGACCTTTCATTTTGAATGTGTCATTGGCTTGAGTCGTTGGGTGCCCTATTGCATTGCTTGCAGCTTGAGTGGTGCGGGGAATTGTAGTTGCGACCGTTCTCGGGACTAATTCTCGGCGCGAGCACTCTCCTGACCCCTTTGCGGCTCGACTCTCCGAAGCATTCACTAGCCATGCCTATGATAGCTCTTCTGGACCGTGCGTTCAGTAGAGGCATTCACCCCCTGGTTGAAAAATGGTTACCGAGCGCAAGTTTTTTGAGTCGAAAATCTTTGGTGTGTGTAACGCCTTTTTGCACACAAAACCGGCCAATCAACTAGAAACTTGGCACTCGAAAAACGCTTTTTCACCACCGGGGCCGAATGCCTCTAATACTGAAGAGCCCTGTTTTCCTTGTTTTTATTCCGGGGTCTCCTGATATGTGTACTGATATATATACGGGCAAAGTCTTTACTGAAACCACCAACCGCCCCTCCTTTTCACTTTGCTTTGTATTCTTTCCACATGTTTCTAAAATATTATCGGGTGCGTACCCCACCAGTGGAATACTTGTTCCCACTCTATTGCCGTATCACCGGCCCATGGTCGTAGAACCAAGGAGCGCTTAGGGTGTGATTACGCGCGCATACATTGTAACCGAATATGTTGCGGGGACAATGGACTCAATGTAAAAGCGGAAAACTAAAATTCGGCCTAATGGCTTTACTTAAGCTCTTAAGATCCCCTAGAAGCTCTTTCATTTTCATTTTACATTGCTCGAATACCATTGGTGTTGTGGCGTTAGAACTGATTTTCGGCGCATAAGGCGTATTGGCAATTGATCTCACCTAAAGTCCACGGTAAACGTGAAAGTCTAGTACGGGTGGAAGGCCCGTGGGATTAGGTTCGAAGGGGGGGAGGATTGAGACCAGAAGAATAAGTGCGTGGAGGAGATTCGGTATTGCTGGAAGCACATGAGGAGGTTGGGGCTTGAAGTTAAGGAGGTGGAAAAGTTGGTTTGGATCCGTGTGAAAATGGAGAGGGTTGAGCGGTAATTGGGACTGGGTGGCTCTTGTACTCGAGTACTAGGGGGTTGACAAAAGTCGGGTCCACTTCCGAAAAGAGACATCTCTGTTGCGTGGGACCAAACCGGATTAGAGAATTCGAGTGATAGCCAATGAATATTTTTTGGTGGTGGCAAAAGTCAGGACTAGTAACACAAGCATTTGCCAGCGTTTGCTGGAAAATTCGCTGAGCGTGCTTGTGTTACCGGTCCCTAAATACCCTTACACCCGAGTACATACTAGGAGGATATGTGTATCTTACCCTATTACCTATTACGCGGAAAGAACGTTGTTCGGCGTTTTTACTTCGGGGGAGGACAAAATAATAATATTAAGGCCCTGTTTGGCATGTCACTTTTATTGCATAAAAGTGATTTTTATGGCATAAATTTTGGCAAATTAAAGTTTTTATATAGGGGTGTGTTCGGCACTGGGTATTAAACCAGGATATTTTTCTAATGTGTGTATGAATTTTTATTCTATATATTTATAGTAGGGCTAGATTATGACAAATATTTCATATGAGAGAAACCCTATTTCTTGTTTTTTCCCACAGCTGTTGTATATTTGCCGAACACCTATATATTTTTTTACCTCTGAACTCTTTTTTTTTATTAGCATACATGCAATTTTCAACTTTTATTGCAATATTTTTTTATTGGTACATGCCGAACAGGGCCTAATATTATAATATACATCGCCGCTCCTTCATTGTAGAATTTTGGATATAGTAACTCATTAATTTCCCTAAGTAAACCGCAGGGAGCCGAACTTAACTAAATATTATCTAATCCAGCACTCAAGATCTCACGTAATATTATTATAGAAGCGCCAAAGGGAATCATTGCTCCCTGAAGCAAAATTCTTTTTTTTTGCTCAACCCTTGAAGCCAACCCCAGTGCCTACCCGAACGTCACCCACTGCCATAACGCCACACTCTAGTTGGTATCGATAGGACCAAGCCCAAAACAAAAAAACAAAGAAAAAACAGGATTAATGTTTTTTCTTTCCTTTCTGATGATCTAGGGTGCACGAATACGCCTTTATAGATCCCAAGAGAGTGGGCGTACTAACGTCATTTAGGGCGAAACCGCTTCAGATCTAGATCCTGCTCGGTCCTAATGGCACGATCAGGATTATGGTCCTCCAGGATTATAGCACCTCTCCCATGAAGAAAACTATTAAATTTAAATATTGAATGCCATCCCAGAACTCCAAACCATTGCCCAGTATAAATAAAGGAAATTGAACCAAAAAGAAACCAAAACCCGTGATGCAAAGGCAAAAATTAATAATTCTGTTGTAGAGTAATTGCTTCGACTATCCCCCCCCCACTACAGCCCATATCAGCAGCCTGAACAAGCTCTAATACCTCTATTGCCTCCCAGAGATCCTCTACATCACTAGTCGATATAGTCTGACAAATGATTGTTGGAGATATCTCTGACCTGGTGGTGTCTGAGAGGCATGATTTGGCAATGTGTTTGGTATTCATTGAGCTAAGCCGTAATTGAGTACTCTTTTTGCCTGCCTAGCTGCGTTTTGGGCATCTACCTGCTCCCACTCCTCACATAATATCAGAATTGTTTCTGAAGTAACCACAGTAGCATCTGTCAACTTGCGGCAGTCAGAGGTCTTTCCCTTTTTTTCTTTTCCCATCAAGGCTCTATACTGTTTATACACCTTCTCCTTCAGTACCTTATCAGCAATTGTTTGCTGAAACCCTTCTGTGAGGCTGGAAAGGATTGATTTAAGCTGGTTGGAGGAGAGGGTATCATGAGTTACTAAGAAGTAGGCAGTTCGCATTGTGCAACTAATAGCATGCGGGGTTTTTAGAATATGAGAGTAAGGGGTTACCGGCAACTGCCGGAGGATGGAGCTTTTTGCTTGATGGCTCTTTGCCCTTTACGGACCTGAGTACCCAACAGGGATTGAGAGGAATTATTCCTATCACTTCCCAAGCACACTGAATATTGCTTGAGATGAAAGCTAATTGTCTAGCCGGCATCAAGATTCTATAAAATATGTAATTGATTTCCGAAGGAGCAGAACTTAGATGTATTAAATAAATTGGAAATACCAATAGCAAAAATTCTCCCTTATTCATACCCACATGGCCACTCCGCACAAAATCATCTAGGCCATTCCCATAATGTCTCTGCAAGGGACTAAACAGTCACACATCCAGCGGCTGCAGCAGGTGGGTGGAGTGAGCTGGAAGGCAGAAGGGAATAATTTTCACACTCAGGCAATAATTAAATAATCACCAATTGAAATGTGATATATGCCCATCTAATATCAGAAGATGGTATCCATTTCCAGCACCATATAGTTCATACAAGTTTGAGTAGTTCAATATCGACTAGTAATTTGCTTAGTGGTAAATAGTTACCACTTTCGTGTTTTACAGTCAAAAACCTCCTCTAACCACTGTGTTTCTAACCACTCATCACTCAGCCTTTTCCGGAACCCTAAATACTGCTAGATCCTTTTTTTTTAGCTTTCAATACCAGCCCATGTAATGGGCTTGTCCTTTATTAATAATCATAGAGTGAAGAGCTAAACTATCACTCGAGATGCACTCAATAACCGTTACCCATTCCTGTGACCCATCCTGTACCAAATTCGTTGTCCTTCTCCCTTTTCTACAAATCACCTTGCATTGTGAGGCTACTCCCATCATGAATCCTTTCTCATCCATATTATAGATATTGGACAGTAAAATATTATAAAGGTTCATTAAATATTGTAACTTGATTCTGAATTAATCTCATATTACTAGCAGGAGAGAATATAGTCTGATCTTGTTAAAGTAATCTTTTATAACTCGTGGATCACTGGCAAGAGCCCTTTGGCGATCTATGCGAGTACTTAACTTGACTGCAAGCTGGAGGTGGTAGCTGAGAAACTGTGACATTCAATGCTTTCCTAAGACATGGTGATTTAGCCTTCGCGATACGCTGGCCTGCGCCATCTCCTTGACTAGTGACATCTTTACTGGATGTCCCCACTGATCCAAATGCTCACATCATCGAACTACTGAATTCTCCTCATAAGGTGTTAAAACTTGCAATCTCTAATGCCCACCCACCTGAGATTCTCCCCCCTTCAGCCTACCCTGCAAGGTTGAATATACGATACCATACTTCTCAGCCGTACCCTTGATTGATACTTCTGGGCTCTCATTGTAGAACTTAACAGCCACCTGAAGCAAAGCTTCTTTTTCATCCTTCTGCAGCTTGTGGATTGGCGCCATCAGTGCGAATTTTGTGATGATCCGGTAGTATACGCGACCAGGGCGGTTGTTTTTGTTGTGTGCGGGGTAAGTGTTTTACCTCATCTTGGTGCCGAGCCGGATCTATATACCGAGCGGTTTTCCCGTCAACGACGTTAAGTAGATATCTAAAGTATATGTTGAATAGTGCCCTAAGATCATAGGGTATGGGGTTATGCAGATTTGCGGTCATGCAGGTTTGCGGCTATGCGGTTAGGAGACAGAAGGGTATAGGGCATGTGGCTTTTTGGTTTCCGACGGTTCAGCACCTAGCAGAGGCTTTGTTGTTTTCACGTCCTATGCCGGTAGGCATAGGGTATCGGTCTTATAGTTTTCTTTCATACCCCATGCCATTAGGTATTTGGGAGTTTGCGCATTGTTGAGGCCCAAGTTCTATGGAACACGGAGGATCATGGGATAGTTCTAGAGCGCTGGAGATTAGGTTTTGTCAGCAGCATTTGTTCTTAGAGTTCGTTTAGTTTCGGGAGTGTTTTGTTAGACGGAGATATATAACTCCTAGCCTATCCTTAGCTAGCATAGCGCACGAGAGTCGGAGAGTATCGTTCCTTCATCCTCCGCATTGCCACTCAGAGCCTATCGTGATTGCACTTTTGTTCGCTCCTTCTTTTGTGCTCTCTTTAGGCTCGAACAGTATAATGCGAGCGCGGCCGATAGATTTATTGGTCAAGTGGATCTGGTGGGGGAATTTTGGTGAACTTTCTTGTTGCCCAGTGCGGATGTCAGGCACGTGACTAATAAATCTATCAGTTGCGCTCGCATAATACCATGCGACTTTCGTTTTTTTCCTGCCGGCAAAAGCACAGTTTTTCACCAGCAACTAAGGTGATAGTACCGGTGCTTGAGCTCGGCGATCATAAAAAATGTTCCTGAGAATTCCCGATATTTCTTTCTTTCTTTAAACCCAACTTCGATCGGATTCCGGGGGCATGTTTATCCTTTTTGTGAGAGAGGGCTCTTAGAGATATTGAATGGAAATATGGGTTGTGTGAAAAATTGGTCCTTGCGGCGTCGCGTCGGATAAAGTGTCGTGCTGGGCAAGCCGGCGCCCACAACAGAGGCAACCTAAAGTATCGGGAGTTACAGGGAATTTTGTACTCGAGTAAGGTGCCCAGGCATGGGAGTGAATTAGTGGCGGAATCGCTCAAACCCTTGGGGTGGGGTATCAATTTCTAAGTTATCAGATACATACTAGTATCGCTCAGGCTTGTAAGATCTAAATTGAAAGCCCACGGAAATACCCAACTCTATCTATTGTTCTCTAAATAAAGTAATTACGCTCACACAACGGATGTTCCTATACTTTACCCCTGCCACGAGCAAGTATGATCTTAGCATCTCTGGATACCGTAGGATCCCTACTGGTACTTGATCCTCACTTGTAGGTACAGTACAGGTATGCCATTTCTCAAACCCGCTCGTTCGGATAGGCCAATCTCCCGCCGGGTACCACTCGACTCTCATCCCTTTCCCGAGACTCCAAGGGAGACAACAACTCTTGGGATCCGGCGCTTCTCGTCCCACATCGATATCTCGCGGTTTTTATTCCACAAATTCTTAGAAAATTTAATGTCCATCATAATACTAATACTCTTGTTTATGGCAATGATCGGGTTTTGGCATACTACAGAGCCCATCCTGTCTTGTTTATTGTTCCTCTTTTTGCTGCTGGTGGTGCTGCTCATACCGGTAGATCGGGGGGGTAATAAAAGATAGGAATCTGTATTTCCTAGGGGGGGTTGCGTGAAGGTAGGAGAAACTGAAGAATTGAGGCTCTATCGCACTGTGCAGGTATCATACTACCGGAAGAGCCGAACCTTCGCCCTAGGACGTTGGAGTTGCCTTTGCGGGTAAGGTCCAGCGCTTTTTCCTTTGTTTGTCTTAGGCTAGGGCTTTTGCCCTATCCAAGAGAGGGAATTTTTGACGTTTTAGCGTAAGGTTTAATTATCCTACAGTACAATACTCGTAATTTTCTAACGTTTGCGAACAAAACTAGGTCAGCAGCAACAACGCACAACATTGAAAGCTCTAACCTCAATTCAAGTACTTGCGAGTTCCCTCCTTCTGAGGCATTCTCACCGAACAATACCTCAAAGGCACTTTAGTTTGAGTCTAATACACGGCCGCTTGGCTGCATATGCGGACCCAGTTGTATTCACAAACGTCAGAAAATTACGAGTAGACTGCTCGAGTAGTTCTTATGGGCGCTCAAGTCGCCGGATTAAAATTGCTTTTTCTTGGCATGTATACAAAGTGGATCGCCATCAAAAAAGGAAGTGAAAAAAGCAACAGAAGTACGTACTTGTAATAATACAGACGAGAGAAGAAAAGAAGAAAAATCCAACGAATCTAACCAAAATTGTGGTATCAATCATCGCCAATGTCGGCAGATGGCGTGAAATAATTCAAGAGAATCACTATACCCGTAGGATACCACAAGCGCGAAAAATAAGGAAATGAATAGGATTAAGGTTGGGAAGAAGAAACGAAATGCAGAACCAGAGCCAATGGAAGGGGTAGGGGCGGATCGAGTCGGGGGTGGGTGCAATTGATCTGGTGGAGAGTGTTTGAGCGGCAGAGGTTGTTCTGGTGGAGGCTCAGATGGGGCAGAACTAGAGATAGGAGCGTCAAGTGGAGGATCATCCGGTGCATACAAAGTAACAGGCACCGCTGCCATGAGCGCATGTGTCACTTCTTTGTGTGAAGCATTCTCATCAGTGAGAGAGGTTGGCATTCGGTCACTGTCATCCGGCGATCCGCAGTTGGGAGTTCTAGAGTCCGATAGCAGCCTCACTACGCCCTCTCGCCCCCTCATGGTAGCATATGATAGGGGGGTTTGACCACTGCTATCCGGTGAATTAGGATTGACATCCCCCCGTCCCAGGAGCTGCTTCACTAGATGAACTCGTCCCCATTCAGCCGCAAATGATAAGAGTGTTCGGCCATTGCTATCCGGTAAATCGGGGTTGATATCCCCGTGTTCCAGTAGTAGGTTCACCACTTCGGCATATCTTCTCCAAGCAGCCCAGAATAGGGGTGCTCGGTCATCATTATCTGGCAAATTAGGATTGACATCTGCACGGTCCAGAAGTAGCTTCACCACGCCCCCAGCCCTCGAAATAGCGGCATATATTAGCGGTGTTCGACCATTGTTATCCGGGGAATTGGGATCGACTTCTCGGCGTTCTAGAAGCAGCTTGACTACATCTTCATGCCCTCTTGCAGCAGCAAGTGATAAGGGTGTTCGGCCATTACTATCAGGTAAATTGGGGTTGACATCCCCGCGCTTCAGAAGCAGCTTTACCAGACCTTTATCTCCTTCCCAGGCAGCGAATGATAAAAGTGTTCGGCCATCATTAGTCCTTGAATTGGGATTGGAGAGCGTGTATGCTAGAAATAGGTGCACTACATCCCGAGCCCCTGAAATTGCGGCATAAAATAGTGGTGTTCGACCATTGCTATCCGGTGAAATGGGGCTGACATCCTCCCGCCCCAGAAGTAGCTTTACTACACTCTGCACCCCCCGCTCGGCAGCAAATGATAGTGGCGTTCGGCCAGATGTATTCGGTGAATCAGGATCAACATCCCTCCGTTTCAGAAGTAGCTTCATTACGCCTTTATGTCCGCTGCGGGCAGCGAGCGATAGGGGTGTTTGACCATTACTATCCGGTGAATTGGGATTGACGTCCCCGCGTTCCAAAAGTAGCTTCACTGCACTTTCATATCCACCCCAGGCAGCGGACGATAAAGCTGTTCTGCCATCTCTGTCCGGTGAATCAGGATCAATATCCTCCCGTTCTAGAAGTAGTTCCATCACACTTTTATGTCCGTTACAGGCAGCGAGCGATAGGGGTGTTCGGCCATTGCTATCCAGTGAATTGGGACTAACATCTCTGCGTTCCAAAAGTAGCTTCACTGCACTTTCATATCCACCCCAGGCAGCGGACGATAAAGCTGTTCTGCCATCTCTGTCCGGTGAATCAGGATCAATATCCTCCCGTTCTAGGAGTAGTTCCATTACACTTTTATGTCCGTTGCAGGCAGCGAGCGATAGGGGTGTTCGGCCATTGCTATCCAGTGAATTAGGACTGACATCTCTGCGTTCCAAAAGTAGCTTTACTGCACCTTCATGTCCTCTCGAGATAACAAGTGAAAGGGGTGTTCGGCCATTGCTATCTGATGAATTGGGATCGACGTCATCGCGTTCTAGAAGTAGCTTTAACACACCTTGCCTCCTGTTCTCGACAGCGAATGATAAGGGTGTTCGGCCATCTCTGTCCGGTGAATTGGGGTTAACATCCCCGCGCTCTAGAAGCAGCTCCACTGCACTCTGCGCCCCCCACTCAGCAGCAAATGACAGGGGTGTTCGACCAACTTTATCCGGTGAATCAGGATTAACATCCTCTCGTTCCAGAAACAGCTTCACTACACCCTTCGCCCCCGATCCAGCGGCAAATGATAGGGGTGTTCGACCAGCTTTATCCGGTGGACTGAGTTTGAAATCCTCGCGTTCCAGGAGCAGCTCTACTGCGCTCCACGCCCCCCGCTCGGCAGCAAATGATAGGGGTGTTCGACCAGTTTTATTCGGTGAATCAGGATCAACATCCCTCCGTTCTAGAAGTAGCTTCACTGCACCTTCATGTCCGTTCCCGGCAGCGAACGATAAAGCTGTTCTACCATCTCTATCCGGTAAATCAGGATCAATATCCTCCCGCTCTAGAAGTAGTTCCATTACACTTTTATGTCCGTTGCAGGCAGCAAGCGATAGGGGTGTTCGGCCATTGCTATCCAATGAATTAGGACTGACATCTCTGCGTTCCAAAAGTAGCTTCACTGCACCTTCGTGTCCTTTCGAGGCAGCAAACAATAGGGGTGTTCGACCAGCTTTATCCGGTGAATTGGAATTGACATCCCTCCTTTCCAGAAGTAGCTTCACTGCACATTCGTTACCCAACTCAGCAGCAAACGAGAGCACTGTACGACCAGCTTCAATGACCGCGTTGGGTTCAATATCCTCCTGCTCTAGAAATAGTTCCACTATCTTGTCATTTGTATATCTCATAGCCCACACTAATGGCGTCTCGCCCCAAGAATTGCGCGCATTCACTTGCCACCTCTTCATCTCGAGCATAGCAATTGCAATTTCTGTGATCCCCCAAAATGCGATGCAGTGTAGTCCACTAATTCCTTGACAATCCCTCGTCCGGATCCAAGAACGTATCTTCTTTCTCCATAAAACGGCGGCAGATGCACTGTTCTCGTATCCGTCCAGGAGTCGCAATGCGAGAGATTTCACTAGCTCCGTCATCCCCCTAGCTGCGTGGGCTCCCCAGAAACACGTAGCATATTCAAGAAGCGGTGGTATCTCTAGGACCTCATAGGGATCGTGCGGTAACACCTGGACTGACTGACAGTTCAAGTAGGTGAGGCAGATTTCCGCCATCATCGAGTGAGCAGTTACAAATGAGGTTGGGCGCTGTCTAAGATACTCTTGTAATGTGAAATGCAGGAGACGAACCCTTGATGCCTTTTCGTCAATCGTAACGAGTCCCAAAGTGCAGCCTAGTACGGTTCGTATCGAAGGTACATTGTGGATGCTAAAGTCCTCTGCTCCCAATTCTACCCCAAGTGCATGGCACAACTCCACTGATCTCAAGGGCCGCTTAGAATGCGAAATCCACATGAGCGCTGCCATTCCAAGCCTAGATTTGCTTCCACCCTGCTGCCTTATCCGATCCAATGTCGTGTCGTATGCATTCTGTAAATCAAGGCCCTTGGTCATCCTGTGAAGCGCTTGTCTCCTCTGGTGAACCGTTGCCTCGGTAAGGATTGTGTCCATATTGAGAGAAACAAGGAGGAATCTAGTGATCACCGTTAACCATGCCTCTAAAATTCAATATATCGAGCGAACACATACATCCCCGAGATCACCTTCGGAATAATTCTCAGAATATCGGCTTCTAGTTCCCCGTCCATTGCATCGGGCTCCGGATCTCGGTTTAGTCTCATCCTAAGATATAGCCCAATATCATGCGCGCTAGGACTTATTGGCAACATCTCGGCAGTGCTGGGGAAATATTTCTGTACCTCATCGCGCACGTGAAGCCTCCCAGTAATGAATAGCCGAGTGTTTGGGCACTCCCGCACAATTTGCTGCAAAGATTCCCAAAGCTCTGGCCGGTATTTCACGGGAACCTCATCCAAAGCATCTATGCAAATGAATGCCCTAGATAAACGTGACAAAGACTTGGCGAGCATCTCGAGGATATCAGGAAGTAGGAGTTTGCGGCCACCAACCCCCCCCTTCGAACTCTCAAAGGCCCTCTGTACTTCTTCTGGGATCGGCTCTAGTGCACTGACAACTTGCTTTAACAACGCCCCAAGTAACCCCGTCGCGGATTGTTCATTTTGAGCATGAAAGTCGCAGTACACACACGCTACAGCCATATTGCCCGCATTCACTTGATTACACAGTCTATCGATCACAAGGGAGCTGTTATTACTACCATTTAGCCTCGCACACACTCTCTCTTTAAGGGTAGCCGCCATCCATACCTAAGATAAGTTTTTCCAACACCAGGATCCCCGTAGCAGAATAGGACGGGGCTAGCAGTTCCGTCACCGTTTTCATTCCACCGAGTAAACTCGCTTGTAAAAAGAAGCCAGTCGCCCACCCCAGCCACCCGGCTCATGCCTATAGTTTGATGCCTTTCGCGAGGTTCGAGGGGAGACAGCCATTCCAGAACGGCACGTTTCTTATCAGCAACCGATATATCGCAGTTATTCCACACGTTATTGTAACTGTCCGTGACATTACCACAGTTGTTGGTTATTGGGGTGACGGGCTTCTGACGTGCTGCCGGATCCATTTCGTCCAGCATACCGGTTTCGTTGTTGAAATTCGTTCCTGGGAGTGACAGGCGGGTGTTGGGGTATGGTAGTCAATAGATTTTGTGGGAGGTGGGAGGCGGGAGATGGGACAACTCCTCGCTTACAGTACAACATTGGCGTTGTACAATATTGCTGCCTAATCATTCCATTCCATCCAGTGAAATCGCACACACCCGCCTCAACAAGACTTTTTACATTTCACATCTGCCCTGGTCCCACTGAGAGCCCTCCTCAGCCTCAGCCAGCTGGGGCGCGTGGTCAAATTCCCGCAACAGAAACTAATTGCTACCCGTAATTACTACTATACAGGAAATCCTTCTTGCATACCGGTATACCGGTGTCACCTTGGATGATATTCTGTTTGTTTTAGGGCTTAAAAAGAGATTCACGGGATCTCCTAAACTAGATACATGGCGTGTGTTCTATTTTATTAGAGATGTTTCCTTCATCAAGATGCTCCCCTGGTGGGTCGATCAATCAATACTTGGGCCCGGGGTGAGAATAAATATGCGGATGACCAAACAAAAGTTTTGTATTACGTGGTGCGAGAATCCCTGCGCAAAGGGTTCAAGTTCTTGTTGTTATCGAAAGCAGACTAGCTCCAGTGCGGCTCGTGCGCTGCAACAGCATGCACCCACTACGGCTTCCTCAGATGTGTCAGCATTTTTCATTCTAGTGTGGTATCTATCACTACCGCAATACCAGTATATATATGAGCAAGCGTCTTCACGAAAACGTCAGCGTTCTTCCTTTCCCTTCGCTTTGCATTCTTCCCACATGTTTCTGAAATATTACCAGATGCGCAGCCCGCTAGTGGAATACTTGTTCCCACCCTTTTACGGTATTGCTGACCCATGATCCTAGAACAAAGGAGTACTTGGGGTGAGATTAAGCGCAGATACATTGTAGCTGAATATGCTGCGGGCACAGTGGACTCATCGGAAAAGCGGAAAACTAAAAAGTCGGCCTAATGACTTTATTTAAGCTCCTAAGAGTCCCTAGGAACTCTTTCATTTTCATTTTACATGGCTTGAACATGGTGTGTTGTGACGTTGGAGCTAGTCTTTGACACGTAGACTAAGGCGTATCGACATTTGATCTCACCTAAAGTCTACTCGAGTACGGTAAACGTGAAAGTCTACAGCAGGCATGAGCGATCCTCAGCCACTTCTAGCGCCCGTCTTGGCAAAAACAGCCACACACTTGATGTGCTTGACGCCCCTGTCAGTGACAAGGTCTTGGTGGCAACCAAAGTACTCGAGTACGAGCACAAGATACCGCATAAACCAGTGAGAACTGGCTAGGCACTAGCATGTTGAAATATGAAGCGGCTGAGGTGATACGAATATATGTTATTTTGGCTGAGGGGAAACTTACGATTGGGTCAAAATAAAAGCCCCCGAAAGGCTTAGTCCTGGCTACAAAGAGCTAGCCAATGTTGCCTTATTGCGGGATAAAAATCTTATCATATCTGAACGTAACCAGCGCTGGACGGTGCCCAGTTTATGCGGCATTGCTGGGTGAAGTTGTGTCAGGGGTGCAGCACCAGTTGGCGGCGTACCGAGATATACTCGTACGATACGGTCTTGCGAAAGGCCTCATGGTAACCCTACAAGAAAATAACTAGCAACCTCCATCACCACCGGACTTGAGTCGCGTAGTAGTCTAGTTGAGAATGAGGAGGAAAAAGGGGAGAAGAATGGGAGAGAGGGAATTGTAAAAAAGCTACGCCATTAGAATTATTTTCTGTTGTCGTCATGGGGCGTTTCGTAACACCGTATATCTCGGTACGCCGTCAAGTTTTTACCATACGTACTTTCGCTGCAGCCAAGACCCTGCCACAGTGCCACTCTTTGGGACAGTGCCACTCTTTGGGACAGTGCCACTCTTTGGGACAGTGCCACTCTTTGGGAGAAGGCTTGCGGACGGGACTATGATACCATTTGTTCCTTAGTTTTGTGCACGTGTTTGGAGCGCTCGAATCATAATCAGGGTTTTCGATGCAGAAACAAATGCATCACGTCAATTCTGAATCCCTTCCCAAAAACTTGCCCCTCATCCCTGCCCTCATCGCACTTTAAAAATAGAACATGTTATGCTCGCGTATGCAAAGTCCCGCCACTGATCACGATAACCACTTAGAGGATTCTCGTGAGGGCAAAACAAGGCCGATCGAGTGAGAGTAAGGGGGGATCTCGGAAGGTCAGCTTTTGCCAAGCGGGCCTCAGACAATCGGTCGATAGCTAGTGCGGAACTAACGTCATGGGGTTAATTTGGCTTGGGGATGGGCAAGATTGGAATTGTGGATGCACGGTTTCACCCCTTGAAAATGGCGGGGTATGGGATATGACGGCAGGACTTGATTTAGGTGTTGGGGTGGAGAAGGGTATATTTGGGTGGGGGGGTCGGGAAGGGGCGTTGGGGCTTCGAGGCCTACTTAGTCCCCACTTTTTCCCGCTCTATCTTTTCTTCTCTTCCTTTCCTTTTATCACAACTTCACTTTTGTGCCAATTCTTTGCGAAAGATGCCTTCTATTCCGCTTTCTGTGCTGCTACTCACGGGGGCGGTGTTATTGTTCGCTACACCAGCCGTGGCTTTCGGGGCCGGGAATATTGTCAGCGTTTCTCAGGTTGCTGGGAAAAATTGGCGTCATGGAGATATCGAGGAAACGCTCTTGGAGTTGTTCATGAGTCAAGCTGGGAATAAAAAATTTGACAGGTTAAATGTCAAAAGGGTTTACTTCGTACGTGTTTGTCGATCGCGAAGGTATAGTTCCTTGTGCTAACTGGGAATGCAGGGAAATTGGCTCAGAGATTATTCGCAGGCTATCGATGTCGGTGGTTTGAAGCAACTGCCGAAAGATGCTATCCGTGTTTTGGTAAGCCGCGGTTAGGTTAAGCTTTTGTGGGGAATTAGGCTGATAGGCGGATGCACGTGATAGTTATGGGTCTTGTCGTTTATGACTTTTGGCTTTGCGACCGGAGAGTTTGAGGTTACCGAGGAGCGCCTTGGAACATATCGCCCGGAAGAGCATATTGACAACCCAAAGGTTCGCCCAGGGACTTTATGACTTGTTTATTATGCCAAATCTAACTCTCTATTTGCTATAGGACTACGCCGATAACGAGGATGCCCGCAAATACGATCCCCGTCTCCGCGGCCCCGTTGATGAGGGCAAGGAGTTGGCGATTGATGAACGTACCGGACTTAAAGCCTACATCGCATCCGAGGATCGTGGTATGGATACTTCTGCCGGACTTGTTCGGAAAAAGTTTGAAGAAGCTATTGAGAAGGGCCGAGCGTATGGCAGAGATGGCAGAGATGTGGATCTGTATGAGGCTTTAAGACTTCTCGGGACGGGACTGCACTGTTTGGAAGGTGTGTCGTGTGTTCGGAACCTCTCCTTTCAACGCTAACCTGAAGGATTTATAGACTATGCGGCTCATTCCAACTACTGCGAGTTGGCTCTCAGAGAATTGGGGCCTCAGGTTTACCCCCATGTTGGAGAACGAACTGAGATTGAAGTCAATGGAAAGAGAGTTTTCCCGGTAATCACTGGAACATGTACGATGAATTTCTTTCACTTGTCCCCCTAGCCCTTCCGAAGTGCAAGCTAATTCTTACTCTTTTTTTTCTTTAGTTGGAATGACGGATTTCCTTCACAGTGTTTTAGGCGAGGTGTCGGACAAGATGGTGCAATCCGAGGTCCAGGATCTCGACAGTAAACTCAGTAATGCGTCCGATCCCAACAAATCCAACGAAGCCACTTCTACCCTGAAGGGTATACTTGACAATGTCCCATGGGCTCTCCTCGGTATTGGCGGAGATTTTGGTTCGGAAGCTGATCGACTGCAACAAGACGCTAATGCTAAAAAAATGGAACAAACCTCAATTCGACCCAAGACGGATGTCGCTGGATACGATGTGGAAGAGATGAAACGCCAAACGGAACAAACCGTAAAGGATATCTTCCCCATTTTAGAGTTCCACGATAAGGTCATGAAAGCCTTCCAGGCCGGGATTGATAAGATTCCGGGAGCTACCGCATTGCTGGAAAATCTTACCGGCGCTATGCAAATTTATGTCTTCAGTATCCTAGCACCCTACCTCAAGCCTATCCTCGAAAGAACCAAGGCTGAACTGGCTGCCGGCTCTGGTGGTGTTTTGGCGGCTTCCGAGAGGGCCCAGTTTAAAGTGTTTGAGGACGAAAACTGCTCAGATCCAACTCATTCCGTTCTTTCGAAGGATCATTTCACAAATATTCTCAACCCGGTTGCAGGTAGAGTTGCCTCGGCTACAGTTTCATTTGCCGTCCCTTTGATTGTTAGCGCTTGGGACGATAGCAACAGGGATCCCCGTCAGATTATCGACGAGATACTTCAAGTTTTCCACCACCCAGCTCTGAGAGACGAGAACAAGGCAGGCCAGCGTGCTATGTTTGAGGCCGTGAAGCAATGGTGGGAAGAGAAGGACGAGAGCCAAAAACGCCATCTGGAGGAGGCTCTCGGAAAGGAGGGTGTCAAAAATGGGAAGAATCACGAAGGCGAGGACCCCAACCCTGGGCCTGGTGGATGTGGCCATAGCCATAAGGGTATGCCTGGGGGAGGCGGTGTGGCCTCTTACTCTAGTGGAAATCAACAATCCCGTCCTGGCGGGGGCGAAGGCTCCTCGTATGGTGGTAGCCATAAGGAATCGTGCTACGGCTCCTCCGGCCGCAATCGCGAAGAGGCCTCTTCATACGACAATACCGGCGGAGGTTATGGCTCCGGTCGTAACAACAACGAGTCTTCGTACAGTCGGAGCGGCGGACGTGATTCAGATAACCGCCAGCAATCTTCATATGGCTCGGGAAGCAATCGACAGGAGACCTCATCGTATGGCGGTACTGGAACCAGTCACTCTTCTCGCCATCAGAAAGAAGAGTCCGGCTCCTATGGTTCCTCTAGACGTGACAACGATAGTTACGGCGCGGCCAGCGGAGGCTATGGATCAAATACGCAAGACTCTTACGGTTCTCCCGGTAGACGTGATAACGATACTTACGGCACTGCCAGCGGAGGCTATGGGTCAAATACGCAAGACTCTTACGGCTCTTCCGGTAGACGTGATAACGATACTTACGGCACTGCCAGAGGAGGCCATGGATCCAATACACAAGACTCCTCTTACAGTTCGTCCGGTAGACGTGACAACGATACTTACGGTGCTACCAGCGGAGGCTATGGATCCAGTACACAAGACTCTTACGGCTCCTCCGCTAGACGTGGTAATGATGACGGGGGTATGACAGGTTCTTATGGGCGTGCCGAGACGTCTTCATATGGTGGGGATAGTGGTGCTGGACGTAGCAAATATGATAACGAATCACCGTCTCATCCTCGCGGCTCCGGGGAAAATACTTCCTCCTATGGTCGTGAGGAACAACCACTTTCCTACGGGCGCGCTGGCAGTGGTGAGGGGGTGACCTCCTACGGGAGATCCAGCCGCACTGAGGAAGGCAGTTCTTACGGAACATCCGGGCGTGACCAGGGTACCTCTTCGTACGGCAGATCTGGCCGTGGCGAGGAAACTTCATCCTACGGAAGGTCTAACCGTGATAACGATAATAGTAGTTCTTCTTACAGAGGCAACACAAGCTCATACGATAACGATAATACTACATCTTCCTACGGAACATCAGGCCGCGGCGAGGGTACCACCTCCACCTCCACCTATGGACGCTCTAGCCGCAACGATGGTAACGAAGAGTCTTCCTACGAATCCACCAGCCGCTCGTACGGTAGCCGCGATAACGACACTTCCGAATATGGGTCTTCCCGCAGGACCGGTGACGATGAGGGACAGAGCTATGGTCGCAGGGGTGGAAACAGGAGAGGGAATGAAGAAGAATCAAGTGGATACGGCTACTAACGTTTGACTTTTTTCTTTTTTTTTAAGTAGTATGCGCGTTTAAGTAGCAAGCGCGTTTGGCAATGGTGGTATATTAAATTCGCGATGTATATCCAGAAATTGAATTATGGAGCTTATCGGAATTTAGTGAAGTGTCGCGTTGTTAGAGTAGGGTCGGCGCTGCGGCCACCGGTTGTGCTTGTAGCGTATGATGCTGTTGTAGATTGCAATACCCTTCCGCATTCGTACTTTTGCTCCTAGTCACCGTATCTCACTCGCCGCACTCGCTACTTTTTAGCGTAAATGAGAGAAATATTTCTTGTAGTCTCCAGTATCGTAGATGGATAAACCCCGTAGCATAGCCGACGGGCCATTCACTCTTAACACTAACCGCTGTTCGTGTCTCAACCAAAAGACAACGGGTTGTCAAGGTCGCGAATAGGATGGGAGGTTATCCATTGGACGCCTATTATGACTACTAACACCCTAGAGGATGCAGCAGGCCCCTCTCGGCCCACAACCTTTTCAACGGGCCCATCCCAGATTTTCACAGAACATATCTGAGCTAGAGGGAAAACGAATGTAATTCTGAAACCTTCTTACGGACATCCGGGTCTCCACAAAGGCAATACCGAGCGCTGTCGCTAAGTATAACCCTTCAACGGCAATCACTGAGACGACCGCCTCCCCCGGGGGCAAGGATGGAACTGAGAAGGAGACGTACACTTCGTCGGTTCTCTAATGAGCATAGATTGATCTGGTTTTATCATAACGACCTTGGATGTAACCTGGGGGGGGGGTGCATATATCTATTTTTATGAGTACTTTTTGTCTTCAATCATCGAAGACAACTCCTTATGGATATCTATTATACGAGAGACTCAAGTAGAGCTGTCCAGCGGAAGTTTTTGACGCTTAATATACCGAGCCTGGGTAGTTGGCGGGGGCTACGGTATATGATATATAATTTTTGACTACGAGACGGGGGTGGTGATCGGCGGTGTTCTCATATAAATTAGATATTACTCGGTAAAATGGACTGGTAGTAAGCCCGGTTATAGAGGGTATGAGAGATTATAATACTGTACTCTTGAGGAGGGGCTGAGAGCTACACTGGCGAAGGTATCTGCACCCGGACCCGGACCTTCACTGGTAGAGAACGGGAGTCTGGCCTCTGCAGCTTTAACGGATCAAAGCGCCAAAGCCCCCCCTACCAAACCTCTACACAGAAGAATTCATTCGACCAAGTGCACTCTCATCGGAGAGGTGGCGAAAAAAGTATCTGGAAACCTGGTTCTAGCACTTTAAAGCTACGCTCCGGCATCCTTGTATCTAATTCTTCCCCTTTGGGCCTATGGCCAAACACTACACTTCGCTGGTACCGCATACGTGAGAGGGCCGCCTGTGCTGAAGCCGTAGGCTTCAGTTGTAAGTATTGGGGGTTGCCGGTCGACGCGAAGTTGAGGGATTTCAACATTGACTGATTTCGGGGGTGTGTAGTAGAATGATTTAGTAATATAAATTTTGGGATCTCCGGTGTTGCTGCTTGTAACAGCTATCGCTACCCCCACCATTGAGCTCGAAAAGAGGCGCTTCTCCGGTTCATGAGGCGTTCGCTATAATATTTGCTTGCTGCAATGTGAATGAGAGTGTAGATAGAATAGAGGGTGGGGTTTTCGTTTTCACCTAGGATTTCTGAGTAACATAAATAGCCGGGGAACGAGAACTCTGAGGGTATTATACCACACCACCTTATAAAGTTCCTCTTAAAACTGTAATATCATGCCACCGCCTCAAACATGGAGCTCAGGATATGTGAATCACAACATACTGGGTGTATATCGGCATATCGACAATGTGTCCGGGGTGACGGATAAGGTAGTCGGACATTCCAATAGGAGTTGAAAACTCCCGAAGACATCTCCCTCCTTCGAGTAACCCCCACGGGAAATATTTTCTATGGGGAAATTAGGGTCTGTTTATGATCGGGGAGTATCCGGTCGCCCACACTATACGCAAGCACTTCCATCAGAATTCACGGTGAAGAACTCACTAGCTTCCGGTATTGTGATGTAGTAAGCTAATACCGACGCTTCCAATAATTCCACCAATGAAATAAAATAAACAAGGGAAATCAAATTAATTACGCTAGAGTATATAAGCAGAATAATCGAATTGATTCGGGGTGATGCCGGGGGAGGATGCCATAATATTATGAAGATTGAATGAAAGTGGGAAAAAAAAGTGTCTTGAGTAATTTAACCCCCCCCCTGACGACGTCAATACCGTATCATCTTGAATAAGAGAGAATCGCTCTAAGAGATTATGTTAAGGTTTAGACACCGCCTCACATCAGTATTATTGGGTATATGTTGCCAATGATTTTCCAGGACAGAAAATAGGGAGAAATTTTGGATCTCACGGTCCTCCCCTCTCTGTAAAGTGAGATGGCTGGGGAGAAGAAATAGGATAAAATCAGGCAAAGAGATGTCTTAGCTTTAATATGACCTCTTAGCGCGATTCTCTCTTATTCAAGATAATACGGTAGCGCTGCACACACGCGGTAGCGAGAAAAACCCAGAATTTTTTCACAGGATCAAATTGAAAATCGAGGTTTTTTTTCTACTTAAGGGGTTAGAATATGTATAGGTATAATATAAGAGATGGAGGCTTCAGTGTTGGACGTTTGGCGGTGGTCTTGAATTAGCTGTGGCATTGGAGGCTTGAAAAACTTGGGCATAGATTATGCGCTAAGTTTCGTTTTTTTTTCTTCAATTTTTTTCTTGCTGAAATTGAAGTCAGGGAAGAGCTGTCTCTACGGTGATATCAATCATATCATAATAAGAATGCTTTATTTTTACAGTAAAGGTCTCCGATGCCACGGATCCCGAAAATAAATCCCTCCAATGCCACAAGGTCCCTCCATTGCCACAGCTTATTAAGTATTGATGATGATGAGATAGTCAAATTCAAAGATTAGATGGTCTAGGATCTTAGTGAAGTAAAACTCGATCAACCAACTCAGCGTCAAACAGCATCTTCACAACGAGCTCAATATTCTTCTGCGCTCAGCACTGTCCAGGCGCCATATATGATGTCGGCACTTTCACAATTGCTAGGTGGACCTTTAGTTGGGCAAATATTCGACAATTTCGATGATCTTACGGAACTCGTCGAAGACTGGTCTATTAAGGAAAGTTTTCTTTCAAGACCACTAATACAGATCACCATCGGGTAATCTACAAGTGTATTGTTTCACACTGTGAATGGCAACTCAGAGCTACTCACACTGCCAGGGAGGACATCATAGAGGTTACGGTTCTGAATTTGGAGCATAGCTGTCTGCCCGGAGGGGGAAGTAAGCAGTATAGAGTAGTGGGGTCAAGTTCTTGGCTCCACCGCTCTATCTCAAAGTACCTACATATTACCCACACTACGAAGCCACAAGAAATTATTGATTGCCTCAAAGTTCAATTTGGAGAGGCACTTCCGTAAAAGTCAGCATGCCGAATCAAAAATCACCTGTTGGAAGATACTTTAGAGGATCAGTGTGAGGGGTTTCGACAGCTACCTGCCTATGTAATTTGTACTTAGTAAGCTGTGGCATCGGAGGGACCTTGTGGCATTGGAAGGATTTATTTTCGGGATCCGTGGCATCGGAGACCTTAACTGTTATTTTTATGCAAAGGTTTGATCAAAAAAGGGAGTTTCTTATTTTTTTCATTTACCGGTAGGTGGTGGGGCATGATATATCACTCGGATGAGTCGGGAGCTCTAAATGTAGGTTTTTTATAGTGGATGGTAGAATGCGTTACTAGGGTTAGAGTAGGGGCCATTGGAGTCGAGGTCCACCGCTCCGGACTGCGAGGTAAACTGCTTTGAAGGTGGGACAGGAAAACAGAGTGATCGGTCCTCATCTGGCCTATAGTGTAAGCTACGATAGCCTATATAGCCAAGGACGGCTCGCTCTTGACGAGCAGTCATGCGGTGTCCGCGGCGGAGGTTCATAGTAAATATTCTCCGATTACCTAAGAAAATTATTTAATTGTAATAATCTTAAAAAAAAAGAACCACTGCTGCGGTGTGTTAACTGTGCACCGGTAAGGTGGTGACTACATAATAAGTTATGGGGTATCAATAATTATAATGTTTTTCAATTAACTTATAAAATAACATGAAAAAAATACAGGAGTGATTTCACTTTATTAGCTTGGGGATTTGATGTAATTCTTGCTGAAGATGCAGAGCTAGAGGGAGGAATCAGGGTTCCGAATAGTCCGACCAGTCAAGTCTTGGAGGCAAGGCCAGACTCGTTATTCCTGGTTGGTGTCAATGACTGGACCTGACTAACTCAGGTGGTCTGGTCTGGTCTGGACTAGTCCCAGACCAGTCTTTATAAAAGATTGCAAAGTCATGAAATATCACTCACTTTGGGCACCGAAGGCAATTTGATACTCGTCAACCTATATTTGCCACCCCTAATCTAAGTGAGGCCCTGTCTCCATTATGTCTCTCCCAAGATTCTTCAGTATAATCTATGGAAGCAATGAGTTTAATTAAGAAAAGCTTTATTTGAGCCTAATATATTGTGATAAAAATAGTAAAGAGGAAAATGGGATGTTAATTCTGTAAAAGGGCCGTGCATATCTTATTGTTTGATGGGTCTGGTCGGACCAATCCTAGTTGAGTCCAGTCCAATAATCCTGACTGTCCAGCCGGTCTAATTTCCACTATTAGACTAGACTTGACTTTCGACCAGACTTGCTAGTCCGGTTCAGTCTTCTGCAGACCATTCGGAACCCTGCTTGGATGGGGTGACGTCAATCCTGACAAGCCAGATATGTTTGGCCAAACACCGCTCTCTCTTGCTGCTGGGAATGGGCACGAGGGGGTGGTGAAAATATTACTCAAACGGGACGACATTAGCCCCGACAAGCCGGACACATCAGGCCAAACGCCCCCCTTTGTGCAGGCCGGAATGGGCATGAGGGAGTAGTGGAAACTATACTCGGATGGGGATAATTTAACCCCGGCGGCTGGATAACCGCGGCTGCACACTCCTTAGGGATCTGTAGTCTGCTGCTCCCGGCACCGCCTAGAGGCGAGGATGTATCTCCTTGGCGCCTTCGGATGCGGGTAGCCTATGTTCAGTTGCCCCAACGCCTGTAACAGCTCATAAACATGTTTATCACCGCAATTCCCTCCCGCCTGATCTCCTGCAGTCTAAAGCCCTACCTTGTTGCGATCACCATGTCTCCTTTCCTCTCGGATCAGGCCTGCCGCAGAGCCTCATCTCAATTTTTTTCTTCTAGCTAAGGAAATCGTACGCAACTGGAATGCACATACAGTACCCACTACTCCTCGCCCAAGCCTCCGTAAGCATCACTTACGTAGTCAAATCAAGATTTGTCCGTTTTTCTTGTGTCCTAGGGTTTTATGTGAGTGGGGGAATATTTCTGCTGTATTGGGATAAGCTAGTGGGGCTTGAAATTTATATCGTATTTACTGTTTTCGTTTGTTTTCTGCTTTGCTCATTTGTTATTAATCCAGGATTTCTGCAATTCCCTTGATTCCCTCTCTTCTCCGAAGCGTAGGCGCGAAGGCTGTTTAGATATCGGAGAAAAATATATATGAAGTGAGGGTGCTTCAGGAATTCGTGAAAGGCGATATAAATGCTAACTTAGTGATTAACTAACGGATGATGGTGATTTGTTTCCGCTTACTCTACCATACTTGATAATAGTAGAGAATGCCCTAATACTAGTCCATTAAAACTTAAAAGTAAGCTTCGAGGACTATTTGGCATAATCTGTCCACGATCATAGTTCCAAGTCATGTTTTCCTAAATGGGTTTAGGGAAAATCACTGGATACCGGTATGGTACTCTGCCAAAATGTATGCAGTTTAGGAACAACAGCTCTGGACATAATGTCTCGTGACTTACTAGGGAGTGACCACTGGTGAATAACAATACGGATCACTACCGAGGTTCCCTGTCAGGTGATATTTGGTTTTGGCAAACCTGCTCCTCCATGGTTAGAATGGTGGGAAATATTATGGTAATTGTAGCAGTAGACTGACACCACCCTGCGTTATGCTATTTGAGTACTGTACTTTGTGGTTTCCATGAGTATGGGGGAGCAGCGTCCCTGGCCTCTCAAACATCGGGCGAGGCTGCGGGGAGGGTTTTCTGGCCCCTATTGATGTCGCGAAGATTGATGTAATAGTTTGGGTTACCGTGGGCGATATGCAGGTTTGCCGACCCGCTGACTTGCATATACAGGCACGACAGGCGAGTGTGCAGGCCACATAACAGCACTTAAGGAGGTGCGGCATTTCTTGATGCAGGTTCGGATGCATTAGGCGCAGGCGATGTTATCAAAGCATACGGTTTCTTGTCTTTGTGACTCTCACTAGTGGTGGCTCGTGGATGAATTGCTGGTATGAGTGGGTCATATAACCTACTGACATATTCTTTGCATAGGGTATATATACTGTAGAATTTCCCTTTGCTTAAGACAATTCGCGTAAGCTTAGAACTTAGTCTTTAAGTCTTTTACTATACCCGCCTAATTCTTACTACCAACTCTATCAAGTATTTTCAACTTCGTTTTCAGCACAGATTTGGGAGAGATTATTGGACGGTCCTGAAGTGCCACTAAGGTTTCATTCAACAAAGACACCGCTTTTCCTCCGCTCCCAGGAATTTCTATAGCCGACTAACTCTACCGTCCAACATATACTAGTGTAGTATCCGACGCAGCGACATATAGAAAATGTCTCAGTTTTTCAGTAATAATGTTAATTCAATGAACACGGTTGTTAATCTGGGGAATAACTGCACCATTGCCGACGAACGGTCTCAGATCTTGACCTGGTTATCGCCACTAGATCCCCGGTTACGGCATCAGGATATTCAAGACCACCGGGTCGAGGATAGAGGGGAATGGCTCTTACAAACCGAGGAGTTTAGATGCTGGTATGAGGCTAGTGAGCGAGGTGAATCCGATAACCCAGTTTTGTTTTGCTATGGGGATCCGTGGGTTGGAAAGACATTTATTAGGTAACAAGGCCCAACATCGAGGAACGAAAGAAAAGGACAGGTGCTGACGAACCGTGAGGTTAGCTCATTGGTGATAGACAACTTGTGTGATCAGGCTGGAGGACGAGATGTTGCTGTTGCGTGTTTTTACTTTGACCGCACCGCGCAAAAGGAGCAGTCATCAACGAATGTGCTAGGCGCCCTGCTCAAACAGGTTGTGATCGGACTAGAGGAGGTACCGGGGGAAATAGTGCAAGCCTATAAACACCAGAAAAATTGCATTGGTGGGCGGAGACCGCAACATACCGAAATTGTTAAGATGCTGCAAACTATCTCTTCCAGAAAGCGTACGTTCATATGCATCGATGCTCTAGACGAATGCATGCATCGAGTCAAGCTTTTCGATTCGTTAAACCAAATTCTTCAGAAGGCTCCAGGAACAAGAATATTCCTGACTGGAAGAACGCACATTGGACCCGAGATCGCAAGGCGTCTTTCTGGAAGGGTTACGAGTCTACCCATAAGCACCAAGAGAAGCGATAATATTCGATATCTTCACTTTAAGTTAGAAGAGGACCCAACCTCGGATGGGATGAACAGTAATCTGGAAGCAGAGATCCAAAAAGAAAATTCTGGAAGATGTTTCCGAAATGTATGTAGAAATAATAACAATAAGAAAGCTACCTCAAGCATGCACTAAAAGATACATATCTAGATTCCTACTGGTCTCGCTGAATATCGACGCGGTCTTGCAGGAAACCACAATTTATCGCCGGCGACAATAGCTCAGCGCAATGGCCCATGGCTTAGGGCTGGGGGATGCCTATGGTACGACGTTGTATGGGATAAAAGGACAGGGTGGGGAGCAAGCGAGGCTTGGAATTTCCGCTTGGTGTGGGTATTTCGCTGGGGGCGGTTCTTGATGGTCGGTGAACTGCTCTACGCCCTATCAGTCGGAATATGGTCGTCGAATCTCAATACCGAAAATCTTCCATCAATAGGGACATTGCTAACCTGTTGTCAAGGACTTGTTGTGGTAGACAAGGAGGCTTCCACCGTCCGATTAGTCCACTTTCCACTTCGTGAATACCTACGGGCTCATCCCGAGCTTTTTTTCGGTGCAGCCCACTCTGCAATGGCAGAAACCCGCTCGAGCTATTTGAATCTCCCGCAAGTGAAGGCTGTTTCGACCAGTCCCCTCCCCTCGATCTCCAAGACAGGTCCCTTTTCGAATATCCCTCTCTACAAGTTACAGACATTTAGAACCAGAACATTTGAGTCCGAATTTTGTATGGGCGGTCAGATACGCACAGACAACGTACCATACAAAATTTTTATCCTTGTGTTCGGGTTCGATATGCCTGTAACTTGTATACAGGACGCCTCAAGAAAAAGGGACCTTTCAAATTGGTATAAACTGCTTACACTGGGGCTGTCCCACGGCTATAGTAACAACATTTCAGCTGGAACTTTCTTGAAAGCACGCATATCACGAATATGAGCTTTTGGTTTTGATGGACTTTTCCTCTTCAGCGGCCTGCGCTGTGGGGATTCCGTCCGTGGCCAAGTTTGGGTTGGTTGGTTTTTTGCTTATGGCTTAGGGTTTGACCTAGGTGGGCGGATGTTATATTGTGTGGTGATGAGCCGGAGTGGCTTGAAATATCCACCATGGTATTTGCTTTTTTCGTTGTTTTCTGTAAACCCTCTCGCCATTTGTTGATCGCCTACTTTTTCTACAATTCCCCTTTTTCCTTTTTCCCTCCCCCGAAGTGCAGGAGTCAAGGTTGTTTAGGGATATGAGCGGGATATCAACGCTGGTTAATCTTGCTCATCAGGGAGGAGCTGTACAACAGTACCGTGGCCCGGAAAATAAGTATGATATAACCCTCTATGGCAATCACCACTGACACAATCAGCTGCCCCAACGGTAAATAAATATATATAAATTCAATCAAGAAATAGATGTGAGTAAATATTATAATCTTCACAGAATCTTGCTGCCATTTGTGGAGCAGAGGGCAGGCTTTCTCAATTATATTGAGATATAGTGAGTTGGATAGCCAGAGGAGATTTTTACAATGACAATCTATCATACCGCAATATTGGTAAGGCTAAAATCTAACATAGTGTTAGCAAAACAACATACCGGCACATGTTAAAGAAAGAATACTGGTAAGGCTGCAGAGGCCTTGCAATACCCTGTATAAACGTAGTCTTCTAGGCAGAGAAATGGTGGAAATAGGTGCACAGCAAAGCAAGTCTGCTTCAAAGAGCAAGTTAAGTTACCTGGTAGGCCCGTCAACTGATACCGGTATGTATGTGGTGGACCTTGGGCTCTACATTCCTAGCCTGACTCCCTTTTTTTTCTCTTAGAAATTGCTAGTTCTAAGATTCAATAAATTTTACTCTTTACATAAAAGGAGACACCACCCATCCGGGTATACGGCCACCTAACGGCATTGCAATCCCGGGGAAAGCTAACCTATCCTGCCTATCTCGTAGTATATCTGGAAAGTGCCACCCGAGCGACACGTAGTAACTCCACCACACGGCTCGAGCATCCGACCAGAATATAGCACTCTTC
The DNA here is from genome assembly GCA_003070745.1 of Tuber borchii. Classification (NCBI taxonomy): domain Eukaryota; kingdom Fungi; phylum Ascomycota; class Pezizomycetes; order Pezizales; family Tuberaceae; genus Tuber; species Tuber borchii. The sequence goes on along the minus strand of NESQ01000050.1, from coordinate 159,614 downwards.
AAAAAAATATAAACAAAAGAAATCCTCCTCCAACATCTTTCAAAAAGCACAACCCATCGACCACGGAGCAGCCCCCATGCAGCCTACAAAGAAATCTACCACACAATCTGGCCAACCCAGCACTAGCCAAGCGGCTCCAATACGCCGATGGTTGCACTGTGGAAAAACTGATGCACTTTTGTCCTCCGGTGTGGTTGCAACGTAATTTTTTCAGGAAGGTTAAAGGCGTTAACTGGCTAAGCTGAAATATTTGGTTATCGAGCTTGTTGCTAATCACTGCCCTAGTGTTCATGAGTTTTATCCCTGCACTAATTACTGTCCATGTTTCAACAAGACGCAACTTCGCCGACCAGCGGACTTGCAGACACCAGCACTCCAGGCGTGCGCAGGCCACATGGAAGCACTCCAGGAGGTAAGTTGTGTACTTTCTTGCTGTAATTTCAAATGCATCTGGCGTAGGCGATGTTGTCAAAATATACGATTTCCTGCCCTTGTGACTCATACTAGTGATGGCTGGTGTCTTGCTCACTGGCACCGGTACGAGAGGGCAATTTACTCACCGAGATTTCTTTGGTATGCGGCGGTCCTCTTGTGTAACGGTAAAATGGTACTTATATATAATGGTAGAATTTCCCGTTGCTTAGGAAAATTAGCGTAAGCTTAAAACCTAATCTTTAAGTCTTCTCTATATCCACATAATTCTGACTACCAACTCTATCGAATATTTTCAGAGGTGTTATCGACGCAAATTTGGGGGAGATTTGTTTGACAGTCTTGAGGTGCCACCAAAGTTCCAACAAAGACCCTGCTTTTCTTCTGTTCCCAAGAATTTGGATAGTCGACTAACTCCATTGTCCATCATGTATCAGTACAATATCTCGCGCAGCGACAACTACAAAATGTCTCGGTTTTTCAGTAATAATGTTAATTCTTTCAACACGGTTTGTAATCTGGGGAACAACTGCACTATTGCCGACGACCGGTCTCAGATCTTGACCTGGTTGTCACCACTAGATCCCCGGTTACGGCATCAAGATATTCAAGACCGCCGGGGTGAGGGGGTAGGGGAATCGCTCTTACAAACCGACGAATTTAGAAGCTGGTGTGACAGTAGCGAGCGATGTGAACCCGATAACCCAGTTTTGGTTTGCCGTGGGGATCCGGGGGTTGGCAAATCATTTATTAGGTAACAAGGCCCAACATCGAGGAATAGAAGAAAAGGGCAGGTGCTGACAATCCGTGATGTTAGCTCGTTGGTGATAGACAACTTGTGTGATCAAGCTGGAGGACGAGATGCCACTGTTACGTGTTTTTACTTTGACCGCACCGTCCAAAAGGAGCAGTCATCAACGAATGTGCTAGGCGCCCTGCTCAAACAGGTTGTGATCGGACTAGAGGAGGTACCGGGGGAAATTGTGCAAGCTTATAAACACCAGAAAAATTGCATTGGTGGGCGGAGACCGCAACATACCGATATTGTTAAGATGTTGCAAACTACTACTTCTAAAAAACGCACGTTCATATGTATCGACGCTCTAGACGAATGTGTGCCAGAAGATCAAGTCAAGCTTCTTGATTCGCTCAACCAAGTTCTTCAAAAGGCTCCAGACACCAGAATATTCCTGACTGAAAGACTGGATATTCGGCCTAAGACCGAAAATATTTCTCAAATTTTGAAACTGCTGCATGTACATTGTGACGAGCCGTGGTGGCTTGAAATCTCCGTCATATTTGCTTTTTTATTTTTTTTCTGGCTATAAACCCTCCCTGCTGATCTGTTGTTGGTATACGTTTTTTTTCCAATTGTTTTTTTTTCCTTTTCTCCTCCCTCTTAGCGCAGGCGTGGAGGTTGTTTTAGGGATAGGGGGGGAATATATGAGGTCCAAGTATTTCTAGCGCTCGTGAAAGGCGACGTAGTGGCTAGCTATTAACTGCTGAATGATAATGATTTGTTTCCGCTATGAAAACATTAAATTTTGATGGGGGTCACGCTGATATGGCGCTGCCTCCCGGGTGTGAACTTGGAAGCGAGTTTCAAGGGCTATTCACACTTTCAATCTAGCCCATCGAGGTGCGGTGTAGTCATGTCCGCAAAATAAGTATATCATTGCAAAACCTCTACCACGATCAACCACTTTAACAGCGAAAATATATATATATATATAAATTCAATTAGGAAATCAGCGGAACTAGATATTATAAGCTGTACAGGATCTCGCTGCCATCTCTATGACTTCTGACTATACCCAAAACAGCCTAGAGTTTTTTCAAGCATACTAGCTGTCCCAGCATCCATCTCTCTTAGAAAATTTGTCTCAGTTCTTCTTTCCTGCTTTAAATAGTTTAGTATGATAGAACAATAAGGACTTCTTTTAACCGTGGGAAATTACTTCATGAGGGCTCTTTTAAGTAGGGCCCAGGTTTTCATCCTTGGATTGAAATTTGGTGAGCTGGGTAGCAGGTGCGCATGGCAAGCGCAACGCACCCTACCCGCTAAAAAAAATGTTGGAAGGATGAAGTTGACTTTATAATATGCAGGAGTGTCTGAGAGATTGTCTAGTTGATGGAGCAAGCCCATCGTGGGTTTACGGTATATTGGAGAGAATGGTTATGGTGGCTGTCATATCCGGTGTTGTGAGGGTGTGAATCGGGCTTAGTTTATTTTTCCTTTATATATTTTATTCATTAGGTTAATGGGAACAAATTGCGGTTTGCGGATAGGTTTAACTAGAAGGTTCGGTTCTAGATAGTTCGTAGGTTATGAAAGGAGAGAGGAAGTTTACCCGGCCTGGGGGGGATCAGTAGTTTATAGGCGGAAGTGTTTGCTAACTTGTTTGTTTCCTGGTGTGTGGACAAGGAGGGAAGGGAAGAACAATTGTCGTGTGACAACCACTTGGTTTTCTTTTCACTGGGGTTTTTCTTTTCTGGTTTTCATCTTTGCGGTTTGTGGTTTATACCATCAGGGTATTTAGTATCTAGATCAGAAGTGCGAGAGGTTTATTCACTACCTTCCGGTTTACTTTGTTACTTTGCGTGAAGCTACCTGATCCCGGAAGTGTTGTTTTCAGTGTTGGTGTGTTCTGTGGTACACCATAGATGGCCACATCAGATGTGTATATAGTTTGCCCATTTTCCCTCTCTCTAGATGTGAGCGTGCTTTAGTGAAATTTTTGAGAGTGCGAGTGAAGTGTCTAGGTTCCGTGTGAATCCTCTTTCGATCGTCTACCACTGCACCATTCATAACCTGCCAGCGGCAATAACAAACTCACCCCACCAGGTAACCCTCGGTTGACTGTGAAGTTACCCATATTTTTTTGGGACAATATCTTGCTGGGCTTGCCGGCGAAAGGGAAGAAGTGCGGAAATCTGGAGCCGTGGGGGAAAGAGCTCCGATGGATGTTTCCTCTTCTCTTCCTCTTCCCCTTTGCCCCTTCTCATCTTTTTCCCGGAGGTAGAGAATATTGCCGCTGGCAGGTTACGAATGGCACAGTGGTAGATGATAGAAAGAGAATTAACACGTAACTTAGACACTTCGCTCGCGCTCTCGAAATCTTTTTCTAAGCACGCTACTTGTCTGGGGAGAGGGAAAATGGGCAAACTATATACACATCAGATGTGGCCATCTATGGTGTACCACAGAACACGCTAACACCAGATATGACAGTCACCCATAGCCGTTCTGTCCACTATACCGTAAACCCACGATGGGGTTGCTCCATCAACCTAGACAATCTCTCAGAGACTCCCGCATATTGTAAAGTCAACTTCATCCTTCCAACAGAGAACACGTCTAGCAGCGTATCGGCGCTTTGCTAACGTATAGGGGGGAGCTTTTCTTATTATTATAGTATTGGGCTCCGGAGAAAGAATTCGGTAGGTTGATTGTTGCACTGCTCGCTCCGGTTCCGTGGGAATGTGATCCTTTGGAGGGGGCTGCATTTCTTTGATTTGCTAGTTGAGGGTTAAGGTCTCCCCATATAACCCCCTTTTTTTTGTTGCTGAACTTACTCGGCCCCTCGCTACTGCTTGCCCCTGTGACCCTCCTATGATATCATAGATCTGATATTGATATCCTCTATATCAAATTCTTATCCATAATCTCTCTTATCCACACTCCCAGACCTTTCACTTTCACTCTCCACCAAAATTCCAATCATCTTTCCATACTTATTTTCCCTTGGTCCTCCTGGGTGATAGAAACCTCTCTCTAGAGATATCTTTGCAGGATAGTAAAAGCCTGGTCTTCAATCAACAAATACTTCTTTAACTGTTATTCCCCGGGTATCAGGCTAATTTCAAGCAGACAATCTTGATCACCTTGGTTAATTGGCTGGGTTGCTACACACAAGTTTGAAACAGCTACCCAGGTAGGAAATCTTTCAAGACTCCCTCTCCGCTCTCCCGTCTGTTTGAAAAAATCCTCCAAGTAAGTGATTCTAAACTGCCTAGTATGAAATTTCCTCAGTGCTCACACAAATGGAGAGAACCTCCTCCATCCAAAGGTCACAATGTCAAGTTCTAGAATTCGCTTCCTGCCTCCTCTCACCGAGAGCAGCATAAGAGAGTTTCTTTGCCCCGGTACTTCAGCCCCCATGAATGAGGAGCTTCCCGCCGCTCCCCCGCCCCCTCCTCTCATCCCCGAAAGCAGACCCAATATTCCCTCATCCCGGGAAATCGGACTCCAATGCAACCATTTAGCGACAAAGATCCTTACCTCTTCCGACCCGGCGTCCCGATCCCGTTGGGTTTGGCAGCTAATTACTCTAACTAGCACCCTCTCCTCGAAGCTCAACGCCTTTAAAAATAACCTCAACATAGAGGCTGCCCGCACAGCCGAGGCGCAAGCTATAAATGACCAACTTAGGAGAAATCTTGCTGTGGCTGAAGAGGCTCTAGCGACAACAGTGAGCATGTTAACCGCCCAGACAGCAATAGCCGCATCCGCCCGTGCCAGTCTGCGGAAGAAAACAGCCGAGGTAAATGCAAGAGATTTGGAAATTGAGAGGATGAAGGAAGCTCTCAAGCAGTCCATCGATACCAATCATGATAGCAACCGGAAAACAGCGACCAAGTTAGCCAGCTGTGTCTGTGGCGAGACGAGTAACGGTAACGATGCTCGGATGGGTGTACCACCTCGCAGTGGTGAGAGAGTTGAAAATCCGATTGGGCAGGGGCCAAGGAGTATTCCAGATTCTGAGAGAGCTGAAATTGCGATCTTGGAGCGAGCGCTCATAGAAAAGACTCGACTGCTCAAGGCAGAGGAACAGCGCACTGCAGGCCTTCGCAAACTCCTCAATTCCGCTGTGGAGGAATTTGGCCTTCTGAAAACCTGTCCTGCAGCAGTTACGGAGCCAACTAGACCTCCACTACCAGAAATTCCAAGATATGACCTAGGAGCGCCCCGTACACCCACGAAGCGTGAGAGGCGGAGACTAAAACACCTTCGCCTAGCAAATAATCATCGACAAAGCAAGAAAGCTGCTCCAAGGCAAAGGGCCGAATGGATTTTCGGGGAAAAAGCAGAGAGAGCGCTGTCTACTACAGCTGGAGAAACAGAGGCAAAAGGGCCATTCGTAAGAGGTATCAATGAAGGGGATAATATTTCGTCCCTAGATAGCGAAGATCCGTTCGTGGGAGGGGGTCAAGGTAAGCGGTATATGACGTTCCCTCCAGAGGTAGCGCCCAAGTGCTATCGCCCAGGTGCAGGGCAGAGAAGGGGAAACGCCATGTACGCAGTCTAAAGGTTTCCGATCTGCGGGATGTGCCAGCTTGTCTCTAAGCTGTTTGCTTTATGTTTCCCCATTTCCATCTTTTTTTCTCCTCATCTTTCCTACCTCCCTTGATTATACCCTCACTTGCAGATTGTAGACTAGAAGTTGAAATTTGTATCCTCCTTCGGCGGGATGGCCCAAAATGAAGGTTGAACCACACTATATTCTAATCTGTTTTTTTATTTCTCGTGTCCATCTCCTGTGTTGTGTCCTGAGATTCAAGCTGCCAGCTGGATTAAATCTATTATATCTTAATTGATCCCCGAAAATTTAATATGGAAAAGTGAGATAAAGACAGCACCCTTCCTAACAAGACTCTATCGTTAACTCGCAATAGCGTCTGTCACTAAGTACTGCACTAACTTTATAAACGATAACGAGTAAAACACTAAAAAATCGAAAAAAGTAGTTTGTCTTTCCATTCGCTTAAACCAAGGCGGAAAGGGAGCTAGACGGAGGTGCTAGTTGGGCCTGATGAGTAGGAGCAGGTCACAGCGAGATACGGAGGCCAGTTCCCGCGATAGAGAACTTGCGTAAAGAGACCTAGGTAGTAGCAAAACATCAGTTAACCTAGAAAGCTTGGACACTAAGCGGGTGGCGAGACCGGGGAGAAGCGTAAAATGCAGCTTTCCGGACATAAATAATTGGATGGCAGCAGAACAATAAGTAGGCAACCACCCGATACCATTCCACAATTTATATTTTTCCCGGTACTGTGATACCCCCTAAGGAGATTTTTGCTTCATCAGTGGATAGCGCTATCATGTCGTCCTCGAATTCATTGCTTGCTCAGGTTCGGATTCTGGGCCATATAGGTTGGATACCCGCTGTATTAGTAACAATAGGATGGGAAACGCTTGACAATTCATTCTATTATTTCTCCCGGCACCCACCCTCACCTCTCTTTTCACAATCTATCAAAGGATTTTAGTGATGGCAGTATTAGGCATTTAGTAGCAGATGCTCACTGCTTCTATGCTAGCTAGAATGGTGAATACTGGATCCAACCGGTGTAGCCCAAAATTTGAATTTGAGCATGAAATGAATTTAAGGGCAATGCATAAGTATTATATAGTCTACTCATCCCACTGTCACCCGGGGGGCAAGCTACATATGAACCTACACCTGTTGCGCAAAGTAATTCTGGCGCCACACTTAGCTATTTCGGCTAAGTGTGACCTAGGTCCTCGGGCGCAAACTCTCTGTTGCCGATTGAGTGGGACTAGCTCTAAAAGTTCTTGGAGAAGTTACCCCTCAAAAATTAAATATGCCCTGAAAGGCCCGTGTTTTTGGTATTTTAGGGGCTGTGGGAAGCAATTTAAATCCCTATAATCAATATACAGTGTAGCTGTTATACTAGTGTGGGTAAGGTCAGGGACAGGTTTTTTGGTTTTGCAAATTGTGTGTGACAATCATATATTCTCACTCGCACTAATGTCCCCTCTATAAGCTCGATTCTAGCCCAGTTTTTACAGATAAGAAAGCAAAATAAAACTAAAAATTAGGTTCACCAAGCAGCCCTGTTTAGTTTTTCAAGCCCTTTAGCTCGAAGTGTAAGAGGAGACTTGCCTCCGAGCTCTTTGAAAAAAACCAAGGTAGTGGCGATTTCAAGATATGCGCACCATTGGGAGAAACCACCGGGCAGGAGACCTTGCTGATGTTTCTTTCATTTTTGGTTTCAAGCTGTACTATACCTAATTCACTCTTCGGCTTTCCATACAATGATTCCATCAGTGTTCCCAACGGTACGGGGCCCTAGGGAGCGAGACAATGCTTTCGGGGTATTGGAAGGACCATAGACGGTTCTAGGGGATGACTTGGGGAGACGAAGGAGAGCGGGGGGAGGGCAGAGGACTGTATGAGTGATGTTTCATGATTTAGCCATGCCTATATTTATAATTTATTCCGAAATTTGGTCAAACTAGTCGGATGTATGAAATTCAGTAGGGATCTACTTATAGGAGATCGAATATGTGAATCTGCCTTCTGCTCCGGAATTAATCTTTGGCTTTTATCTGCTGCCTGAATGGGCGGGGCTAGGAGCATTCTACAACCAAGGGGATAATTTGCTGGTAGCCATATACTTAACTCTATAGGATGGTGGAGCAGCTATCCAGGGGAGCATAATATGGGGAGTCCAATCTACGTAGGTTTATATGGTGAATATGCATTCCGAGTGATAGATAAAGTGGTGTGCTATCATACCGTGAGAGGTACATAGACTTTAGTGGTATAATAATATAAAGGACAGTAGGGGAGCATGAGGGCATGAGGCTAATTTTCAGAGTCCACCATATTGTGAGGGGTGCGGGGCCTACAGTCCATCTGGGAATTCGGGTGCCGGGCGTAGGGCTTCCCACCACCCAAGAAATGAAGGACAATGGCCCATAGCCAGTCCCGTTCTGGGCCATTGAGAACACTGGATCCATTGAGATCATTTCTATTGTTCCAGAAACCCTCGACAGTGCCCTACCATCACTGTCACGCTTTATATTCCCTCATTTTCTACCTCGATTCCCATCCTCACCCTTTCCCTTCTACTATTCCCACCATCAACAACCAGAGCGATAGCACCGCCTTCATTAAAACTGTTATTTCTCTCTCTGCGCTTTATTCTTATCACCTTTTTAAACTTCCTATTCATCAGCTTTCTCCTCACTACATCTACATCCTCGACTGACCTCTTTTTTCTCTTCTTCACCCTTCCATCTCATTAACGGTCTTGAGCTGAAAAAGCCATTCATCATTCTTCGAAGATAATAATTTCGAAGACCCTCAAACGTGTCTACTACCACGAATTTCTCATAAATCTAACGGATTTTTTTAAAAAATATTCTTTCTACTAGGTGAGTTTGTGTAATGCCGTCAGCATTGTGTTTTTTCCTTGCCAGAGACGATTTAGAAATTCTTCTAATGCCCTCCCATCTAGGAACTTCCAATATCACAATGTCTACTTCCAAGATCACCTTTCCCCCTGGGCTCACCTTTCCCCCTGGTCTCACCACCAAACCGTCGGGAGCCGGCCTTTGGTGCCCCGCCACCGAATTCCTCATTGACGGCCCGAACTCCACTGAGCCCACTGAGCTTCTCACTCTCTCTGCCCCAGCCATCACTGCCATTGCTCCATCCCCAGAGACCGTCTTCCAATGCCAGCAGCTCACTTCGATGATCTTCAACTCACCCTACCCGCACGAGCAGGCCTATTGGGTTCACGAGCTAACTTCTCTAACTCTCTCCCTCTCCGCCCAGCTCACTGCCTCTGGAAATGACTTCGCCATTGAGGCCGCCCGCTCAGCCCATGCCCAAGCGATTAATCATGAACTCAGGAAAAATCTCGCTGTGGCCGAAGACGCTCTAGCTACGACATCAAACATGTTAGCCGTGCAAGCCGCAAATGCAGCATCGGCCATTGTGAGCCTCGGGGATGAGCGGGCCATCGCCGCCGCAGCCATCAAAGATCTTGTCCTTAAGGAGGAGGCCCTAGAGGCAACTACAACCATGCTAAATGCTCAATCTGCGAATCTCCAATTTGCGCATGCAAGTCTCCGCGAGAAAGACCAGAAAATCGATGAGAACAACAAGAAGATACGAGAGAAAAACATCGAGATATTCATTAAAAACTTGGAAATTCAAGAGGAGAAGCAATTGGCTGGAGAAGCTATCAGCGCCAAGTTTGCCGAGCATCGCGAGGTGCTTTCGAAGTTGATTGTTAGCGCTGACTGTGAGCGTTTGACTGATGGTAGTGATGATGAAGGGAGCGGACCGGGGTCCCCTGTTAACGCACGGAACTCGGAACTTGAGGAAGCTTTGGCAGAGAAAGTTAAACTTTTAATGGTTGAGGAGCACCGCTCGGCTAGGCTCCGCAATCTCCTCAATCAGTCCATCATGGAGGTTAGCCGTTTGAAGATCTGTCTCGAAGAAGCTACCGACCCGGCCAGAAACCCCCTCCCGGGAAATGTCTACCCCATACTTACGAGCCCGGAGTCTCAGAGTTCGAGCACCCAGATCGCAGAACTGAAGGACGCACTGGCCGAGAAAAGCGACTTTCTAAAGATGGAAGAACAACGCTCGGCTAGGCTTAGCGATCTCCTCAATCAGTCTATTATGGAGGTTAACCGCTTGAAAATCTGCCTTGAAGAGACCACAGGTACTGCCGGACCCCCTCTCCCTGAAACCTCCAAGCAAAATCAAGATACTCCCCCCACATCTAGTGAGGAGAAGGGACAGCACCACGAGAAGCCCCATCAAGGAAGCAACACTCTCCACGGCGATCCGAAGCAAGACTCTACACAAACCCACAATGAAGAACGCTCGGTCAATAACACCAACGGAAGTGAATATTTTACTGAAGACGAGAACGGGAGCGCTCTATCCACGGCTACTACACAAGTTCAGAATGAAGTGCCAGTCATTTTACCCATCAGCGAAGGTACTCTATTCAAGAGGAGAAAATCTAGGGGTGAGCCAACTACAACAACTGAAGACGATAATCACGGACACTTCGTCATACATACTCACCAAGGGAGTTTTACACTCTCTTCCCTGGACGAAGACGATCCACATATGAAGGAGGAACACAAAGATTTGCGACCGGCTCCTGCCCCTGATTGCTAAGGCGGTGTCGAGGTTCCATGAGACTATCACGGGGAGGGAGGAGGAAGGCGAGTGCCATGTTTGTGTTTTAAAAAATGATCAATGTGGAAAGTCTGGTGGCCGCTGGGGGCTGTATGGGTTGTGTGAGAGGGGAATAAGCCGGTGACATGTTGTATAACTCTACTTTGTTCCCATTTCAAAATGTCCGAGTTCTTTCTCATTTCATTTTTCAACCCTTCACATTTTTTTCATTCATTGTGTTTTTTTTAAAAATAAAATAACAATTAAAACCTCGCTCATCTACTCCTAGATAAATATTTTTATTTGGCTGATTTTAGGGGAAATTTACTCCGGCTTGTAATAAGTTATGGTACAGCACATGCGTGTGCAATGCGACCACAAACTTTAACTAAAACAACTACAATATTAGCTTAGGAATACCGACTCCGAAGTCGAAAATGACCCCAAGGTTAGTGCGTACCACGAGCCAGCTAGAGCTGGAATTTGTTGGTAGACATAGAATATCACTCGCTTTGAAGGCTTTGAAAGAATGATATGGTAGACTACTCGCGCCGAGAATAAGTCCTGAGACAACGGGCGCAACCACAATCCCCCGCAAAATTCAGCCATCATGTCAACCACAATGGCTATCACAATTGCAACCATGACTATAATGTCAATTAATACTAAAGCCTCTATATTAGAATCCCTTCCCCTCTCTCTAGGGGCCTAGCATTTGGCAATGGGAACTTTCTTTTGACTGTGGCATCAACTTGGGTCGTTTCGGCGTTAGGATAGCCAAGTTCTATTGGGAATTGTGGTTGCGCCCGTTGTCTCAGGGCTTATTCTCTGCGCGAGTAGAGTGGAAAATATAATGTTCAGGTGTTAAACATAGAAAGAATAAATCAAAAATCAAATATGTGTTGCCCGATCACGGAAGGGTCCACCCCCCCGACATGCGATTCCTCTGTATCTAACTTAATTTCCCAATCATCAACCTTTCGTAAACCTAGCCAGCGTTTCACCACTAAAGCAGGGCCGGCCTAAAGAAAACCTTTTTCTACATTAAAGTTACTTTTCCCTGCTTCTGGGTTCGACTGCGATTGTTCTTAGTGTAATATTTGTCTCCCCGCTCTATCTAGCCTCTTCCCATATGCTCCAGTCTCCTCCTATTTTACTCATTGCCAGTTTGAGATCAAAAGGTGGGAAAAGAAATATCGCAAAAAAGATTGAGCAGGCTCGGATCGGGTAATAAGCCGACTTGTGTGGCTCAAGCCTCGGAGCTTGTGGAAAACACACTACCCATGATGAGGAACTGTTGCTTACAAGGTAGCAAGGAGGGGAGGGGAGGGGAGGAAGAACTGTTTGTTTTTTTAGTTTTCATTGTGTGATGATATTGTAAAGGTCGTAATCTTTACCCTATATGGTTGCCTTGCTAGGTTGCATGCACTATTCCTTCGCTCGTAGCAGAATTTACATGGTTGCAACAACCGATCAGATCACTTATTCCTCTCGAATGTGCAACCGAAATAATAAAATAAAGCTTAGGAAAAATATATATTAATATTTAGTACTGCAGAAAGGAATCCCAATTTATCTGCTATTTGTTTCTATCAATCAGCTATGGAAGTGTTGGCTTTTGGTTAAATATGAGATTGTTGCTTCTGTTGATATGTAAAAAGCTAATTATTGGCTAAAATGAGGCAAATAAGAAGAGAGAGTCCCATTATGATCTCTTTATATTTCTTTCTAGTATGTAAGATAATTTCCTACTCAAAGAGATTGAAATTAAAATTGTGATAGGGGGGCTAGAATATGCAGGTCAAGATTGACTCACTTTTAGTACACTACAGCATAGTAGTTGACAATGATCCAAACTACTACAGAACTTGGATATTGATTTTCATATTTCAGACAAGTGAAACCAACACTAGAAAAGGAAAAATAACAAAAACCATTGTTTTAGTTAGGTAATATTAGATAGAAACTACAATAATTTCTAATTAATGGGAACAGTGTCTAGAAAGAAATTGAATGGTATGGTTTGAGGCGTTGAAAATATGTACAAGGCTGAAATATTGTATTATAATATCAGGTAGCTGTTCCTCTATTGATGCCAAGCCTTGAATCCCCTATGCAATAACGGTAAAGAGTTTAAATAATAATACATTATAAATATACCCAAAGAGGATAGCACGAGATTATTATCTCTATGGTGAAATTGTTCAATTAATGAAGGAAATAAGAAAAAATTCTTGCATATATTACTATGATTTTATCATACATATTTGAGAAATCATGGTAGTTATTATTAGAGTATCAATATCACTTATAGTTTACAGCTTAGATTTACTCCTTTTAGTGAATAATATGAGCTATTAAGCCAAAACCCTATTTTCTGAATAACAATATCTGATTACTAAGTATTTAAACTGTGAATAATATAATATTTTTCTCATTTTCTCACTACAAGTACAACTTTTGAAATTTACTAGTACAAGGTTCTTCAACAAAGGACAAAAAAAAGTAAAAGAAATCTTAAGATTATTCTTGACTACTTTCTCTTCAATCTTGAGTTTTTTTATTTCTCAAAATACAACTTGTTGTTGCATATTGTCAATATAAAAGTTGTGGAATTTCTAGAACAGGTTTTAAATAGTATACACTCTATCTCTTACATTGTACACACTAGTATGCTGTCATGATTTTAATAGTAGAATGTATTAGTTGTGTAACTATACTAGGTACTCATATCATATTATGTGTTTCACACATGACTTATAGTATAAGTTATGGGTCTCAAGCAGGTAGCTCCTTTAAGACACGGAACTTATTATGAGTAGTATTATAGAGTTTGGTACATTAGATGGTTGACTCATAGATATTAGCTGATGGACTTTATAAGCATAACTCATTATAATATATGAGATTATATAACTCACACTTATGGGTTACCAGGATTAGGGGAGTTCAAAGATTCCTATATAAAAACAAATATTTAAAAAGATAGCCTCTTGGCTATAGACTTAGTTTCTCACTCTAAAGTACTAGGCCAAAAGGATCCGTACGATCAGTGGTTACCGCGCGACACCTCAAAACACCCCACTCCTACAATCAACCACCCCTCAACCGCAATGCCTCCACACAAGACAGGCTACCTTACAGAGTTTGAGAAAGGGCAAATAGTTGTTCTGAGAAAAAAAAAAATCTCTTTTGGAGAGATTGGAGAGCTCTTAAACCGTCCAAAGAGTACTGTTCAAACTTTCCATAACCGCTTCCAAAAGAGGGGTGATGCAAAAAACCTCCTTATACCTGGAAGACCCAAAATTATCGATTCCAGAACCCACCGCCACCTAGTCAGAGAGTCTAAGAAGGCACGCCGCCAGACTTTATCAGAATTGCGCAATGATGTTGCACCACATTCCTCCCTCCAAACAGTCAAGAGAGCTTTAGTCTCAATCAACATAAAGAAATGGAGAGCTAGGAAAAGAGCTCTTCTAAAGGATGAGCATGCTCTTAAGAGGTTAGCTTGGGCAATGAAGTATAAGGATTGGACAAAGGAAGACTTTGAAGGAGTTATCTTTAGTGATGAATCCTTGGTTGAAAAGTCTAAGGATCCTAAGGGTATATGGGTGTTCAGAACACCTGAAGAAAAGTGGTACAAAGACTGTATTCATGGGGTTAACAAGTGGCCAGGAGTAAAGCTAATAGTGTGGGCTTGTATTTGGGGTAGAAATAAGGGTCCTCTCATTCCTATTTTTGACAAGAGTGTAGATAGATTTGTATATATTGGAGTTTTGGAGGATAGTTTAGTTGATGTCTGGCAGGAGGTGGAGGATACAGTTGGGGATCCTATCTTTTAGCAGGATGGTGCAAGGATTCATACTGCAAGAGATACCATGGCTTGGTTTGAGGAAAACAACATACAGGTTATGGAATGGCTAGCTAATTCTCCTGACCTCAATCCTATTAAGCACTGTTGGAAGAGGATGAAGGAAAAGCTACACCAGCACTTTCCCAATATCCACAAGACCAAGGAGGGCCCAGAAACTGTTAGAAAGCATCTAGCAGTAGCTCTAAATCAGGTTTGGACTCAGGATATTGAAGGAGATTTTCTGGAAAGGTTGTGGGAGTCTATGCCTAGTAGAGTTGCTGCTGTCATAGATGCAAGGGGATGGTATACCAAGTATTGATTTTTTTGTTTTCTAATTTTACATATAGCTTTTCTTATATTTATTGTATGTCTACACATATTTTCAGTTTATTTCAAGTAGTTGTGGTTGTAGGGGTAGTAAATTTATAGTGGTAGTGGGGTTGCAATTGGGTTGCTGGACGGTTCTTTTTGTACCCGTACTTTACAATCTGAGAACTTTCTCTCTACTATTTTACAAAATGCCTCTTTTTTATGTTCCTCTCTTTATGATAACTCAGAATAAGGATGATATCCTATAATACAACTACAGTGGTTGTTGGCTAATTGATGGAACATAGTTGTTAAATTGTTAGTTTATCACTTACTACAAAGTTAATCATGACTAATTCAGTACATCTTTCTTCTACAAATAGCATACCAGCTAGAATCTCTATCTTATACTTATTTGGACAGATATAAAGATACTTGTCTGTCCTGTTCAGATCTAAAAACTGACTTACTGGATTCCTGGAATCATAGTATATTCCTTGGGATTCCAGAAACAGTATAAAGCTATTGAAAAGTTACAATATATCCTGTTTAGGGTATTTTGTAATATACAATTCATGAGGGAAAATATTTACAATGATGGTCCTTTACTTTGAGATTGTGAATTCTGAATATATAGGTTTCAGGAGCAGTCTGCTTTCAGATTCCAGTCTTGGCCAACCTGGTCACAAATATGGCTATTTTAAAGACTATAATCAATTGTGAGATTTTGCAAGAGATTAAAATTAGATCTGTTATCTTAGCACGTATTCTGTCAGTAAGTAGAAAACATTTTTCAATAATATCAACCAACTATTTAAAGATGAATATATTGGAAACTTGATATTCTCAGCTGCTAACCATATATATATTTTCCTATTCATAGAATCACATAAAACGGAACTACTACAATCTGCTACATATTCTTTCTCACCAGCAGTTACACAATAGTTAGCTTTATACTTGGCCAAACATCCAACTTGCCTATATAGTACAACAAACACAAATACTAGACCATCCACCATGAAATGCAAGTGGTACTGATACCGAACAACTATCATATCCTTGGTCAACTCAGATAGAATTTGGTACTGTAGGAAGAAAGGCAGCAGATTCAAACAATCTCATGTAAGATTAGGCATGTACGGGCAGCATGCTAGAACAGGAGGCTTTCTCTTGAGGAAGATATAAGACAGTCTGGTTTCTGCTTGTTTAGCTGTTTTTTCTATCAGTTCATTAGTAAGAGTATCTCCTATTACTTTATTACACTTTGATTCTTTGCTTTTCTGTTTTCTTTTTACAGCTACTTTGGTCATACTAATAAAAGTTTCGTGTCCTTCAGTCATTGAGAATTAGATTTGCTGTGCCCCACTACCTGTTAGTTGTTTAAAAGAATAAAAATAGGAAATACAATCGAAGTATTTCTAACAATTGACATAAAAGAATTTCAACCAAGATTATTTCTCTCTAACAAAACCCTGGGAATAAAATCTACATACAAGTTGGGTGAGAATTTTGAAAGAATAGATATTGAAAAAAGAAGATTTCATGCTAGATGGAGGAAAAACTTGAACAACATCGTTGTTATTTTCAGGCCTAGATTAAAGTTGATCTATGGTATCTTATTTAGTGACAATATTAGCAAGGCAATCAGCTGAAAAGTTGAGAAGTATGTGTTATAGAACTGCAGGCAATATCTCAAGATTCATGTCATAATGAAGACAAAAGTGACTCCTCTCAAATTCATATTTATGTTGGCCTTTGTGGCTCTGAGTGATATTTACCATTGGGGTATTTGGATGGAACAAGTTCATTCAGCTTATAGTAGTATGATAAGAAAAAATTTAAGATTTATTTGAACTAGTTTAAAGTCTGTACTCATTATGTTCTTCCATTCCATTGCTCCTTTGACTTTAGCACTGTCTACTTACCTTGAAGCAGTGAATATTAATTTCCAATAAGAGTATAGTACAGCTATACTTAAAAACTATGATGCTGTTCAAATGAAATTCTTTTTCACAAATGAAGAAGAATTTGAAGTCTTCACTATACAAGCCTGCTTGGTAACTATGTTTACTAAATCAAACTTTGATTTAGGACATTTTAAGGCAAATTGGCCTCTGATGGAAACTTTTGGAGATATCAGGAGTAGAGACTTGACTATTGTGGAATTGCAAAGAAGGTTTACCTACAAGATTGGTGATTTAAGTTACATGTAGGCTGAGCATTTTGAGCACTTTACCATATAGTAGTCAGAATATTATTACTGTTTAGTTTTAATATGTGATATAGCTATCAGATTGGAACTCTTGTAATATTAAATAGATCTCACTCAACAGTAGCAGAAGTCTACTTGATTTATCTGAATTCCCAATACAGAAAAGACCCTTTAACAGCTTATTTTCCTGGTGTGCAGTATTTGCTTTTCCAAATAGCTTTATTTAGTACCATACCCGTATTTCTGGTCTTTTCTGAAAAACGAGTTCTAGAGTCATGAGATATCTCTAATAATAGAGTCATTATAAGTTCATAAAACTCTATCCACTAGTGGAATTTGGGCAACAGAGTTATATCATGCAATATACTAGATAGTTTGAAATCTGCTTACCAACTATGGTATTATTTTGTCTAACCAGTAGCAATTTATTTTAAACTAAGTTATTATTTTCTAGACCAAAGACAATACTCACTTCCTCTAACATAATTTGTAATATTTGATTTTCCTCAATTTTATTTTTTTTCACTTTTTTTGTTATAGTTTTGCCTATCCAAAAAAATAAAATTAAAGTTAGAGTTGAATGACAACTTGGGTCATAGTGTACTACCATTCTAAAGCACCAATACCCTACTACCATCCGCATAAAATACAAGTGTAATCATACAAAAGCTACACAAAATACAAAATTTTAATTGTTAGTTCATACTCCTTAAATGGTGAATAAATACTACTACCATTGAGAGGTGGTAATTGTATAGGAAAGTGTGGCAAAGCAAAGTTTTCAGAATAGTACCAATTCTGGCAGGATATATTTGTGTTTTCCGTTAAATAGAATTTTAAAATGAAGAAAGTGCCCTCACAGAGACACCATATAATTAATCAAATACAACAGATATTATATTCTTATTGCCTCATAATACAAGGTTTTTACACAGTAGAGTATCTAAAATATCTTTCTTGGATTTTTGATATTTATCTTGTAGTGCTATTGATACAAAGAAAACAATTGTTATAAGCAAAGTAATCTGGTTTTCTTGCTTATCGCCATGCACTATAGGCTTATTTGAAGAGTACATATCTCTTATATCCAGCCATGAGGCTTTAGTATTTAGGGCCTGCTATCTCATCTGTTTCAAGTTATATAATTAATTAAACATTTAATTATAATTTAAGCTTCTAGGAAGATGTTCTTATAAGTAATTTAAATTTGTATATAATATTATATCATACTTGCCATATACCAAACGTGTATAATCACTTGACACCTAGCGACTGTCTCTTGTTCGTATATGGTTTCTTTCTCCTTTCAAACACTTCATTCAGATTTCCACCTTCTTTCTTTCAAGCCAGGTCCTGTTTTGGACTAGCATGCGGTGTCTCTGGTTGTTCCTTTTGTTCTTCTATAGTCTCTTTGAAGGTCTTTATTAAATTTTTATTGATTCTTTTTTCCAATGAGAACTGTGAGAACCAGATCCTAATTGCAAGACCGAGCCACTTCGCTATATAGCTGAGCTACATTTTTTTTTGTTATTCATAAGATTTATCGTTTTCCTAATTGATAATTTCAACCATCATCTATTATCATACCACTTCTCCATCTGAGGGATCGCATATTTGCTACAGGCTCCTTTAGATACTGTTTGGTCACCAGGGTGTCTAGAACGTGGGCGGGAAAACAAAGTCTTGTAAAACTCTTACCGGAGTAAACTCCCCTCTCGAGGCTTCGAGGGGGGCTTTGCTCGGCTAGTACTGTACCTTTGTTCTATCCACCCCCAAACCTTTTACGATGCTCTGCAGCAGACTCGTTAGCCAACATTCCCAAAGTAACCGGGAATCTCGGGGGTCCGTAGGCCTCCGCTCTAGCGGGCACTTTACGGGGACATTGTTCTTCAAAAAAAAAAAAAAAAAAAACACTAGAAAAAAAAGAGGGAACTTATTTTATTCAAGCAAACGCTTTAATGATACATAATTATCCCTGTTCCATTATACCACGTTTTTTCCCCTTAGACTAATGCTTTCTTCTCTCTCATTTTGACGCCCCCACCCTCCTCTTTGAGATCCCAGCCCCTGCCTTGGGCTTCAGAATTGGAGACTCTACATTAATGGCAACCTCTACAGCAATCTTGCCCCGACTCCCGCCTCCAACAATCTCCTTCCCCTTAGCCAGACCGGCCGCAGTGGATTCTCCTTTCTCCTGTGCAGATTTCTCAATCGACTCGATAATGCGCATGCTCCGGCGGCGCTGGCCGTGAAGTACCTCAGGGGAGGTCTCGGTGAAGGGCGGTTCCATAGCTTCTTCAATAGCAGTGGTGGGAATAATACTCTGACTGTCCGTCCCCTTCTCCATCCCACCTTTAGCTTTAGCCTTCTCTACAATTCCACTCCTGAAACTCGTCACTGCGGTCCTCTTCATGACCCCGGCACCAGCCCTGGGCTTCAGAATCGTGGACTCGGTCTTAACGTATTTCCCCCTTTCATCCCTAGCTTTAGCCTCAGTCTTCGATGCCATCTGACTCCGGAATCCCTGAACCGTGCCTTCAGCGGGGCTGGTTAAAGCAAACTCTTCCTCCTGTGCAGTAGCAATAACGGCAAACTTATCGTTCTCTGGCTTCTGTGCCGACCCAATAATACGCATGCTGCGCCGTCGAGAGCTTTGAAGTACCTCACAAGGACTGGCATGAGGGGTATTAACTTCATCCGCGGTAGTGATTTTTCTACGCATGTTAGGAGAGGGCGGGGGCCTTCCCACAATTCCCAGGGGTCGTAGAGGTGTTTGATGGGCCACATGCTGAGTTGGAACCTGAGCCGCATTCGGAGCCGCATCGGTAATAGTGGGAGTAAAGATATTGCCATCTTCCTTCTCCTTCCCCTTCCCCTTTTCCTTCTTTTTCTCCCTATTGATAACCGCATTGAGCTTGATGGCGGCGTCCCACCGAGCTTCCCAATCCTCTGTCAGCATAGTGAGGAGGCAGTCATAGAGGATTTCTATCTTGTCTGTGTTGGTTCTGATTGTCTGGCTCGGGTGGATAGTTGTTGCTGAGCTTTCCGAAGGGCTTCCGGCGTTGTAGCTACCGGCGGCGGTGCTAGGGCCACCCGCGTCCATGGTGAGAGGTGGATGTTGAAAAATCGGGGAAATGAATTGAAGGTGTTTGCTTCCCACGCTTTGGTTGAAGGGTTTAGTGAAAGTTGCGGATGTTTGTGAAGATTAAAGGCAGAGGGGGGAAAGAAAATAAGTGTTTTATTCGGTAGGAAATTTAACAGGGAGGAACAACACAATGGGACTTTGGAGTGTGGGGATTACGAATGGTGAATAGGGAGTGTGCTTGAAAACTGGGCATTGGCCTTACGACACCTAGCCGCGAAATCTAGCCGCAAAATGAATGCGCATTCTAATTGGGCTTCGCTTAATTTATTTTCCACCTAGGTTTGCCATTGAGCTTGAGCTCTGCCATTGTTTGCTTTGCCATTGGCTGACAGGGGCCATCGAGGTAGACGCGTACGAACCAGAATCGAGACGTCTTCCCAAGCATATCCTAAGCCCTATTGGGACTAGGCTCTCGCTTAATAATATCACCATAGCTATGTTTTCAACTACGGAGTTCGCTAGAGGCTTTATTGGAAAAACGCATTTAACCAAAGAGGAAGAAGGCTCATCGACAGTTACTAGGCGGGGGTTCCACTAGAACCTACTATATTCTGGATAAAAATCGATCTCCGAATTTTCTTAATATTCACTCCTAGGCGATATTTAACTTGCTTGGTACAGGAAATGAGTTCAAAGGCAGCTGGATATAGGAGGTTCTAAGCAGGCCACAGCGTAAGACTGCAGTTTGTCCGGGTTTGGATCTTTCTTCCGAGCAGCCTTTATCACTTATGTACCATAGTATCACCACATTTTATCCCCGTTCAAGACTACAATCGATACTATATCGCGTGACTGGAGTAATTAACAAGGTATGGAGGCCAATAAGCGCTACATGGTCTCGAAACTAAAATCCACGAAAACTATTCCAGAGTGAACACCGAAACCAATTTTGATTGACAACAAAAGTTGAGCAACTTAGAGAACAAAAGAGGTAGTAAAAATGAAAAAGAATTCCACAATATTAATGCGACGCAGGATGACACACTAGCCAGACTTGAGGTAACAAGGATAATGTCCACCGAGACCAAGAATGTTTGAATGCAAAAATTATTCGACCTTACTGAGAGAGGAAGACCCAACGACAGAGCACACCGTCCAATTATTCAAGTTTTTAAGAATCTGATATGGGTGGTATTCTCTGTTGACAAGATGTATTGAACCGTAAACTTATGTTGAGTCACAAAGTTACACTGAGTTAAAGTTATGTTGGGCTATAAAGTTGCCCTGTGCCGCAAAGTTACGTTGAGCTATCGGGCACTCTTTGGTGTATCCCTGGCTGTGAGTCTGCAAACATTCTGTGGTAGAGACGCTCTGCAAGAACCTTGGTATGAATATCTTAAGCACAGCCACTGACACAACTTCCCTATAGCCCCCCACTGAACCTAGTGAAAAGAAAGAAAATACTAGAATAGCATATAGAAACAATGAAGAGCTAAACAATGAAGAAAACGCTAGACTGGCACGTCACACCACGATCTAATAGACGCTGTTCGGCAACGAGGTGAGCTCAATGCAAGCAAGGAAGCAATCACTGTACCGAGTCACCTAGGAAAAAAAGTGAAGGGAAAAAAATATTATTCAAGAAAATACTTTTAAAATACACAGTGATTCACTGATTCTAGTTCCGTCACCCTACGTCCTGCTTTAGACCGACTCTCTCTTGACCCTTCTCCCTTTGCCGCCTCTATCCACCCTCTTTTGAACCCCAGCGCCGCCCTTGGGCTTGAGGATCGGGGACTTGATATTAATGACAACCGCTATAGCAATCTCGCGCTTCGATTCGGCCTTGTCAGTCTCCTCCTGCTTAACCTGACCAGCCGCAGCAGATCCCCCTTCCTTCCCTGCAGATTTCTGCATCGCCTCGATAATACGCACACTCTGGCGTCGTGGGCCGTGGGGTACTTGATGGAGGGCCATAGTGCGACGGGCTTCCGTGGCTTTATCGGTAGTAGTAGGTGGAGTAATGCTCTGATTCTCCGTCTCCTTCCCCATCCCGCCACTATTAGAATGCTTCCTAATCCTGCGGCTCAAACTTGCAACAATGCCCTTCTTTTTAACCCCCCCGCCAGCCCTGGGCTTCAGGACCTGGGACCTGCCCTCGATGGTAACCTCCTTCCCCTTCTCCATCACGACTTCAGCCTCAGCCCCCGGCACAATCTCGCCATTCATCCCGTCAACAATTACCTTCTCAACAGGGGCGGCCACAGCAGACCCGTCCTCCTGAGCGGTAGCAGCCACAGGGAGCTTACCCTGCCCAGGATTCTGGGTCGATTCGATAATGCGCTTGCTGCGGCGGTGGGAGCCTTGAGACACCTCGCGAGCAATCCTAGCGTGAGGGGCTTTCGTAACTTTATCGGCGATTGTGATTTTTCTACGCATGATAGACGAAGGTGTGACGCTTTTGGCAGTGTTCGGGTTTCCTGGAGATTGGTGATCCGCTAATTGTGGAGCGGGAATCTGAGTCCCAGTCGGACCCGTGGTGGTAACCGCGGTAGTAGCAACACCGCCATCATCCCTCTCCTCGCGCTCCTTGATCCCCATCTTCCTCTTCATCTCCATCTCCATCGCCACCCTCATCTTCCCCATCGCCTTCATAACCTTCTCCTTCTCCTTCTCCTTCTCCTCCTTCTCCTCTTTCCCCTCCTCCTCCTTCTTAACCACTTCACTGAGCTTGACGATAGCGTCCCAGACCATACTAATGCTCCCGGTTAGCAGACCGTAGAGGCCAGCTTCAAGTGCGCCTATAGTTTCAGTGGCGGCTTCAGTGAACAGTTCTTGGTATGCGATGCCCTCCTCTGAACTTGCAGCCGGGGTTCCGGAGTTCTCTATGGGGGCGACGGTGTTCGAGGTATCAGGATTCATATTTGGTTGTTAATGCCGAAAAAATTGACGGAGCGAATCGAAAAATATTGTTTGTTTTCGCAGGCTTAGTTGAAGAAGTGAATCCTTAGAGAAAGTCGTGGATGTTTGTGAAGATTAAAAGTAAAGGAGTGGACGAAGATAAGTTTTTTATACTACAGGAAATTTATTACGGAGGATGAACACAATGAGGTTCTTGAAATGGTGAATAGAGCGTATTCTTGAGGGCGGTATTTGGCCATTGACCATACAGCACCCGGTGGCTAAATGGGCGCACATTCCCATTGTGCTTCGTTCGACGCAGTTTCTAATTAGGCCTATTATTGAACTTGAGCTCAGACGTCGTCTAGCGCGTCATTAACTAGCAGGAGCCATTGAGGCGGACACGGACGAACGAGAATGGAAACCTCGGCCTAAACTAATGCTAAGCCCGATTTGAACTTATTTTTCCCCCTTAGCCTTTCTTCTGTTATTTACTGTCCTTTAAAAAAAACTTTATAATAATATTATTATAGTATTACTATGATTTTATCTAGATCGTCTAATAGGGTTGCCACTCTATACCTATAGATAAACTTTACACCTTCTTCCTTACTAAGAGGCTCCCATCCCCCGCGCTAGCGCAGAAATCCCAGAAATGCGGGCGGAATGCCAAGGAAGAAATAACAATTTATATACCGTAAAATCTCAAATAATTAGCCTATGTGCTATGTCGTTGGAGTTGCCTCTTCTGGTATAGTCTGGTGTTTTTTTGTTTTTCTATCTTTCTTAGAGAGGCTGAGCAGCTCCTTTTTCGCTGCGATTTTCGCCCCTTTTCGGAGGTAGGGAATTCTCGACGACATAGCACATGGGCCAATTATTCGAAATTTTACGGTATAAAACACTCGAACGAGCAATAGCACCAAGTGAGCCAAACACTACAATGATTTAGCAACTACGGTCTCTTCCGGCGTTGCGAGATTCCGGAGTCGCGAGAGTAGCTACAGAAATGTGGGAGTATGCATAATCCCAAGACCACACTAAACCTATAACAGAACAGATGACCTCAAGACAAAAGTTTAAGTATGACAAATGATGGCGTAGGATCCAAGCACCATAGTAGAGTGGTATGGTAGAGTAGATTGCAGTGACCACACTTTTGAGCGAAGTATTTTGAATTCCCATTCTACCATATCCTCTACCCTCTGTTTTATTGGTATATAAAATGCCAGTTCTTTCAAAACCCCTGCGGCTTCCAGAAATCTTTAGCCTTGATGAAAAAAAACATATGGCAATAACCTGGATTGAGAGAGAACTGCATGATGGCCTTACTCCGAATCGGAAGATGATTGCTGAGGCCTGTGGTATTGCATATTCGACCTTGTGCCATGCAATTAGAGGTCGTGGAAGTAGGAAAGAGAGTACAGAAAAAAAGTGTAAGTTAACAGTAGGTGAGGAGAAAGCTATTCTGGATAGATGTAGCTTGTTGAGCTCATGGCTTCAGCCTGCGCGACATGGGGTGGTAAGGGATATGGCGCAAGGTTTGCTACGATTAAGAGAGCCCGAAGGGATTATTGGAATGCATTGGGTTTATGATTTTATTAAACGCCATGACCAGTTAGCGAGTGCATTCAGTAAGCAGATCGAGAATTGCCGTGCTGTTCAGGCAAATAATCCAATTGTACTTAATATGTACTTTGATCGTGTAAGTAATTTTATTTTTATTTATAATATTTGTTTATGACTTAAAACTAATACAATTAATTAAGTTAACGGAACTTATAAACCGCCATAATGTGCGTCCTGAAAATCTATACAACTTTGATGAGATCGGATTTCTTATGGGTGCATCCCATTCAGAAAAGGTTATAGTTGATATTAGAGAATTACGGCTTAATGGAGCATTAAGATCATTTAGTATATCAACAAATGTACAATAATATTTTCACCCTGCTAATATGTACAATAGATGGAAACCGAGAAATGGCAACAGTAATTGAAGCCATATGTGCCGATGGAGGAAATCTTAGTCCAATGATTATCTACAAGGCGGAGGAATTCCGAGTTGAATGGTTTGATCCAACTCTACCATTTCCAGGAGATGTTCTTTGCGGCCATTCTCCAAACGGATGGACAGATAATGAGATGGGATTGGGCTACCTAAAGTATCACTTTGGTTCAGAAAGCTTATCAGCAAAGAAAGCAAAGGGCCAGTATCGGATGATCATATTTGATGGTCACGAATCACACGTGTCGCATGGATTCCTCCAGTACTGCATTGATAATCGTATTATCGCATTTTGCCTACCTCCACATAGTACAAATCTCCTTCAACCACTAGACGTTGGGACCTTCGGACTATACAAGAACTATTACCCTCAGGTTCTGGAAAAAGAATTTCGTTATGGACGCTATGGAGTATTAAAAGCCAACTTTTGGGAGTTTCTGTCGCAGGCACGAGAAAAAGCCTTTACAGTACAAAATGTTATATCAGCTTTTGCAACGACTAGCATCAATCCACTCGACAGATATACAGCACTTCAAAAGGTTCCCGCATATGATCCAGTAAAGCATACTGATCCTAAAGTCATGTACAATGATCTGCCTAATCCGAAATTGAAGAAGCCAACAAATCAGAGTCCCTTTCCTGTGCAGTCCATCTCGTCCCAACCCCAACCAATTCATATCCATGAATCTCAAGCTATCTCATCATCCACCAACAACTCGAGTACCCTTCTCCGAAACCGAGTGCGACAACCCCAAACCCCACCGTTATGTGCTCCATCACCGGGAATTCCAGTAACACCAACAACTCCAAACTCACTGAAATGATTAAGCGATGACCTATTCAAATTAGCTAGCAATCCCTCTCTTAGTCCATCCAAGATTCAAATCCATAAGTCCAAGCTCACCTAGTTGATTCATTCCGCACAGTTTGCCCATGCAAAGATTCATCTGACGGAGGAGGCACGACTTCAGCAAAAAGCTGAAGAACGGAAGCGAAAAGCTCATGACCAGCCATGTGCACGGAAGAAGATTCCCACTCATGGACAAGCCTTTGCAACAGCAGATGATCTGCGGCATTGGAGGAAAGATATTGTTAGTAAAGAGTATAAAAAATTACGACAAAGGAAAGCAAGACATTTAAAGCAAAAAGAGAACCTACAGGACCAACTCCGGGAACTGAAACGAAAAATAGCAGAGAAAGAACAGAATCCTCGATCTCGAATTAGACTCAGCCATGAAGTCTTGCACCAGAAAATTGAGGAAGTTGAAGTCAAGATTAAGGGAGTAGCGGATAAGATTGCCTTATTAGATAATAAGTTAGCAGAGTTCGTTCGAGAAGGATTAGAGGCAACTGACAATAGTGATTTCAATGAGGATGATGAGAAGGCTGATGAGTCCACAGACAGTGATGAGAGTATTGGGCATGTAGTTGAACATGATGGTCCAAATCAGATAATGTTTGATTAGATTTTATTAACTTATTGGCCTTTTTGTTGGGGGTTGATTTGGACTTACTTTTTTTCTTTTTTTTCTTCTTCTTCCTCTTAATTACCTTCATGTCCACTAAGCAAGAGCGGATGAAATGTGTTGTTGCTCCGGATGTGTTGTCTTGTTGGTGTTGTTTGTGTTTGACGATGATGGTGTTGAGTGAAGAGAAGGTGGAGCACATGTGCTGATAACTAACTAGTCCTGGCTGCCAAGACAGTAAGTGGCAGCGCCACTCTCGCGACTCGGGAATCTCGCAACGCCGGAAGAGACTGTATGGAAACGAACGACCAGGCTAGAGGTCTCGATCGGGGCCTCACTAGTCTATATAGTACTAGCCAAGAACAGAATTTCATCTTGGAGATAGAGCCATCAGCAGCAAGCAGCAATTATTCCACATTTTTTACATTAATTTTTCATGAACGCGAGTAGCCCGTCAGTGGGCATAAAGTGTTATCGCAATCCCCGCGAGACCCAGTGCAGTAAAGTCATCGATGATACCATGAGTGAATTATTATACCTAATATTATTTTCCCCCAACTCCGGAGGCTTTAAAAAACTTGGAGTACTCTAGTCGAGCCGCCCTCGCGACGAGAAAATTCCGGAGAGGTAACCCACAGAAATCAAATACCCTAAAAGGCCAGTGTTATTGCTATGTTGGGTGACGGTGGGAAGCAATTTAAATTCCTACAAACAATATACAATGTAGTTGTTATACTGGTGTAGGTAAAATTCAGCACCGACTTTTAGATTTGATCTTGGCAAACTGTATGTGAAAATCATATCTTATCACTCGTAAGAATGAAGCACCATAAGCTCGATTCTAGCCCGGGTTTTATCCGCTGCCTGGATCGGCGGCGGGTCTAGAGGCATTCTACAACCTAGGGGATAATGTGCTAGTAACCATATCCCTAATTCTATAGGATGGTGGAGCAACCATTGAGGGGAGCATAAAATGGGGAGTCCAAGTTACGTAGGTTGATATTCTGAATATGCATTCAGAGTGAGAGATAAAGTGGTGTGCTATCATACCGTGAGGGGTAAACTTCAGTGGCATAATATCAAGGACAGTAGGGAAGCGCGAGGGCATGAGGCTAATTGTCAGAGTTCACCATATTGTGCTGGGCACGGGGCCCCAGTCTACCCGGGAATTCGGGTGTCGGGCGTAGGGCACCCAAGGGATGAAGGACAATGGCCCATAGGCAGTCCCGCCCTGGGCTATTGAGAACACTGGATTCCATTGAGATCATTTCTATTTTTCCAGAAACCCTCGATAGTGCCCTACCATCTCAGTTACCCTTTATATTCTCACCTTCTTCACCTCGATCTTCATCCTCACCCTTTCCCTTCTACCATTCCCACCAACAACAACTAGAGCAATAACACCGCCATCATTCAAGCTGTTATTTCTCTTTCTGCGCTTTTATTCTACCTTTTTAACTTCCTATACATCAACTTCCTCCTCACTCACATCCATATCCTCGGCTCACCTCTTTTTCTCTTCTTCACGCTTCCATCTCATCAACGGTCTTGAGCTGAAAAAGCCATTCACCATTCTTCGAGGATAATAATTTCGAAGACCCTCAAACGTGTCCCTATTACCACGAATTTCTCATAAATCTAACGGATTTTTTTAAAAAATATTCTTTCTACTAGGTGAGCTTGTGTAATGCCGTCAGCATTGTGCTTTTTCCTTGCCAGAGACGATTTTAAAATTCTTCTAATACCTTCCCACCTAAGAACTTCCAATATCACAATGTCTACTTCCAAGATCACCTTTCCCCCTGGGCTCACCTTTCCTCCTGGGATCACCATCAAACCGTCGGGAGCTGGCCTTTGGTGCCCCGCCACCGAATTCCTCATTGACGGCCCTCACTCCGCTAAGCCCACTGAGGCTCTGACTGCCCCTGCGCCAGCCATCGCTGCGATTGCTCCATCCCCTGAAACCGTCTTCCAATGCCAGCAATTTACTTCGATGATCTTCAACTCATCCTACCCGCACGAGCAGGCCTATTGGGTTCACGAGCTAACTTCTCTAACTCTCTCCCTCTCCGCCCAGCTCACCGCCTCTAGAAATGACTTCGCCATTGAGGCCGCCCGCTCAGCCCATGAGCAAGCGATTAATCATCAACTCAGGAAAAATCTCGCTGTGGCAGAAGAGGCTCTAGCTACGACAGCGAACATGTTAGCCGTGCAAGCCGCAAATGTAGCATCAGCCCATGCGAGTCTCGGGGATGAGCGGGCTATCGCTGCCGCAGCCATCAAAGATCTCGTCCTTAAAGAGGAGGCCTTAGAGGCAACTACAGCCATGCTAAATTCTCAATCTGCGAATCTCGAATTTGCGCATGCAAGTCTCCGCGAGAAAGACCAGAAAATCGATGAGAACAACAAGAAGATACGAGAGAAAAACATCGAGATATTCATTAAAAACTTGGAAATTCAAGAGGAGAAGCAATTGGCTGGAGAAGCTATCAGCGCCAAGTTTGCCGAGCACCGCGAGGTGCTTTCGAAGTTGATTGTTAGCGCTGACTGTGAGCGTTTGACTGATGGTAGTGATGAAGGGAGCAGACCGGGGTCCCCTGTTAACTCACGGAACTCGGAACTTGAGGAAGCTTTGGCAGAGAAAGTTAAACTTTTAATGGTTGAGGAGCACCGCTCGGCTAGGCTCCGCAATCTCCTCAATCAGTCCATCATGGAGGTTAGCCGTTTGAAGATCTGTCTCGAGGAAGCTACCGACCCGGCTAGAGACCCTCTCCCGGGAAATGTCTACCCCTTACTTATGAGCCCGGAGTCTCAGGGTTCGAGCACCCAGATTGCAGAACTGAAGGACGCATTGGCCGAGAAAAGCGACTTTCTAAAGGTGGAAGAACAACGCTCGGCTAGGCTTCGCGACCTCCTCAATCAGTCTATTATGGAGGTTGGCCGCTTGAAAATCTGCCTTGAAGAGGCCACATCTAGTGAGGAGAAGGGACAAAGCCACGAGAAAGCTCACCAAGCAAGCGACAGCCTCAATCTCAACAAACAGAAAGACTCCGGTCAAATCCACAAAGAAGAGTGCCCGGCTAGTAACACCGACGGAAGCGAATCTTCTAAGGACGACGGGAACGGGAGCGCCCTATCCACGGCTACTACACAAGTTCAGGATGAAGAACCCTGCATTATACACATCAGCGAAGGTGTTCTGTTAGGAGGAGAAGAACCGAGGGGCGAGCCAACTACAGCGGTCACAGAAGGCGGTAACCATGGACTCTTCGTCATAAGTACTGATGAAGGCAATTTTACACTTTCATCGCTAGACGAAGATGATCCATATATGAAGGAGGAGCATAAGGATACGAGATCGGCTCCTGCCCCTTACTTCTAAGGCGGTATTCGAGAGGAGGGTGGCGAATACTACAGTATGTTTGTTTTTAAAGTGACCAGTGTGAAAAACTAGCTAGACGCTAATTCCACCGAATAGTTGGAAAAGGGCTGTATGGGTTGTGGAAGCCGGCGATGCGTGGAATGATCCCGCTTCGAGGGTGTTTCCTAATGTCCAAGTTCTATTTAATTTTTCATTTTTTCATACACTCATTTTTCACTCATTTTTCACTCATTTTCGCACTCATTTTCGCACTCATTTTTTCACTCATTTTTTTTTATATTCAATCTTTCACAACAAGTCTATCATTAATTTTGTTTTTTAAATAATAAAATAATATTTAAAATCTCCTCGGTCTGTTTCTTGGATAGTTATATTTGCCTGATTTCAAGGGAACCTTAGCGTAAAAACTGGAATAATTGGACCTCACGGTATGTAGGACGTTGCAGTTGCCTCTCCGAGTAAGGTCGGCCATGTTTTTTCTTTTTATTTGTCTTAGTGGAGGACTAAAAGACAGTGTTTTCGTCGCGCTTTCCCCGCCCTAATCCAAAAAAGGGAACTTTAGACGTCTTAGTGTGAGCTCTAATTATTATTCCAGTTTTTACAGTACAATAATATGGAAACTCTTTCCCTATTAAATTTCACTCAATTTTACCTTCGCCTTCAGTTTATACGTTCGGAAACTTAGACGGCTATTGCGATCACAGGCAGAAATTCACACACTGAGCTGAAACTCAGAAGGCAGTCTTCTTACTTTTCACCCACCGTTACTATGGTCGATTTAAGTTAGGTTCCATGCACGAGAATCTAGCCTATGCCGAAAAAGAAATAATTCCTTCTAGATCCCCCCGGAGTAGTGGTAGCGTGGAACTCCCCTATGTCCTGTTAGATACCTCTTTGGAAGATTAGCACCAACCTAATTTCAGTCGTGGTGGTACGCCGTGGGCTCCCGCTTCTATGCTCCGGAATTGATGTCTTTTTGGAATAGCCACTATAGACCAATAGAAAGAGTCAAAGGATGCTAACTCCCACCGTACCAGCCACGCTTCTCAGCCCCCCCACCCCGCATCTCCCCTCACCCTTAGTCTCTCTATAAATTTAACAGATCTCATGTCCCCAGGCAGTGTTCCCAAGCGTCCAGTCCGTCCGTCTTTTCCCTAGGACGGGACGGACGACTCATTCTGTACCACTGCCCGGGACGGACGCCCAACTTGTAGTCCGTCCTAACCTGTGCCCGGGACGGACGGCCAGGCCCTATAGGTTTTCGATTGATAAGGTGTGATTGTGGGTGTAGCATGAAACGAAACTCCAAGCATAGAAATATGATCGCCCACACAATGGTGACGAAGGTTTTGCTATGCAACCACTCACTCATACACTCAGGCTCAACACTCCACAATACTCATTGCTTCACTAGCTTAACTAACTAGTGGGAATGTTAGGATTCCGGTTACAGGTTTCTATTGCTCGGAACAGATGTCTACTTTCATCCACGCGTTTCTCCACTCATTTATTTTCAACAACAGGCTGGGCTCACGGAGTGGATGCAATAACGAATTGCTGAACGACACAGAGCTTTTATTGGTACGAAAAAGAAGGCAGGAGAAAAGATGTAACTCAACAAAAGATGGTAAAGAAAAGAATGCAACAACAATTTGGTAATGGAGGAGAGAGAGGAAACGAATGTGCTATGAACAGTTGGATAATGAAATAAACAAGCGGACGAACAAGCTGCCTTATATCCCCCCCAGAGAAAACCTTCCATCCTAGCACACTTCCTGCGCATGCCAAATCTCACATGAGATTCGTCCACTATACTGCGTTTTCTCCCGTTGAGCTGAATTCCTTCCGAGGTGAAAATTGGATTCCTGGGGTTGTAGTCGAGTAGGTAACCGAGGATATGATTGTTGTTCGGAATTAGAAGCGTTTGCGTTTCATTGTAGGTGAACCGGTGTTTGTGGCTGTCACACTATATATGTAGGGTGGATGTTTGATCGGGGATGAAGCTAACCGTGGTGAAACCGGCAGTGAGAAACAATGTGTAGCAGATCGTGGGCCTCCGTTTCCTGTGACAGCGCGAACGGGAAAATATGTATGTCGTGAGCAGCTAAAAATATTCCAACAATTTACGCGTGTCCCCCTTTGCCTCTGCTGCGGTAATTCGCTGTGCTCTGCAGATGACGCCCGGGCCCTACCGGCAGATACCGTTCCGAAAGACTGCAGGGCCCGGCCGTCATCTACAGGACTGCAGTCTTTTTCCTAGGCGGACGCCTTGCCCGGCCGTCCTTACCCACCCTGCCCGGGATGGACGGGACTATAGGACGCTAGGGCCCTGGCGTCCGCCCGGGACGGTTGGGAACACTGTCCCCAGGTTCGGACACAACTACTTATAGCGAGTACCCACCCGGTACACACCCTACGTATTGCTCGAACCCAGAAAAAGCTGGGAGCAATGTTGGTTCAGGTGCTTAAAGACTATTAGTAGGAGACGGACGTATAACCTTGGTCTTCCTAGAGTGAGCGAGACCAACACATACGCTACGTCTAGCTACCCTATATAGAATGACTATATACCTGAGCAAAGAGGAAAGGATCGGCTCTAAACAGACGTCTTCCCTAACTGCAGGGTATTGGACTCCTCTTTTCTCCTGGACAATAATTGTGTAACCACGGCTGGAAATATTGATTATAAAATGTTGGGTTGGAACAACCCATGGCCAATTGGGCAAAGCGTGTGGAGTATCGCTCGGAGGTGGGGGGAAAGGTTTAGCCAGTCGCGCCCCTGCTCGAGGGCCATAGCTCGCGTTCTTTGTTTTCCCACCCACCTGCCCTAACTTTCATCTTACGCCCTCATTGTCATCTAAGGATATATCGGTGGCAACAATCTCAAGCGATAAGGGCAGCGACATCTCCCCAACGCCTCCACCAGTGCAAATATGCAGGAAGTGTGATAGATGGAAGTAATCGCTAGGATAGGGGTTTAGTTTCATAATTTCTATTCTCCGTGGACTCTCATTATTTCTCATAATAGCTATAATCTCAATGTATTCGTTTGGCTTGCCCAAATTGGACATTAACTGGAGTGGGAAACCTAACGAAACATATTGCCAGTAGATAAGCATGCTACTAAGCGTTACTAAATAAGCCCTTCCAAGCGTATATATCCACCGTGACCCAAAGATTTCTTGAAGGAATGTAAGAAACTTAAGTTAAGGACCGTAGCTAAATTAGAAAATGAAATAAAATATGCAGAAAGAAAACCAAAATCATTGGATGAGAAAACGAAAGAGGAAAAATCCAAGATCCTTAAACGAAAACC
This sequence comes from Tuber borchii, assembly GCA_003070745.1. Lineage (NCBI taxonomy): Eukaryota > Fungi > Ascomycota > Pezizomycetes > Pezizales > Tuberaceae > Tuber > Tuber borchii. The sequence goes on along the minus strand of NESQ01000050.1, from coordinate 126,697 downwards.
CAGCCCTTTAGCCTCTTATTTCCCTCTTAATGCTTCCTCTTTTGACGGAAGAGACTCTTTCTAGTTACTAGTTGGGGCAAGTAATAATAAACCCTCCCGTTGTAATATCCCAAGTAACATGATCATCATCCCAAACCGGCTGCACTTCATACCCGTACTTGGCAGTAGTCTTCGGGCATTCGAAGGTTAACCCAAAATCCTCCACAACAACAGCTGGGCCTGAAATAGAAACCAGAAAGGTGCCGATATGGTTATTCGTGGAAGGCTTCGATTCCCAGGTATTCTCCTTGGCAGGGTACCCGATAGTAGTGAACAGTTGCAGTCTACGACTATCGGTGGCGGTGAGGGCATCGGTGAAGCTGATAGTGCATTTTCCGGTGCAAGGAGGGACATCGAAGCCGAGAAGGGTCTTGACGTTGTGCTGGCCGTTACTGCGGGAAACATTGGCGGGGGTGGCTGGGAAGGAGGTCTTTGGGAAGTCTTCCTTGATCACGGCACCGATTTCCGGGTGGATGACAAGCGAACGGGGAGTCAGGTCTGGTAGTGCCAAACCGGAGACCAAAGTGGAGAGGACGGAGACCGCAGCGATAAGAGTAAGCTTCATAGTTGGTAGGAGGTGAGGTGCCTTTTGTGTTTGGAAAGCGGTGGATATATAAAAGTCAGGAGGAGGTTCAGTAGTAGTGATAGTAGTAGATAGAGACTTTGGATACCCGGGAGGATGGTGAAGAGAATGTTGATATCGAGGGATCACCTTGGGTATTTATCCTTTTTCCTCTCCTCCATTAACTCTTCGCTTCTACAGTCTAGTCATTGCTTTAATCTGAATCATCCTCTCGTGAGACTCCTTTGCACAGCCGGTTCGAAAGGTCTTATTTTCCAATGGAATGTGACTGCGAGCGTGTATGCCCACTGCGTACTACCCAGAATAGCGTAAGCCCGTAAATAAAACCACCACAGTATCTAAAAAGACCGCCTTACTACCTAGTTACTGCTATAAGACTGCACTTAGCCCTCACATTTATTAGATCAGCACATGAATTGATAATCATATTCGAGCCATACGAGCTTAGAAAAACAAATTATCGTCCTAATCTCGTATTTTTCTAGCCTCCGTGAACGCAGTTGCTACTATAAGAACTTGGATAATTGAGAATCTCGCTATAGCGTTATAGTTACCTCTCCTATAAAAATATCTTGTATTTTTTTCTTTTTATTTGTCTCAACTGAGGGCTGAAAGGAATATTTTCACGTGCATTTCCCTCTTAATCCGAAGGGGGAAATTATGGACGTCCTAGCGCTATTCTCAATTATTCTAGTTTTTGGGGTATTGAATACGGGCAGAAAATCTGCTAGAGCCCGGATGTTGGTTATGCGCAAGAGTAGCAATGACCACAAGCATCAAGAAATTACGTGAACAGCACCATACTGATACATGATACTAACCAAGCTTCCCAGCTCCTCAGTCCCGCATCTTCAACAAACTCTCAGTCTCTCCATAAATTCAGAGCCTATTTTACAAAAACTAAGGGAGGCCCAACCGTTCCGTTTTGTGACGAATATTACTTGTAGAAACGGTTGTTTTGGGGTTTTGGAGCAGAAAGAAAAAGGTCATTTGTATAAGACAACGGAATGGAACTGTAGTGCCCAAACAGCCTCTCAGTGGATCCCATGCTTCCATGTTCGGACACAGCTACTTGTAGCTTGTACTCCACTCAGTACACATCCTACAGTATGTATCTCACGAACCCAGCAAAGATTGGGAGCGATGTTGGTTAAGGTGCTTAAGGGCTACGGGACGAACGTATAAGTTTGTTCTTCCTAGAGTGAGCGAGACCGACACATACTCTACCGCTAGCTACCCTATATAAAGCGTCTATATACCCAAGCAAAAAGTAGAAATGATCGTCTCTAGGCAGATATCTTCCCTAGCCGCAGGACACTGGACTCTCCTTCCCCCCAGGCCATAATTTTGCAACCCCCACTGCAAATCTTAATTACAAAACAATCACTGGATGAGAAACTTAATGAGGTATTCTTGCTGTATATAAGAATTCCACATACATTACTAAGGGCCCGTTTACCTATAGACGGCTGTCTAGCAACCGGAGACGGTGCTGACCATTAAGGAAGGCTAGACGGTGGAAGGTGTATAGCCAGAATGGATGGGTGCGTATTTACCTAATATACCGTCTACTATGGTTTAGTGTGCAAATTTTGATTAACGTGAGGTGTGGAACCATATAGGTTTCAAAACACAACAGCAGATATTGGGCCGACAAAGAATGCCTCCTAGCAAACACAAGATGGAAATTGTGTCTTTGAACTCACAGTGGATGAGAAAGGTAATTGCTGATTGCGCAAGGAAAATGGAGCTGATTGGTAGCTATCTTTGTGATTGCGGGCGTGACAGATGAGGGCATTGCAGTGGTGTTGTTAGACGGAGGCACCAAGACGGCCTCTTGAACCGCGTCCTTTTTTGACCGTCTAGCAGCCAGGATAGGTAAACGGGCTCTAAATTAGCCCTCCAGGGACACCTCTATCATGACTCTAAAGACCCCGAAAAATTGTAAGAACATTAAGCTGGGGGCAGTAGGGAAACTAGAAAATAAAAAAGAAGGAAAATGCTCAAAAAATCCCCTCATTCCAGTACGGTACAGAGCATTAAATGTGGTCTCCTCCCTTTACTACTAAAATAATATTTCATGTTTAACCCCTCCCTTTCTTCTACCATTGCAATGCCATTATCTGCCTTTTCCTAAATATCCGTTGGGTGCCGGAGGTCTCAGTATTCTGCACTCGCCAAGACCTATGCCAAGTAACTGTACTACCTTACGACTGCACTTAGCTCTCACTTTTGTTAGATGGGCACATACATCGGTAACCTGATCCGAGTTATACGAGCTCTGAAAAACAAATTATCATTCAGAGCTCGTAATTATCTAATCTCCGTGAGCACAGCTACGATTGCATACGAAGAGAAGGTTGGCCGGAGCCTGAGGAGTTTGGTGGTATTCAATAATAGCATCATTCACAGAGGTCAGTAAGTCACGAGAACAGTGCCGTATTAGCTTGGATGAGGGAAATAGCTCTCAAGACCTCTGGATTTCCTATTTTGCCCGGTCGGAGAAATTCGATCCCAGTGAGACAAAACAGCGCTTTGCTTAAAAGGGAAACACCAACGCCCTGAGACACATCTCCCCCGCTGTAAGACTAGATTCCACCGGAAGACGTCTTGAATCTCCCATCTGAATTCGGGGGAGGAAAACATAGTGGAGATATTGCCTTTCAGCCCTCAGCTTGGGGGGGATTAAAAAAAAAAAGTACTAACCTTACTATTGTTCGTCAACAAATAACCGAACACCAGCCGGAGGTAGCAAGACATCGCTTCCTGGACACCTTAAATAGTAAACCCCCTAGAAAAATCCTTACGACTCCACCGGCACTTCATAATTTCTTCTCTTTTTTTCCTTGGTTTTCCTTTTTGAGTTATCGGGATGGTAGGGTCGGTGGGGAGTACTGTTGTCCTGGCTTTTTCTCTGATTTTTTTAATGAGACAGCTCCAAGGTCCCAGTGCGAAGCCCAACTACTGGTATTCCAGCCTTTACGGCATGTATAATACTCAAGCTAGTAGCTTGCATTTGGCTGACTTTTGTGAGCACTGCTGCGACCGCCAGAATAATTGAGAATCTCTTTAAGGCGTTGGAGTGGCCTCTTCTAGTCAAGTCTGGTGTATATTTTTTTTCTTTTGGTTGTCTCAATAGAGGGCTGAAAGGGAATATTTTCACATGTCTTCTGCACTCAATCCGAAAAAGGAAATTTTGGACGTCATCGTGTCATTCCTGATTATTCTAGTTCCTACAGTATGGTATTATACGGATAGAGAACCGGCCGGAGCCTCAGAATTTTGGTGGTGTGCAATAGATAATAGCCGTGTTCACAACCTTCTGGAAATTACGAGAACAGAACCATACCAACACATTGTATCAGCCAAGCTTCTCAGCCCCTCCACCCTGCAGCCTCCATGCACCTTCAGTCCCTCCACAAATTCAGTACATCTCATGCCCCAGATTCGGAAACAAACTGTGTGTACCCCACCCTGTACTTACCCTATATACTCGAGTGCCGGTATCTCGCAAACTCTGTGCAGGATAACATCGCTATAGGTTCAGGTGCTTAAAAACCACTGTATGAAGGGACAAGTTTGTCCTTCGCAGAGTGAGCGACACATGCGCTGCCTCTAGCTACCTCCATATGAAGCGTTTATATATCTGAGCTAAAAGAGGAAATATCCAGCTTCAAACGGACATTTTCCCTAATCTCATAACAATAGACTCTCTATTCCCCAAGACCATAATAGTGTAACTGCTGCTGCAAATATTGATTACGAAGCAATCTGTTGATAAGAAACTTGACGAAGCATACTGAGAATATGTCAGAATCCCATCAAATGTTATTGGATAAGCCCTCCAAGCATACGTGCTACTATGACTCCAAAGGTTCTTGAAGGGATGTGAGAACATTAAAGAACCGTAGCGAAACTAGAAAATAAAATAAAATAAAAATATACAAAATATACAAAAGTTTTGGATGAGAAAACGGGATCGCAACCATTAGCCTCACACTTCCCCTCTAATGCTTCCTACTTTAACACAAGAGACCCCTAGTCGCAAGTAATGATCAGCCCTCCCTTGGAATTATCCCAAGTAACAGAATCATTATCCCAAACAGGCTGCAGCTCAAACCCATACTTGGTAACAGTCTTCGGGCAAGGGAAAGTTAACCCAAAATCCTCCACAACAGCAGCCGGGCCTGGAATAGAAACTAGAAAGGTGCCGATATGCTTATCCCTGAAAGGCTTCGATCCCCAGGTATCCCCACCAGTAGTGGGGCACCTGTCGAGAGTGAATAATTGTAGTCTACGGCTACCAGTAGCGGTGAGGGCATCGGTGAAGCTGATGGTGCATTGTCCATTGCAAGGGGGGACAACGAAGCAGAGAAGGGCCGTGACAGTGTCCTTGCCATTGCCGCGGGAGACCCCGCAAGGGGGGTCTGGGAAGGAGGTCCCTAGAAAGCCTTCTTTGTTCATGACACAGGTTTCCGGGTGGATGACAAGCGAGCGGGGAGCCAGGCCTGGTAGCCCCAAACCAGAGGCGAGGGTGGAGAGGATGGAGATGGCAGCTATGAGATTAAGCCTCATAGTTGGTAGGAGGTGAAGGTGTTTTTTGTGTTGGAAAGTGGTGGATATATAAAAGTCAGGAGGGGGTTCAGTAGTAGTGATAGCAGTAGATGGAGACCTTGAATACCCCGGAGGATGGTGAAGAGAATGTTAATATCTGGGGTACACTTGGGGTATTTATCCTCTTTCCTCTTATCCATTAACTCTACGCTTCTACAGTCCAGTCATTGTTTCAATCTAAATTCAGATTGTATCCTCCCTCACTCCCTCATGAGATTCCCTTGCACAGCCTACCTGAAAGGTCTCACTTTCCAAAAGAATTTGAGTGCGAGCGCGTATGCCCACTACGTACTACCCAGAATAGCGTGAGCCCTTAAATAAAACCACCACAGTATCTAAAAAAAACCCGCCTACTACCTAGTTATCCTTAAGACTACACTTAGCCCTCACCTTTGGTTCATAAGCACATGCATTGATAACCATATTCGAGTTATACGAGCTTAGAAAAACAAATTATCGTCCTAAGCTGTTATTTTTCTGGCCTTTGTGAACACAGCAGCTATCATATACAGACAGAAATAGGCAGGAGCCTCAGAACTTTAGAGGTCTGCCATAGTAGCCGTTTTCACAGTGTCAGAAAATTAAGAGAGCAGTACCATACCGGTACCAATACATGGTACCAACTATGGTTCTTAGCCCCTACACACTGCAGCTCCCACACCCTCACTTTCTCCATAAATTGAGAGGGTTTATGACCAGGATTCAGACATGGCTACTGGGAGCCTGTACCCCGTCTAGTACTGTATATACCCTACGTATCTCGCAAAACCCACGCGGGCTACGGATGCGGTTCAGGTGGTTGAAAACTATAGTAGGGAAGGATAAGCTTGCCCGAGCTAGCTTAACACATATGCTGCGGTCAGATACAGTATACGAAGCTGCTATAAAGTTATACCAAAGGCAAAAGAGGAAATGATCGGCCCCGAACACACATCTCTCTCTTCCCCAGGGTCACAACTATATAACCACAGCAAATATTGATTACGAAACAATCACTGGGATGAGAAACATATGGAAACATGTTGCCGGTGGATAAGCATGCCACCGAGCGTCATTAAATAAGCCTTCCAAGCGTATATGTCCACCGTAGCCCCAAAAATGCTGGAAGGAATGTAAGAACCTTAAGCTAAGGACCGTAGTCAAACTAGAAAATGAAGTAAGGGATGTAGAAGGAATACCGGAAGCTTTGGATGAGAAAATGAAAGAGGAGAAATCAAAGATCTTTGAACGAAAAGCCCTTTATCGTCTTATTTCCCTCTTACTGCTTTTCCCTTCAACAGAAGCGACTCTTACTAGTTAGGGCAAGTAATAATGAATCCTCCCGTTTTAATATCCCAAGTAACAGAAACATCATCCCAAACCGGCTGCACTTCATACCCGTACTTGGTAGTAGTCTTCGGGCAATCGAAAGTTAACCCAAAATCCTCCACAACAACAGCTGGGCCTGGAATAGAAACCAGAAAGGTGCCGATATGGTTATTCGTGGAAGGACTCGATTCCCAAGTATTCCCCTCGGCAGGGTACCCGATAGTAGTGAACAGTTGTAGTCTACGGCTACCAGTAGCGGTGAGAGCATCGGTGAAGCTGATGGTGCATTTTCCGGTGCATGGAGGGACATCGAAGCGGAGAAGGGCCTTGACGGTGCGCTGGCCGTTACTTCGGGAGACCTCGCAAGGGGGTTCTGGAAAGGAGGTCCTTGGGAAGTCTTCCTTGATTTTGACGCAGATTTCCGGGCGGATGACAAGGGAACGGGGAGTCAGGTCTGCTAGCGCCAAAACAGAAGCGAGAGTGGCGAGGATGGAGATGGCAGCGATGAGAGTAAGCTTCATAGTTGGTAGGAGGTGAAAGTGCTTTTGTGTTTGGAAATTGGTGGATATATAAAAGCCAGAAGGAGGTTCAGTAGTAGTGATAGCAGTAGCTAGAGACTTGAGATACCCGGGAGGATGGTGAAGTGAATGTTGATATTTAGGTATTTATCCTTTTTCCTTCCCCCCACTAACTCTACGCTTCTACAGTCTAGTCATTGCTTCAACCTGAATCCAAATTGTATCCACCCTCACCCTCAGGAGATTCCTTTGCACAGCCGGCCTGAAGGGTCTCACTTTCCAAAGGAATGTGAGTGCGAGCGCGTATGCCCACTGCGTACTGCCCAGAATAGCGTGAGCCCGTAAATAAAACCACCACAGTATCTAAAATCACCGCCTTGTTACCTAGTTATTATCATAAGACTGTACTTAGCCCTCACCTTTGCTACATAAGCATATGCATTGCCAGATTCGAGTTATACGGGCTTAGAAAAACAAATTATCGTCCTAAGATCGTATTTTTCTAGCCTTCATGAACACAGCTGCTACTATAAGAACTTGAATAATTGAGAATCTCGCCAGGACGTTGCTGTTACCTCTTCTATTAAAGCCTGTTGTATTTTTTCTTTTTATTTGTCTCAACTGAGGGCTGAAAGGGAATATTTTCACTTGCGTTTTTCCCTTAACCCAAAGGGGGAGATTATAAACGTCCTAGCGTCATTCTCAATTATTCAAGTTTTTGCTATCATAATAATAATATTGTTATTACATTGTATACGGGCAGAAAATTGACCGGAACCCGAAGATCTTGGGCGTGCCCAATAGTAGCTATGATCACAGGGGCCAAAGAACCAAGAGAACATTACTATACTGTACCGATACAGGGTACCAACTAAGCTTCCCAGTTCATCCACCCCGCATCTTACACAAACCCTCAGTCTCTCCACAAATTTAGGGTTTATTTGGCAAAAACGGAGGGGGCACAACCGTTCCGTTTTGTGACTATTTGGCCTGTAACTTAGCAACGGTTACTTCAGGGCTTTGAAGCGGAAGGGAAAGCGGGTATTTGTATAGGACAACGGACTGAACTTTCGTATCCAACCAGCCTCTCAGCAGATCCCATGCCCTAGGCTCAGACACCGTACGTATCTCACAAATATAGCAAAAATTAGGAACGACGTTAGTTCAGGTGCTTAAAGAGTACGAGACGAACGTATAAGATTGTTCTTCCCAGAGTGTGCGAGACTAAAATATACGCTACCGCCACCCTATATAGAGCTTCTATATACCCGAGCAAAAAGTGGAAATGATCGTCTCTAAGTAGATATCTTCCCTAAACGTAGGACATTGGACTCTCCTTTCCCACAGGGTATAGTCATGTAACCACCGTTACCAATCTTGATTACAAAGCAATCACTAGATGAGAAACTAAATGAGGTATATTGCCTGTATATAAGAATGCCATTACACGTTATTAAATAAGCACTCTAAAGATATGTCTACCGTAATGCCAAAGGAGCCCGAAAGAATGTAAAAGCATTGAATTGGGACTGTTGGCTATAGCTAAACTAGAAAATAAAAAAAGAAGGCAAAAAGCCTATATGAGGACGGAATCTGAAAGATGAAGGACCTAACTACTCTTTAGCCCCTCATTTCCCTCTATTACTTCCCCCTTGACCAAACGAGCCCCCTATCCACAAGTAATGATAAGCCCTTCCTTGCTAATACCTAAGTAACGTAATAATCTTCCCTAGCCCGCGCACCTCAAACTCGTAGTTGGTAGTAGTCGCCAGACACCCAAGCACAGGGTTCCGAATGGTCCGACTGGTCAAGTCTCGGAGGTAAGACTAGACTAGTTAGTTCTAGCGAGGTCAATGACTGGACCTGACTAACTTCGGTGGTCCGGGCTGGTCTGGACTTGGTCCCAGACCAGTCTTCATAAAAGCTTGTCTCATCATGTAATATCACTCACTTAGTGTAAAGAAAGTATTTGATACTCGTGAATTTATTTTCGCTGCCCCTAATCTAAGCAAGGTACTATCTCTACTCTAATTCTCCTAAGTATTTACAGTATAATTCATGGAAACTATGAGTTTAATTAAGAAAATATTTATTTGAATGTAATATAGGGCGATGAAAATAGTGAAAAGAGGAATTTGGATGCTAATTCTGTCAAAGGGCCGTGCATATCCCATTGCTTGCCGGGCCTGGTCGGACCAGTCCCGGTCAAGTCGGTTCTGATGATTCCGACCATCCAGTCGGTCTAATTTCCACCATTGGACTAGACTTGACTTTCGACTAGACTAGCAGTCTTGGCCAGTCTTCCGCAGACCATTCGGAACCCTGCCCAAGCATCAAATCACCCCCCTTCACAGCCGCCGGGCCAGCGCCAGAACTCGAAACCAGAAAGGTGGCCAGATTCCTATCCCTATAGAGCCTAGAAGTCCTGGTATTCCCGTTTGTAGGGCACCTACTTATAATGAGCAATTGAAGTTCGCAACTACCACCCGTAGCGGCAGCAATGAGAGTAAACTTCATGATTAGTGGGCTGTGGAGGCGCTTTTCCGTTTGGAAAGCGGTGGATATATAAAAGTGAGAAGGAGCCCAGTACTAATAGCAATAGTGGCAGCTAGAGACTTTTGATACCCAGGAGGATGGTGAAGGAAGTGTTAATTTCAAGGGATACACTTAGGGGATTTATCCTCTTTCCTTTTCTACATGAACTCTGCACTTCTACAGTCGAGCCATTGCCCCAACCTGAACTAAGATTCTATCCTGCCCTCACCCAAAAGATACTTTCCACAACTGGCCTGAAAAGTGACACTTTGCCATGGAATGTGAGTGCGAGCGTGTATACCCACCATGCACACTCCGGAATCGCGTGACCCTGTAAGCGAAATCACTCCAGTACCGAAAGAACTCGAATAAATGGTCCTTGTACTAGGACTTTAGAGCTACCTCTCTTAATAGGATCTAGTAGTCTTTTCTTTCTTTCCGGCCTCGGGGGTCAGATTTTTAGTATGTTTTCACCCTCCTTCCAGAGGGAGGAACTCCAGACTACCTGGCACAGGGACCGTTTACTCGAGTTCTTACGGCACTCAAAAGACCACCCAGCTGCCTAATTGCGGTCGGAACACATGAGTTTTGGTGAAAACTTGGTCGGTAAACGCTAGGCGATGTACAGTACCACACCCCCCACATAGAAAAATCCTCTATGGTACTAGCACAGAGTACTGAAATGTGTTCTCCCTTCACTACTAAAATAATACTTCATGTTTAACCCTTCCCTTTTTTCTACCATTGCAATACCATTACCCGCCTTTTCCTAAATATCCGTTAGGTGCCGGAGGTCTCAGTATTTTGCACTCGCCAAGACCTATGCGAAGTAACTGTACTACCTTCCGACTACACTTAGCTCTCATTTTTGTTAGATGGGCACATACATCGGTAACCCGATCCGAGTTATACGAGCTGGGAAAAACAAATTATCGTTCAGAACTCGTAGTTATCCGATCTCTGTGAAAACGGCTGCGATTGTATGCAGAGAGAAGGTTGGTCTGGACCTGAGGAGTCTGGTGGTATTCAATAATAGCAACGTTCACAGCCGTCAGGAAGTCATGAGAACAGCCCATATTAACTTGGATAAGGCAAATATTTCTTAGGACGTCCGAGTTTCCTATTTTGACCAGCGGGAGAAATGATACCGGTAAAACAAAACAATGCCTTAATTGAGAGACATCTCCCCGCCATAAAACTGTATCTCACTGGAAGACGTCCCGAATCTCCCTTTTGAATTTGGGGGAGAAAAACACAGCCGAGATATTGCCTTTCAGCCCTAAGCTAGGGAGGACTATAAAAAAAAGTACCGACTTTACTATTGTTTGTTAACAAAATTAACCGAGCACCAGCTGGGGGTCGCAAGATATCGCTGCCGGGAGACCTCGTACAACAAACCCTCCAAGAAAAATCCTTACCTCCTAACTGGTACTTCATAATTTCTTCTTTTTCCTTGGTTTTCCTTTTTTGGGTTATCATGATTGCAGGGTTGGGGGGGGGTGCTGCTGTCCTGGCTTTTTCGCTGATTTTTTTTTTTACTGAGACCGCTCTAAGGGAGCGAAGCCCAAGTACTAGTACAGTAGTATTCCAGCCTTTACGGCATGTATAATACTCAATCCAGTAACTCGTATTTGGCTGACTTTTGTGAACACTGCTGCGACCGCTAGAACTGGAATAATTGAGAATCTCTTTAAGGCGTTGGAGTGGCCTCTTCTAGTCAAGTCTGGTGTATATTTTTTTTCTTTTGGTTGTCTCAATAGAGGGCTGAAAGAGAATATTTTCACATGTCTTCTGTGCCCAACCCGAAAAAGGAAATTTTGGACGTCATCGAGTCATTCTTAATTACTATCCCTTAGGGCGTCAGATTCGCGACCAGGCGCACTAATCCTGTTTTAGAAGCAGTTAAGTATTGTGATTGGTTGGCAATTAATGGTTACCAGAGTACTGAGTCACTTGAAAATTGGAAAGCCCCAATTGATAACCTACCATAGTTAGCGGCTGACCTATCTGGACTTAGTGTGCCTGGTCGCGAATTTGACGGTTTTAGACACCCCAAGGGAAAGTTCCTATGGTATTACGTATAGGTAGAGAATCGGCCGAAGCCTCAGAATTTTGGTAGTGTGCAATAGTAGTTGTAATCACAGCCGTCAGGAAATTACGAGAACAGAACTATACCGATACACTAGTTTCCAACCAGGACCCAATCCAACTCGAAAACTCCACGAATTTAGTTTTCGCCCTTAATATCAATTCTCCCGCGCGGGAGTTTCGGTTCGCCAAGCTCAAGACGTTGATCCATCTCGCATTAGGCTTGAGGACTTGGCCTCTCGCAAGTTTAGCAGCAAGGTAAAGCCAACACGCAGCATTACCAACCGTTCCAACTTCATCGCTCACACTAGCTTTCGCATAATCGCTCATCTTAGCATAAAGATCATCGTCGGTGTACAGATCGAAGAGATGATTTGCAACAGCATCGGTATCTCCGACGTCAATGAGGAACCCAGATTTTCCATGTTGAATCTGTAATGGAATCCCGCCGGCTCTTGTGGCAACGACAGGTTTTCCATGGTGCAGTGCCTCAGACACCTTAACTTCGAATCCCTCACGTAACGAGAGTTGGACCACCAACTTCGCAGTAGTCATCAATGCATTCAACACTAGAATAAATGTCAGTCCTACATTCATAAATTATCGTCAGAGAAGAAACTCACCCCGATCACTTGGTCCAATTCTCATGACCACCACATCTTTTGCAATCGCAGAATATCTCGGCTGCGCGAGCAGCTCCATTGTCTCAGCAAAAACAATCGACGCATCTGGATCATCAATAGCCCCATGTCCACAGCTGAAATCCGTCAGTGCCAAGTTATTCAAAGAGTAGTTCAAGACAAAATAGAGGTTAACTTACAGCAACAACTGCGGCGGAAGTTTTTCGGGTGTGTCTTTAACAACCCGGGCGCAGAGCTTGCGGTAAGATTCAACAACGTCTGGGATGCCTTTGCTAGGGTCGAATCCTGCGATTTGAGTGATATACTCCCTTGCGGGGCACAGAAGCTGGTTCCTGGGAGGCAGCAACAGAATTAGTAACTTTATCTCAGAGAAACAGAAGTTGTTCTCGAGTCTGACTTACATCCCCAGCTCATTGCATGAATTGCGTAAGTCGTGGTGGTAGAATATTAGATCCCACTCAGGCAAAGGTTTATTAAGCCCATCAAGCCTATATTCATTAGTGACGAAAAATAATTCAAGAGGGAAAGAAACAAACCAATCAGTGCAAGCGGGCATCAACCCAACCATCGCCAACGGAACATCGTGCGGAACAAACTTGTCCACTGGATGACTAATGAAGACATCCGCCTGTTTGATGTAATTCCACATCCATCGCCATACCTGTTCTTGAGGGCTCCCAGGCCTGTCCACAAGGTCATTGCGGACTTCGATATGAGAACGGTAGATAATTTTGGCCTCCGGGCGAACTTTTTTGATGATCGGAATTAGTGCAGGCATTTGAGGGTCATCAATGATAATGACATCTGCTCCGCCAGGAGCAAGAGGGCCGCCGGATTTGAGCCAATAGCGCTTGGCATTTGTCCCTATCCATTCGTTGAGTAGATTCTGTTTATCCTCGTCAAATCTCGCCTCGGGATCTGCAACTCCTTGGAGGATATTGTGATTGGTCTTCGTGATTCTAAAAGCCTTCGGATTAGGCTTAGGAATGTACCTGTCACACATATCAGTAAATAGGTACTATGCACTATAGATGAGATGAAAACAAACCACTCTAAGTTGACGCCCAATTCGGTGCAAAACCTAACCAAAGCATGCCTCATCAATGCCACACCACTGCCCTGGGGGGTAGCTGAGAAAAAGGCAATTTTAGTGGGCGGACGCTGAAGGTCTCCCTCGGTCCTACCAGCTTTATATCCCCTCAACTCATAACCATACTTAAGAACGATATTTCAAGTGCCCTTGTGTACGGTAGCCTCGTACTCTCCCAAGCCCTCAACCAACCTGATAGCCCCTTGTGCGTCCGGCACCACCCGGTTTCTAAACGCTATGGCAAGGGCTGGATTGTGATTTGGACCAAAGTACATAACACACTTACGTGCTGCAGAATCTGCCTGCTGGTCAACATCGACAGGGACTTTCCCAATATCCTCAAATGCACCGACGGCTTCTGTTTGTACCCTCAACTTCACGCCAACAACATCCAGCTCACCCCAAAGGCAGGCACAAATTCCCGGGCAAATTCTCTCGAGATCAAGTGTAACCCCAGCACCCACAAATTTAGCGTTATGTTGTACCGAGTACAACATAATCGTCTTAATGGCATCTTTCTTAATGAGGTCCTCCAAGTCTCCAAGTGCTCGCCATCCTTGGCAGCGACTTTGTTAATGCAGGTATCCACCGAGTAGACCCCATCATGAATTGATATGCCAATCCGGACGGTTTTTGCGTCAACCTCAGTGGCGGCCGCACCAATATAGAGCGGCTGCGTTACAGAGTTAGCAAAAAATCTTCAGAGTGTGGTAGCGGTAAACAATATAAAAACAAGGTAAAAGCTAACAAATATCAAAATCGCTGTCAAGGAAAGGGAACAGGAAGGAGGAAAAGAGAAAAAATAAAAAAGTAAAAATAAAAATAAAAATAAATAAAAGAAGGAAAAAAAAGAGAGCAGGAAAAGAAAAAAGGAAAAGAAGAAAAGAAAAGAAAAGAAAAAAAGCAAAAGAGCGAGAGAGAGAGAAAGGAAGCAAACTTACCACCAATGGTGCCCCAGCCCAGCCGGCCTCTTGAGTTGCCGAACTAATGGAACTCCTTCTCTCCTGAGAAGGGACAGTGTCCAACGAGTATGTCTGAGCCTGGGAGGTCTCAGAACCAGGCATTTTTGACGGATCTGATGAGAAAAGACCGGTGTTTGATGAAGAGGTAGATGATTCAAAGTAAAGTCAAGTCGGGGAAAGAAGGACTGTCAAGAACCTTTAGCCTCGTTACCAGTGGAGGAAGTGCTCTTGGAACGAAGGGAGTTTGGTGTGGTGAGAAAGGAAGGAGAAGAAGAGAAGGACGAAGAGAGGGAGAGAAGGGGCCTTTTTAAACCTTTTGGAAGGGGAGGCTGACGAAGCGGAGTCACGAAGGTAGGTACCAGGGCACGCAGGAGGGTGCGTGTAAGCCAGTGCAAAAAAAGTCACGATGCGTACGTGTGTGCGTTAGGGTCTAGATCAGAACCCACGTATGTGCGCGCTCTCAAAGTGATGTCCTCGTATGCAGGTGAGAACTCAATAGCACCTTCTTGCGTACGCAAGCTCACTACGATTGAGCTTAAGCTTAAGGGGCTAATTACCAAGCCTCATGCATATGCTCTCGGCCCCTCAGATTTGCAATTGCTCGCGGAGTGTAGACGAAGCTCTTCGGTAACTTATACGATTGTGTCAGCCAAGCTTCTCGGCCCTCCACCCTGCAGCTTCCATGCACCCTCAGTTCCCCACAAATTCAGCACACCTCATGTCTCAGGTTTGGACACAGCCATTCATTGTGTGCACCCCGCCCTGTATTTACCCTATGTATTCGAGTCCCGGTATCTCACAAACTCTGTATCATACAGGATAACATCGCCAGTGTTCCCAATCGTCCAGTCCGTCTGGTTTCGGGGGAAGACGGGACGGACTACAGCCCGTGGTCCGTCTTTTTCGGGGTGCTAGGAGGGACTACGCCCGGGAGGGTTAGGCCCGGACGGACTGTGGAGGACTATAGTCCTTGCTCTTGGGCCTCCGGTATTAGGCAAGTTGAAATACACCTCGAAACGAATGATTTTACACATCATGAAACATCACTCGTGTGGTCCCCGATCGTCCCCTGCAGTCCCCCTATCCCCTTCCACTCCCGACTATTTCCGGCCAATCTTCATCTTGGGGATTACGTCTTGTCAGCCGCACGTGTTTTCTTAGAGTTCATTTACTTTCGGGAGTCTTTGGTTGTTTTTAGATAGATAGAGATAGATATCTCATAGCCTGTGCTTCACTGGAGAACAGCGTATGAGAGGGAATGAGAGCCCTGTTCACCTATATTCTGCCGGTCCTCCTAGAATTAATTGAAATTGCACTCTCCGCACTTTCCTACGCGGCTCATAGATCCTCCTGTCTCCACCGGAACTACTTCCGTCTGCTGTATTGGACTCCCACAACATCCGAAATATCTCCCGGCAGTGGTAGGGAAGACTCGTTTTCGATACCTTGGATTTCAAAATCCCAAATCGTATCGATTGATGTTGCATGGCTGAGGCTCACGGGCAGATTACCTTCTTCGGACATGGCGTGGGATAACAGCCCGTACGAATAGAGATGGCAGAGGCAGTAGATGACAGACTTAAATGATATAGAGACAATACTTATGCCCTTGGAGCTTGCCTTATTCTCTTCGAACATAGCTAATCATGTCCTATTTGTCGCCATTCACTAGGAGTTTTGATAACCCATCATGTCACTCTAGTACTGGCTAGAGCTGAAATCATGCACCTCCGAACGAATCATTATTCCATCATGAGACATCACTCTTGCTGTCCCTATCAGTCCCCTACAGTCCCCCACCGTCCCCGGCCATCCCTCACTATTCCCCGGCCGTCCCCTGCAGTCCCCAGCCGTCCACCCCTGCCTCTCGCTGCCTCCTTATGAAGCGGTTATATATCTGAGCTAAAAGAGGAAATATCCAGCTTCAAACAAACATCTTCCCTAATCTCATGACAATAGACTCTCTATTCCCCAAGACCATAATAGTGTAACTGCTGCTGCAAATATTAATTACGAAGCAATCTGTTGATGAGAAACTTGACCAAGCATACTGAGAATATGTCAGAATCCCATTAAATGTTATTGAATAAGCCCTCGGAGCATACATGCTACTATAACGCCAAAGGTTCTTGAAGGGATGTAAAAAGATTAAGGTAAGAACCGTAGCGAAACTATAAGATAAAATAGAATAAAAAATATCCAAAAGTTTTGGATGAGAAAACGGGATCGTAACCATTAGCTTCACACTTCCCCTCTAATGCTTCCTACTTTAACACAAGAGATCCCTAGTTGCAAGTAATGATAAGCCCTCCCTTGGCAATATCCCAAGTAACAGAATCATTATCCCAAACAGGCATCAGCTCAAACCCATACTTGGTAACAATGTTCGGGCAATTGAAAGTTAACCCAAAATCCTCCACGACAGCTGCCGGCCCTGTATTAGAAACCTGAAAGGTTCCCTTATGAAGGTCGGTGTAAGGCTTCGATATCCAGGTGGTCTTGCAGGCAGCGGGGCACCCGCCGAGAGTGAATAATTGTAATCTACGGCTACCAGTAGCGGTGAGGGGATCGGTGAAGCTAATGGTGCATTTTCCACTGCAAGGGGGGACAACGAAGCAGAGAAGGGTCTTGACGTTGTGCTGGCCGTTACTGCGGGAGACCTCGGCGGGGGCTGCTGGGAAGGAGGTTGTTGGCCAGTCTTCCTTGATCACAACACCGACTTCCGGGCGGATAACAAGCCAACGAGGAGTCAGGTCTGGTAGTTCCAAACCAGAAGCGAGAGTGGCGAGGATGGAGATGGCAGCGATGGGAGTAAGCTTCATAGTTGGAAGGAGGTGAAGGTGCTTTGTGTTTGGAAAGTGGTGGATATATAAAAGTCAGGAGGTTCAATAATAGTGATAGCAGTGGCTAGAGACTTTGGATACCCGGGAGGATGGTGAAGAGAATTTTTATATCGAGGGATACACTTGGGGTATTTATCCTTTTTCCTCTCCTTCATTAACTCTACGCTTCTACAGTCGAGTCATTGCTTCAATCCGAATCCAAATTGTATCCACCCTTCCTCTCGTGAGATTCCTTGGCACAACCTGCCTGAAAGGTCTCACTTTCCAAAGGAATATGAGTGCGAGCGTGTATGCCCACCACGTGCTACCCAGAATAGCGTAAGCCGGTGAATAAAACCACCACAGCATCTAAAAAGACCGCCTTGCTACCTTGTTATTACCATAAGATTGCACTTAGCCCTCACATTTGTTGAATGGGCACATGCACCGATAACCAGATTCGAGTTACACCAGCCTAGAAAAACAAATCATCGCCCTAAGCCCGCACTTCCTGGCCTCAGTGAACACAGCTGCTATGATACTACAAGAACTTGAATAATTGAGAGTCTCGCCAGGAGACTAGACTTACCTCTCCTATTAAAGCTTGTTGTATTTTATCTTCCTATTTGTCTCAGCTGATGGCTGAAAGGGAATATTTTCACTTGTCTTCGCTTAGTCCGAAGAGGGAAATTTCAGACGTCCTGGTGTCATCCTTGGCTATCCCAGCTCCTGCGGTATTCCAGGCAGGTATGGAATCAGTTGGTGCCTCAGGATCTTGATGCGCAGTAGTAGCTATGTTCGCAGGCTTCAGAAAATTACAAAAGTACCATACCGATACAAGGTACATTCGTGGTGTGAGCCCCCCTCAGTACATACCCTAAGTGCTCTAGTATAGGTATCTCGAAACCCCGCACAGATTAGCAACGCTATTCTTATATCATAGCTAAAGTGCTTAAAAACTACAGTACTAGAGGGCAAGGACTTGTTTGGCACGCCGTATTTGAAATATTCGTGGTGCTTGGCTTGATATGATAGCGTTTTCAAATCATGATTTGAGAAAAATTTCATAGTGTGTGAATATTTGGGGCTGCAATATTTTCCTTCTGTGCCTTTAAGTATTTTGTTAGTAAGCGCCAGCAAGTCTTAAGGCCCTGTTTGGTTGCGCTGGGCCCATTCCATTTTTACATACAAACGACCGTTCCCCTTCCATTTCAAAATGGAGGAACCAAATGGCTGTTTGGCAACGGTAAAAGGCATTGACCTTCCATTTCAGACACAGCCCTAACACAATGGTTGCTATGAAGAAACATCACAATGTCATGTAAATAGTTGTATAATAATAATTTTATCAGTGTAATAATTATTTTCCTGTAGAATAAGTTTTGATACTATAATATTATCTACAAAACATCTTGAACTCTAATTTCTATTTTTAACAATTTAATAAAAAGTACTAAAGCTGATAATGTTTGCAGTGTTGAAAGTTTGAATTCAAGAGGGATTGAAGGTATCATACTGGTAAAAAATATTTCTCTATGCCCTAAGGTGAAAATTTTCATGTGTTTGCCACTAGTGAATGGTAGTGCCCAATTGGCAACCGTTCCCACAGGTCTGTCCATTTCACACTGGAACGGTCCAAAATGGGCCCAGCGCAACCAAACAGGGCCTAAGGTCTTCTCATAGTTAGCACCGGGTTGTGATTTGGAAAAATTGAAAATTTCAGTCACATTTAGCAGAGTGCCCTTTGCAAAATTTAATCGTGATTTCAAATCGTGATCAAATTTTGTAGTAATCACAATTTTAGATCAAGGCCAAACAGGCCCTAAGTGTATTCTCCCTAGGGCGAGTGAGACCGACACATACACTGCCGCTAGCTACCCTATATAAAGCAGCTATATACCCTAGCCAAAATAAGAAATGATAATCTCCACACAAGCATCCTCCCAAATCCCAAGGCAATAGACCCTCCTATTCTCCAAAGCCATAATTGTGTACCTACCTACGGTTACAAATTTTGACAGCAAAACGACTACTGAATGGGAGACTTAAGGAAACATATTGCGGGTATATAGAGATGGCACTAAACGTTTGAGCCCTCCAAGCATATATAACTACCGTGATACCAAAAGTTCTTGAAAGAACACAAAAAATTAAAATTTTAATTAAGGACTATAGCTAAACTAGACAAGAAGGAAAGTCTTTTCCGAAAACACCTAAAGAGTTTCTAATGAGAAAGCGGAGGAGGTAACAAAAGAACCTTGAATGAAATCCCGACTCTTTAGCCTCCCATCCCCCTCCTAATGCTTCCCCTTCAAAAAGGAGACACTTAGCCGCAAGTAATGATAAACTCTCTTTTGGTGGTATCTCAGACGACATAGTCATTTTCCTAAACCGGCGCCACCTCATATCGTACCCTTCTTTAGTAGTAGCCGCCGGGCGCGGGAATGTCAACTCAAAATCCTTCACCACAACCGCTGGGGCCGCACCGGTACTCGGAACCAGAAAGGCTCCCTTATGAAGATCCATATAAGACCAGGAATTCCAGGTATTCCAGGGGGTAGGGTACCTACCCGTACTAACAGATGCATTATACACTTCCGGTTGCAGTGAGGGAATTGGAGAAGCTGATGGTGCACGTTCCGGTGCAGGCGGGGAGAATGAATCGGAGAAGGGCCACGGCCATGTGAGCTCCGTTCCTACGGAAGGGCCCGGCGACGTTGGTTAGGTGGAAAAGGCCTGGGTGGTCTGAGGGTGGAAAACTGGAGGCAGGTGTGGAGAAGATAGAGACGGTAGTGATGAGAGTAAATTTCGTGATTGGTAGGGGGTGAGAGTGCTTGGAAAGTAGTGGATATATAAAAGTGAAGAGGAGGCTTGGTAGTGGTAGCGGTACTAGTAGCTTGAGATCTTGGATACCTAGTAAATGCTGATATTGAGGGATACATTTGGAGTACCCATCCCCCTTCTACCGTTAACCCCACACTTCTGCCGCCGAGCCATTGCACGACCCCGAATTAAAATCGCATCCCCTCGCACCACTAGGTCCCTTCGCACAACCAGCCCGAGAGGTCCCACTGCTGGAAATAGCAGTTTAATGCCCGCACTTGGTGTAGGAGATGCCCGCACTAAGGCCGCAGCGGTATGTTTATGCGCCGGCAAAGTGACGCGCAAGCTGTGAAAGTTTTTCACACCCCTGTTTTTCTTTCCTCTTTGTCTTTTCTCTCTTCACTCCCCTTGCTCACAACCCCCCCAAGCCCTTCCTTTCTATCACAATCAATCGTGATCTTTATCTCCGCTTAATACAAGCCTTGTATCTCTACCTAAGCCCTTCGGCTCCGCTGCGTAAAACCCTCCCCATCGATGGTCGCCTCGGCGTCAATTATTTTCAACACCCACCCCATGACGGAATGCGAGTGCGTTTGTGTGACCCCGGCAAGAAGAAAAAAAGCGTTTGTGGTCACCGCGCACTGCCAGGGGTAATGCAAATCTGTAAATAAAATCATCACAGTATCCAAAAAAACATCATCTAGCTGCCTAATTACTACCGTTCGACTGCAGTTGGCTCCCCCATTTGTCGGATGAGCCAGTGCATGGATAACCTGATCCGAGTTTTTCGAGCTTGGAAAAGCAAATTATTATACTGAACTCCTGATTTTCTAAACTACCGCTGCGCACACACAGAAAATCCACCAGAGCCCCAGGATTTCGGCGGTATGCAATACAGTAGTACAGTCTTCACCGGAGTCGCAACAAAACTGGGCGGGTGACGAACAAGGGTGTTCTATGGGCAAAAAGGCAATCGTCAAGGTTAGGGTTACGAAAAATTACTAGTAATTGATCCCCGTTCGTCGCTCGCCTAGTTTCGTCGCGACTACGGTGAAAACTGTAGCTTTATTCGCAGTCAGAACATCACGAGAGCAGTTTGTGCCATACCGATACATGACACAAGTCAAGCTTCTAAGCCCCTCCACCCCGCAGCCTCCACACACCCCCAGTCTCTTCACTAATGCAGCAAATCTCACGCTCCGATTTAGACACTGCAGCTCTTGGCGTGACCTCGCCAACCAGATACCCCACATATTTCACAACCCCGGCACAAGCTAGCCACGCTATTGGTTCTAGTGCTTGGGGAATACCATGGGAATGGATAAGCTTGTTCTTCCAGGGATGGGCGAGAACCGTGCATACCCTGCCGCTGGTTACTATATATAAAGCGGCGATGCACCTAAGCCAAAAAGGGAAACGATCAGCTTTAAACAAATCCCCTCCTCAATCGCATAACAATACCGGTATACTAGTACTCCTTTTCCCCAGGGCCATAATTGCGCGACTACGGCTACAAATACCGATTACGAAACAATCACTGGACGAGAAACTTAACGAAGCATATTGCTAGTAAATAAAAATGCCATTAAACGTTATTAAATAAGCCATCCAAGCATTAGGTCTACCGTGACGCCAAAGCTCTTGAAGGAGTGTAAGAACCTTAAGCTGGGACCGTAGCAAAACTAGAAAATAAAAAGAAGGAAAATGCTCAAAAAGTTTGCATGAGAGGGCAAAATAAGAAAAATGAAAGATCCCTGAATGAAATCCAAAAAACTATCGAGCTTCTCATTTCCCTCTTGATGCTTTCCCCTTCAACAGAAGAAACCCTTACGGGCAAGTAATGATATATCCTGCCGTTGTAGTATCCCAAGTAACATAATCGTTATCCCAAACAGGTTGCACCTCAAACCCGTAGTTGGTAATAACTGATGGGCAGTTGAACGTCAACCCAAAATCCTCCACCACAGTTCCCGTGCTTGAACCAGCAGTCTGAAAGGTGCCCTTATGAATATCTGTATAAGGCTTCGAATTCCAGGTATTGCCGGCAGAGGGGGGGTAGCCCAAAGTAAAGAATTGCATTCTCTGGCTACCGGTAGCGCTGCTAGCACCATCGAAGCTAACGGTGCATGTTCCGCTGCAGGGGGGGATAACGAATGCGAGAAGGGTCTTCATGTTGTGCTGGCCATTACTGCGGCCGACCTCGGCGGTGGTGGTTGGGAAGGAGGTGGTTGGGAAGTCTTCCTTGATCACAACGGCGACATTAGGTTGGAAGACTGTCGAGCGAGGAACTAGATTTGGTAGTGCCAAACCGGAGACGAGGGTGGAGAGGACGGAGACGGCAGCGATGAGAGTAAACTTCATGGTTGGTAGCAGGTGAAGGTGCTTTTTTTTTTGGAAGGTGGTGGATTGATAGATATATAGAAGTGAGGAGGAGGCCGGTAGTAGTGGTAGTGGCAGTAGCTAGAGGATTTGGATACCCGGGAGGATGGTGAAGAGAATGTTGATATCGAGGGATATACCTAAGCTATTTATCCTCTTTCCTCTCCCGCATTAACTCCACACTTCCACAATGGAGGCATTTCTTCAATCCGAATTAAAATCGTACATCCTCCTCATCCGTCTTTCCGCTTTGCACAGCCGGCTTGAAAAGTAGCACTTTATGATTGAACGTGAGTGTGAGTGTGAGTTGTATGCCCACCACGCACTGCGATGAATCGCACGAGTCCATAAATAAAATCAAAAAGACCACCGAGCTGCCTAACTACTGCACTTAGCATTTCCTTCTGTTAAACGAGTACATACATTGACAATTTGATTCGAGTCACACGAACTCAGAAAAACAAATTACCATACTAAACTCGTAATTTTCTAGCCCATTGTGAACACAACTACTACAGCCAGAACTGGAGTAATTGAGAATCCCGCTAGGGAGTTGGGTTGCCTCTCCCAGTAAGGTCTGTTGGATTTCTTTCTTTTTATTTGTCTCAACCCAGGGCTGAAAAGAAATTTTTTCACGTGGCTTCTCCCTTTTATCCAAAGGGGGAAATTTTGGACATCCCAGAGCGATTCTCAATTATCCCAGTCTTTCCTGTTGCACAAGGACAAAGAATCGGCGGAGCCTCAATAGCTCAATAAATTCTATCCTATGATAGCCACACAAAGACGGCCCCCACTAACAACAGAGAGCATAAAATACACTGCCACAACCATGAACCTTAGGATTTTGGTGTGCAACACCGCATTACCTGGTTTTTCTCGCCTAGTGCTAGTACGTTGGAATAAGAGTTTTCTTTGTAATAAAACGTCTTCACTTAACCCTTCATGGCCAAAACCAGGCTTATTTTGGACTCTTTCTGACTGTATTGAATGTTTTACTTTAGCCCCTACTTTATTTCAACGTACAAGTACCCGGGATTATCTTTCCGCACAGTTGGTTTATGTTGACCAGCGAAATAATCCTTGTCTTGTAGGACAACATATTCCCGGATACTTGTACTTGTACCACCGGCAGACGAATAAAACCAGGTAAATGCAGTAGTAGCCTTGTTTACAAGGGTCAGGAAATTACGAGAACAGCGTTGTTGGCACTTGAAGTGCCTTGTGTCATGCCAATGTGCCGGGTACCGACACGACGAAATGCTAGAGTGTGGTGTGTACCCCGCCCAGTACCGGTACATACCCTAAGTACTCTAGTATTTGTATCTCTCAATCCCCGCACAGGTTAGCAACGCTATTCTCATAGCTCAAGTGCTTAAAAACCACGGTAACATACGAAGAGACAAGTTTGTTCTCCCTTAGGTGAGCGAGACCACACATACCTAGTTACCCTATATAACGTGGCCATATACCCCGGCGAAAAGAACGAATGATCGGCTCCACACAATAATCTTCCCCAAGCTCATAGCCTTGGGAATGGGAGGGCCAATTGTCATCTAAACTGCTGAAACATTCAGGCCAATTTAGAATGTTGAACGCTAGCCTATTTTAGTACTCGAGAACAAGCCCACACCGACAATCTCTTTTGCATTATGGCTATGCTAAGTAGTACCGATTTTGCACTATTCCGAGCATCACTAGTACACTGCTTATTGGGCACTGGGTTTTTCGTATCACGATTCCTCGAATAAGTTGGTTTTCAACATTTTAAATGGGCCTGAGTGTTTCAGAAGTTTAGGGAATAATTGTGCAACTATAGCTACTAATCTCGATTGCGAGACGATCACCCGATGTGGAACCTGACGAAACATATTGCGGGGATATAAAGATTCCACTAAACGTTAGTAAATAAGCCCCCCAAGCACATATGTCTACCGTGATTCCAAAAGGGTCTGGGAAAGGAATGTAAGAATATTAAGTTAGGGAGTGTAGCTAAACTAAAAAAGAAGTAAAAACTTTTCCAAAAACCCCTAAAAAGGGATTTCTAAAGAGTGAAAGGTCCTTGAATGAAATCCCGACTCTTTAGCTTCTCATTTCCCCCCTAATGCTTCCCCCTTCTACGGGAGAGCCACAAGTAATGATAAGCCCTCCCTTGGTGATATCCCAAATAATGTAATCGTCAACTCAGCCCGAGCTCACATCGAACCCGTAGTTGGTAGTAGCCGTCGAACAATGGAACCCAATACAGTTGCCGGGCCGGCACCAGTACTAGAAACCAGAAAGGTGCCCTTATGAGCATTCAGGAAAGGCTTGGAATTCCAGGTATCCCGGAGAGTAGGGTACCTGTCCGTAGTGAACGGTTGGAGTGCCCGACTGCCGGTAGTGGCGATAGCATCGGAGAAGCTGATGGTACATTTTCCGCTGCAGGCGGGGACAACAAATCAGAGAAGGGTCTCCACCTTGTAACCGTTCTTAAAGGAGACTTCTGTGGTGTTTGTTGTGGGGAAGGGAGTGTTCGGGAATTCAGCCTTGATCATGATGGAGATCGCTGGCCTGGTGGCGGTCTCGCGGCGAACTAGGCCCGGTAGTGCCAACCCGGAAGCCAGGGTGAAGAGAATTTGAGACAGTAGTGATGAGAGTAGCCTTCATGTTTGGTAGGAGGTGAAGATGTTTGGAAAGTGGTGAGTATGTAAAAGTTAGGAGGAGGCTCGGTAGTAGCAGTGGTAGTAGCTAGAGAATCTAGGTGCCTAGGGGGACACTGAAAGAAGCCTTGCAAACGAGGATACACCCGGGCTGTCATCCGCTCTCTTCTTCTCTACTAATTCTGCGCCTTTATGGTCGAGTCATTGCCTCAATCTGAATTAAAATTCTATCCCGCCTTCGCTCCACAAAATACCTTTTTCACAACTAGCCTCAAAAATCTCATTCTGCAACTGAATATGAGCGCGAGCGTGTATGACCAATGCACACCGCCCTAAATAGTGTGAGTCGGTAAACATAATGACTACAATATCCACAAAAAAGGCCCAATTACTACCATCCGATTGCCCTCAGCCCTTACCATTGCTGGATCGGCAATGTATTCGTAACTCAGCCCGAGCTATACGAGCTCAAAAAAAACAAATTACCATACCAACTCGTAATTTCCTGACCCCCGTGAATACAACTACTGCGATATCACATGAGGGCAGAAAGCCAGCCGGAGCCTAAGGATTTGGTTGAAATGCAAAAGTAGTGGCATTGGCAAGTGTCAGGAAATCACGAGAACAGTGCCGTATTAACTTGGATAAGAGAAATAGCTCTCAGGACATCTGAGTTTCCTATTTTGAAGGGCTAGAGAAGCACTAGTAAAAAAAAAAAACGATGTCTGACTTAAAGGGAAGCTTCGAGGCGCCAAGACGTATTTCTCTTACCACCTTTGAATTCCGGGGGAGAAAGCACAGCGAAAATATTACCTCTCAGCCCTCAGCAGAGACAAATAAAAAGCAAAAAAAACAAACAGACCTCTCTAGGAAAGGCAACACCAACGCCCTAGTGTGAGGCCCAATTATTCCAGTTTTTAATGTACTCAAGTTAAGGTAGTATCAGACCAATACATGGCACCAAACAAACTCCTCCACCCCGCGGCTTTCACGCACCCCCAATCTCTCCGAATTCACCAGATCCCACACACCAGATTCCGACACAAGTACTATACTTATAGCGTGTACCCTGCCTAGTACATACCCTACATATCTCACAACACGTGCAAAGATTCGCAACGCTAGAAGCCCAGGCGCTTGAAAGCTACGGTACGAAGGGGTGAGTTCATCTCTCCTAGGATGAGCGAGACTGACACATACGCCGCCCCTAGTTAACCTACATAAAGCGGCTATATACCCGAGAAAAAAGAGGAAATGATCGGCTCTAAATCGACATCTTCCCTAATCTTATGACAATAGATTCTTCTATTTCTCCAAGGCCATAATCGTGTAATTACAGCTGCGAGCACAAGGGACAGGCCTAAAGACTTCGCCTAAGTCCCAGCGGCTTCCCGGCCAAGATCTTCAAAGACTGGCCAGACCCTAGGGCGTGTGTCATTGCTACATGCCTGTCCTTTGGACCGTCTTGACTACAAGACAACCACCGGAGGAGGGACTTAACCAAGCATAATCGGAGTATATAAGAATGCCATTAGATGTTATTAAATGAGCCCTCCAGGGGAATAAATTTATATCTACCGTGATCCCAAAGCATCTTGAAGGAGTGCGGGGGTATTTAGCTAAAGACCCTGGTGAGCCGGGGAAGAGGTGGGAGGAGGAGGAAATACCCAAATTTTTGCCCCAAATTTTTGCATGAGAACAGAAGAGCATAAGAGAAACATTCTTGAACGATATCCCAACCCCCTAACATCTCATTTCTCCCCCAATTCTTCCCCTCTCAACAAAAGAGACCCTTAGCCGCACGTAATGATAAACCCTCCCTTGGTGATATCCCAAGTAACAATATCATCATTCCCGACGGGCCTCACTTCGTAGTCTCGGTTGGTAGTAGTCGCTGGGCAAGGGGACGTCAACCCCAAATCATTCACCACAATCGCCGGGCCCACACCGGTAAGCGGCACCAGAAAGGTGCCTATATGGATACTCCCGCTGAACAGTTGCAGTGTGCGGCTGCCGGAAGTGACGATCGCATCAGAGAAGCTGATGGTACACTTTCCGGTGCAGGCGGGGACTGGGAATCTGAGAAAGGTCCTGACGGCGTGGGCTCCGTTCCTAGGCGAGACCCCGACGATTTTGGTTGGGGGCAAGGGGGCAGCTGGGAAGTCTTCCTTGACCAAGAGGCCGATTGATGGGTGGATGACGACGGTCCCGTGGCGAGATATGTCCGGCAGTGCCAAACCGGAGACAATGGTAGAGAGGATGGAGATGGCAGCGATAAGAGTAAACTTCATTATTGGTAGGAGGTGGGGGTATTATTTTTTTTGTTTAGAAAGTGGTGGATATATAAAAGCAAGGAGGCTCAGCACTAGCGGCAGTAGTAGGGGCAGGAGACGTTGGATACCCTGGAGGATGGCGAAAAAAATGGATATATCGAGGGATACACCTGGAATATTTATTCTCTATGCCCCATTGGCTCTGCACTTCTGTAGTCGAGTCATTGCTTCAATCCTAATTAAAATTGCACCTCCCTCGCACCACTAGTACCCTTCGTCTACCGGCCTAAGAAGTCCCACTCTACGATGGAATGAGAGCGCGAGTGCGCATGACTACCTTTAAAAAGCAAAAAGTGTGCAAGCCCACCAGATACTTCCCGGAATAACGTAAGTCCGTAAACAAATCATTAGAGTATCCAAAAAGATCACCCGGCTCCCTAATTACTACATACCACTGCAGTTAGCCATCATTTTTGTCAGATAAGAACAAATGATTACACTGAATTCAAAATTTTCTAGCCTTTGTAAACACAGCTATTATACTTGGCTACTTAAATATTCCCGGCACGCTTTACATCTATCGGTACTTATCTTAGCACGAAAGTATCCGGAGGCCTTTTGGGTTGTCTAGTATACGGGCAGAGAACCCTCCGAGCTTCGGGACCCTGGTGGTGTTCAATAGTAGCCGTGTTCGCAAGCGTCAGAAAATTGCGAGAGCAGCATATGCCATACCGATACATGTTACCAACTTCTCATCCCCTCCATCCCGCAGCTCCCGCACACTATCAGTCTCTCCACAAATTCAGCAAATCGCATGCCCCAGGTTCAGACGCAACTGCTTATGGCGTAACCCCGCTCAGCAGATACCCACGTATCTCACAAACTTTGTTGAGGTAGTAAACGCTATTAGTTTCAGTGCTTAAAAACAATGAAGAGATAAATTTGTTCTTCTTAGGACGAGCGAGACGGACGTTTGGGCTACCGTTAGCTACCTTCTATATGACGGGCATAGACCGGACCCAAAAGAGGAAACGACCGATCCCAAACAAGCATCCTCCTTAATCAAATCATAATGGACCCTCCTCTTCCTAAGGCCATAATCGTGATACTACCGCTGCAAATATTGATTACCAAGAACTCACTGGACGAGAAACTTAACGAAACATTCCGCGAGTATATAAGAATGCGATTGGCTGCTATTGAGTAAGCCCTCCAGGCATATATGTCTACCGTGATGCCAAAATTTCTTGAAAGAGTGTAAGAATATTAAGCTAAAGGTTGGGCTGAGCTGAAGAAGAGGAGGGGAATGGGGGGGGAATGGGGGGGGAATGGGGGGGGATACACAACAATTTTGAATGAGCACAGAAGAAGAAAATGAAAGATTGTGGAATGAAATCCCAGCACTCTAGCACCCCATTTCCGTCGTAATGCCTCCCCCTTCAACAAAAGAGACGCTTAGCCACAAGTGATGATAAACCCTCCCTTAGTGATATCCCAAATAACGTAATCATTATCCCCAATTGGGCTCACGTCAAACCCTAGTCTGGTAGTGGTCGCCCGGCACGGGAACGTCAACCCAAAATCCTCCACCACAGTCGCCGGGACCGGACCATCTAGAGCTAGAAAGCTACCCTTATGAACGTCCAGCCAAGGCCTCGAATTCCAGGTGTTCCCACAAGCGGGGTACCCACCTAGAGTGAACAGTTGCATCCCGCGAGTGCCGGTAGCGGCGATAGCATCAGAGAAGCTGATAGTGCACGTTCCGGTGCAGGGGGGACAACGAATCCCAGAAGGGCCCTGGTGGTGTGAGCTCCACTCCAGCGCGTGACCCCAGCGATTCCGACCGGGCAGGGTATGGTGGTGAACGGGTTGTCTTCATTGACCAGGACGGCGATCTCTGGGCGGATGACCGTCCCGCGGCGGGATAGGTCTTGTAGTGCCAAACCGGAGGCCAAAGTGGAGAGGATGGAAACGGCAACAATGAGAGTAGGCTTCATGGTTGATGGAAGGCGAAGGTGTTTTTTTGTTTGAAAAGTGGTGGATATATAGAAGTAAAGAGGAGGCCCGTAGTGGTGGTACTAGTCGTAACAGGAGACTTTAGATTCTCGGAGGATGACGAAGAAAATGTTGATCTCGAGGGATACATCTGGGCTATTTATCCTCTTTCCTCTGTTAACTTTACACTTCTGTAGTCGAGCCAATACTTCAATCCCAATTAAAATTGAGCCTCGCCCTCACCCCACTAGATCCCTTCACAAACCCGGTCCGAGAAGTCCCACTACGATAAACGTGAGCGCGAGCGTGTATGACCGCCTACCCGTAAGAAGAAAATATGTGTATGCCCACCACATACGGCCCGGGGTAATGTAAGTCCGTAAATAAAAACATTATTATGTATCCAAAAGCATCACCTAATTGCCCAATTACTACCGTACGACTGCAGTCGGCGCTCCCTTCTGTCAGATAGGCCAGTGCATAGATGGCCGATTAGAGTCGTTCGAGCTTAGAAAAACAAATTATTATACTGAAGTCCTTATTTTCTGACGTTAGCGAACACAGCTGCTGCTATATACGGGCAGAATATCCGCTGGAGCCTCAGGATTTCGGCGGTATGCAGCAGCAGCCGTGTCCACAGGTGTCAGAACATCACGAGAACAGTACCGTAAAAACTCTTGAAATCCCATATCAGATTATCAGCCGCAATCGGCGTTTTAGCCCAGGATAGGTTTATCCCGACAGGTTAATGGAATTGCGAATACCGGTTAACGAGATCCAAGATGTCCAGTAGGCTGATCTTTTATTGTATGGAAAACGCTAACCCCCTCCGGACGCTTTGACCTAGAAACCGATGATTGCTCGAGTAGAGGGCTGCCGGACATGATGGATTTCAAGAGTGTGTGCCAAATTGATACATGGTACAAGCCAAGATTCTCAGCTCCTCCACCCCACAGCTTCCACACACCCATACTCTCTCCACAAATTCAGCAAATCGCATGCCCCGGTTCAGACACAGCTGCTTGTGGCGTGACCCCGCCAATCAGATACCCCACATATCTCACCACCCCCGCACAGGTCAGCAACGCCACCGGTTCTAGTGTTTAAAAACTACCGGTGGAATGGGTAAGCTTGTTCTTCCAGGGATGATTGAGACCAACATATACGCTGCCGCTAGCAACTATACCAAGCGGCTATATATCTCAGCCAAAAAAGGAAATGATCGCCTCTAACAAATCCCCTCCGCAATCGCATGATAATGCACTTCTCTTCCCCAGAGCAATAACTGCATAATTACAGTTACAAATATTGATTACCAAACGATCTCTGGATGAAAAACTTAGCCAAACACATTGCCAATGTATAAGAATGCCATTAAACGTTATTAAATAAGCCATCCAAACATATATATCTATCGTGACGCCAAAGGTTCTTAAAGGAATGTAAGAATATTGAGCTCAGGATCGTTGCTAAGCCAGAAAATAGAAATAAAAATAAAATAATAAGAAAAGAGAAAAATACCCAAATATTTTAAATGAGAGGAAGAAATAGGAAAAACAAAAAGATCCTTAAACGAAATTCCGACTCCTTAGCCTCCGGTTTCCCTCCTAATGCTTCCCCTTCAACAGGAGAGACCCTTAACAAGTAATGATAAACCCAGCCTTTTTAATATCCCAAGTAACAGAATCATTATCCCAAACGGGCTGCACCTCAAACCCGTATTTGGTAGAAGTTGATGGGCAGTCGAACGTCAATCCAAAATCTTCCACCACAGTCGCCGCGCCTGCACCACTGCTCGAAGTCGTAAAGGTGCCCTTATGAATATTTGTATAAGGCTTCGAAGTCCAGGTATTCCCGTCAGTAGGGGGGGAGCCGGTAGTAAAGAATTGCATTCTGCGACTGCCGGTAGCGGTGGTGGCATCGGAGAAGCTGACGGTGCACTTTCCGGTGCAGGCGGGGACAGTGAATGCGAGAAGAGTCTTGACATTGTGCTGGCCATTACTGCGGGAGACCTCAGCGGTGGTGGTTGGGAAGGAGGTCGTTGGGAAGTCTTCCTTGATCACGATAGCGATATCTGGGCGGATGACCGCTCCGCGGGGAGTTAGGTCTGGTAGTGCCAAACCGGAGGCGAGGGTGGAGAGGATGGAGACGGTAGTGATGAGAGTAAACTTCATGGTTGGTAGGAGGTGAAGGTACTTTTTTGTTTGGAAAGTGGTGAATTGATGGATATATAAGAGTGAGGAGGCGAGTAGTAGTAGCGGTAGTAGCTAGAGACTTTGGATGCCCGAGAGGATGGTGAAGAGAATGTTGATATCGAGGGGTACACTGGCCTATTTATCCTCTTCCCCTCCCGCATTAACTCTACAATTCCACAATGGGGTCATTTCTTCAATCCGAATTAAAACCTGGAGCCCTCCTCACCCCACCAGTGCGCTTTCCACCACCTGCCTGAAATGTCTCACTTTATGTTATGATCGAATGTGAGTGTACTAGTATATGCCCACCACGTGCTGCCCGGAATAGCGCGAGACTGTCGATAAAATCATTACTGTATCCAAAAGGGATCGCCCAGCTGCTTAATTTCTACAACAATACTGCACTTCGCCCCCTTTTGTTAGACGAGAACATGCCTTGATGACCCGATTCAATCACACAACCCCAGAAAAACAAACTTTCATTCCGGACCCGTATTTTTCTAGCCTTGGTGAACACAGCTCCTCAGCTAGAACTTTAATAATTGAGAATCCCGCTATGGCATTGGGCTGCCTCTCCAAGTAAGGTTTGTGTTTTCTCTTTTTATTTACCTCAACTAAGGGCTGAAAGGGAATCTTTTCACTTGTCTTCTCCCTTTAATCCGAAGGGGGAAACTTTGGACGTCCTAGAGTTATTTTCAATTACTCTAGTCCTTACGGTACGGTATTTCATACGGGCAGAGAATCAGCTGGAGCCTCAATAATTGAATAAATTTGACCTTAGACATACCAAGACAGCCCCCACTAGCAAAACAAAAGCATAAAATACACTGCCACGGGCATGGAGCCTAGGATTTTTGTGGTGTGCAATTGTAACCGTGTGCCACAGGCGTCAAAGAATTACGAGAGCAGTGGTACGGTACCACATTGGTATGTGCCATATCGCTACATGGTACACTCCTATTCGCAAAGTTCTCGCGGAAAGAGAGGTATCGCAGCAATGTCTTGGCGGCAACGGATGTACCAGGACAATTCTCTGCCAAACATGCTCAGTTCAAATTATGCTGGGGACAGTAACAGACTTTAGATTGACTCACAGAGAGTATACTGGAGTGATTAAGCCACAGAGTGGCCATATGAAGTGGCAGCTATGAAGTTTACATGTATTTCTCATGGAGTAGATCTCTTACAAGGACGGCCAATGGGGGAAAAATCTTGTACCAGTACTTTTGTTGCCGCCAAGACATTGCTGCAATACCTTTCTTTCCGCGAAAACTTTGCGAATAGGAGTGTACTCGGGTATGTACGTGGGAGACCGGACAGTCAGGGATTCTGGAGGCCTGACCGTACCTACCCTCATAGGAAATAAAGGAATGAATTTGGGATTGAAATTGCTCAAACAAGCAGGAAGCTTTGACACCTCCTAATCCCTGGCTGTCCGGTCTCCCACGTCCATACCCGAGTACAAGCCAAGCTTCTCAGCCCCTCCACCCCGCAGGTCCCACACACCCCCGGTCTCTCCATAAACGAGAAAACCTTTCAAATACCATGCATTTTTGTGCATACCTTTCGGATACCATCCTTGGCCGAGACATACCATCCTAAAGGTTTCACATTACAACAAAAAGCAAACCATTTCCAGAGTGTCAGCAGCTTCTTTAATTTTTAAATAACCCAAATAATTTTCGAAAAAAAATTGAAAAAATTAAAAGAAAATAACCAAAAGCCTCTATTTATTTTTCAATTTTTTCCACAATTTTTAACAATAAGCTGAGACCTAGGGTGAAGTTTTTAGTGATTTTCTTAGAATTCTTGGCATAGATTACTACCCAAAATACACTACTTTTAAGTCAGGATAGATTCACTCACAGAAATCATTTCTAGCTGTAAGAAAAATTAAAAATATAACTATCAATTAAGTTTATTTTCCCTGTTTTCAGCTTATTTTTTGAATTTTTCTTCACCATTTTATGATGGGTCAAATATGAAGTAATTCTTTGCAAAGGTTTCACTTTTTCGATGGCACATTTTCCGAGCGATGGTACAAGGTAGGATCATGTATTCATGGTACAGAGCAGGGGTGGTCATTCCTCCTTCATGACGGCAACTTTGGAACACGCGAAAAAGTATGTGTTCCAACCTAATGTGGCGGTGGTGATAAGCGATCAGGTTGCGAAACATCTTAAATTCAGGTTGTTGCGCATACCCACTATCTACCACCTTGGCTAACTTTTTACCTGTGCCCTAGCCCAAAGCATAGCGGAGCACCAGCACATTCTTCCTGAAACCATCATCCGGCTTTCTGATGTCTGCTGAGCCTCATTTTTTTTCCAAAGTGCTTTGATTTGGACAAAATTATGGTACCCGCTTGGAAGCGCTGTACCACTGCTCTCTAACTACTGATCCCTGCTCTGTACCATGAATACAGGGTAGAGCCTTGTATCCGAAAGGTTTGCCGCTAAGTGCATGGTATTTAAAAGGTTTACCCCTCCATAAACCCAGCCCCAAGTTTAGACAGCTGCTTGTGGCGTGTACCCCGCTTAGCACATACCGAGCCCTATATACTTGTATCTTACAAGACCCACACAAGTTAGCAACGCTACGATAGTGCGAGGGTGAAAATGGTGAGATTGTCACCATTATTCAGACCATCATTAAAATTCATTCCTACAAACGGGCCATAACTCGAATCCACAATATTAGAGACTTTGCAGTGGATGTACTCGGGTAGGTCATAAAAGTCGGAAGACTTTGGGTGGCGCGACAAGGATTACGACCGCCGATCAATTAGGGGCAGTGGGAAAGTTGGAGTGTCACCTAATGCTGTTAGCCTAGAGTAGTTGCGCTCCGGTTCTGCTGTGATTTTAAACCAATAGAGTTTATTAAGACTATATAAGGCTAAGCTGAGACTAAAAGAGAATAGATAAGGACCTTTGGAATAGTTCTCTTAAGGACTCACATAAATGAATAGATTGAACCATGCACTAATAGTTGAAGACACCTACCTTCGATATGGATTTCTGGTGTCCAACAAGCCCAGAATTTTTCCACTGGTGCAAACTGTCTTCCTACGCCCTCATCCGGCCCTGCTGATCTTTTTTTCCGACCTTTATGACCATACTCGAGTAATACAGCATCCCTGTATGCCAAGGGCAGAGATTTGCAGTTGGATGCGGGTTTGTTGGCTTTGCAGTGGATCTGGCTAAAATAATTAATGACGCCGGCCAAGAAATCAAGTACTTTCATAACTAAAATCTAGGGTTGTTAAGTAAGCCGAACATTGTGAATTCAAGAGAGCCCGTTCTGCGGCCAGTGGGGTTTTTGAACTAATGCTTCTCGGTGCCAAGAATGAAAGCTTCTCAGGTTTCAAGAATCACAGAACTCCTTTAAAAATAAAGCAGTGTTGGCGGTATTGGGATAGGTCAAAGTTGTTGAGGTCAAATTCGCTAAATTTGCCCTTGTTCCAGAGTCAAATAAAGGTCTGGATGATGGAATGCTTAGCATATGCATGCAAGCTATGCGAAAAGACTCTAGATGTGTCCACCGCAAAGCCTCTATTCCTAGTTTCTGTGGCTCCTAAGACAAATAATCGGGGGTTTGGTTTTTATCATTGGCGAGTTGCTCATGGTGTGTAGTGATGAGCTCACTCTTTTTGCCCTCTCATCTCACACCATGGTTCAGATGCTTGAAAACTACGGTAGGGATGGATAAGCTTGTTCTTCCTGGGATAAGCGAGACCACCTCGTCTGCGTTGCCGCTCGCTACCCTATATAAGGCGTCTATATACCCCGACCAAAAAAGGAAATGATCAGCTTCTTCCCTCGCCTCATGGCAATGAACTCTCCCATCCCCCAAGGCCATACATATGCAACCACGGCTATAAATACACGGGACAGATATAAAGTCTTCGCATACCACCAAAGTAGCTTACCGGCCAAAATGTTTAAAAACCGGCGAAACCCTAAAGTACTTCCGATTTCTATACCTAGCCCTTGTGCTATTGTGCGTAAACGAAATCAACCGAACGCAAAAGATGCAGTGGTGTTGTCATAACCGAAGTTTTTCCTCTTCGTTGATGTTCGGTTAATTTTGTCCACGCACAATACATGGATTACGAAACTACGAGCATCACTGGACGAGAGAGTGTTCGTACAGCACAGCCACCACCGGGGCATGGCGAGACTGGGGTGTCGAACAGGGGTATGATACTCGGATACCAGGGTTAGTCCGCGAACAGCAGGGATGATGAGGCTAAGAGAGTATTGGGAGTAGTGTATGAGGTTTCTATTGGATATCCGCCACTTTATTTCATCTTTATCAGAAACTAGTACTTGGGAACCTTCGAGAAGGCTCATGGGAGCTCGAAAGGCCAAGTGCCAATAGGAATATGTAAATAGATAGTTCAACCAATAGTAAAGCAGAAAGCGTTCGAAGAATTTTTCGGGCTTTCAACACACACATACACTACTCCCAATCCTCTCTTAGCTTTGCCAGCCCTGGTGTTCGCGGACTATCCCTGGTATCCGAGTACTTCATGGGCAAAAATGGGCTCGTTAAGGTTAGGGTTACAAAAAATCGCTTTCATAGTATGATCTGATAATTAATCCCTGTTCGCCGTCCGCCCAGCCCGGCCACACCCCCCCGCTGGTGACTGTACAGTATATAAAATGCCATTAGACGTTATTAAACAAACCCCCCAACCATATATGCCTACCCCGATGCCAAAAGTTCTTGAAGGAATGTAAGAATGTTAAGCTAAGGACTTAGCTGAATCAGAAAAGAAAAAAAATACATAATTTTGAATGAGAGGACGAAGCAAGGAAAATAAAAAAATCCCTGAACGGAATCCCAACTCTTTAACTTCTCATGCCTCTCGTAAGGTTTCCCCCCTTCCCCAACAACAGAAGAAACACTTAACCGCAGGTAAGGATAAGCCCTCCATTGGTAATATCCCAAAGGACAAAATCATTATCATTAACCGGTTGCACTTCATACCCGAGGTTGGTAGTAGTCGTCGGGCAGACGAAGGTCAACCCAAAATTCTGCACCACAGTCGCCGGGCCTGAACCAGTAGTTGAAGCCTGGAAGGTGCCTAGCTGAATATTTGTGAAAGGCTTCGAATTCCAGGTATTCCCGAAAACGGGGTACCAGCCCAGAGTGAAGAGGTTTATCTGGCCACTCCCGGTAGCGGTGCTAGCATCGGAGAAGCTGAAGGTGCACGTTCCGGTGCATGCGGGGACAACGAATCCAAGGAGGGACCGGACATTGTCAGCTCCGTTCGTACGCGAGACCTCGACGGCGTTGATTGGGGGGAAGTCATAGTCTGGGAATTTTTCCTCGATCATGATGCCGATTGCCGGGCGGATGACCGTCCCACGGCGGGTTAGGTCTGGTAGCGCCGAACCGGAGACCAAAGTGGAGAGGACGGAGAGGGCAGCGATGAGAGTAAACTTCATGGTTCGTGAGAAGTGAAAGTGCTTTATCGTTTGGAAAGTGGTGGGTGGTGGATATACAGGAGTGTGGAGGAGGAGAGTAGTAGTGGCAGTGGTAGCTGGAGACTTTGGATATCCAGGCGGATGAAGAAACTTTGATATTGGGGGATACACCTGGGCTATTTATCCTCTTTCCTTTCCTTCATTAACTCTACTAGCAGTTTTCGGATGCTCGTGAACACACTGCTATTGCATACGAGGAAGTAATCTGCGGGAGAGACTCAGGAAAATACGAGTACACTTTGACACTCGAGCCATTGCTCAATCTGGTATAAAATTGCACCCCTCCCTCACCCCACGAGATCCATTGCACTACCGGCCCGAGCGGTCTCACTTTACGAGTGCTAATGTAAGTGTGTGTGTGACTTCCTGCCTGTACTCGGGGGTGGAAGTTAGTGAGGGAATGAACAGGGGTTTTAGGTCCTCGTGCTCATGACCGCCAGAGGGAAAAAATGATTTAATTTGGTAGGTATAATGCTGAGAAGGGTAAAAAGCTCCGACATCGCGAACCCCCGTCCATCCCATCACTTACCTTCATACCCGAGGTAAGGGAAAAAGAAGTGTGCCCATCACGAACTACCCGGAATAGCTCGAGTCTGCAAATAAAATTATCACAGTATCCAAAAAAGATCTTTGGGCTGCGGAATTGCTACAGTACTCGAGTGCAACAGTAGTTAGCCCCCCCCCCTTCTGTCAGATGAGCACCTGCATGGGTAACCCGATTTGAGTTGTACAAGCCCAGAAAAACAAATTATCATACTAAACTCGTAATTTTCTGAACACAGCTACAATTGAGCACTAGCAAGAAATCTGCCGGGTCTTAGTAATCTAATTAGGGCCCGTTCATCTATAGACGGCCGTCTCGCAGCATGAGACTGTGCCCACCGCTAAAGGGGGGCTTGACTCTTAGAGGGGTACGAGCAAGTACTCGTACTGTAGATGGTGTTTACCTATCCCAGCGTGCCGTCTAGTGTTTGGTGGGATTTCCCAACGACCCCCGATGCAACGCCACGTTTGGGCCGTCTAGCTACAAAAATTTAGGACGGTTGCACCGCCTGTCGGCAAATGATGCCGGTTGACACACCACGGTCTAATTTTACCGCCCAAATTTTAGAACCAATCAGACGGTTAAGTAAACGGGCCCGAAAGCTTATCTTAGCCACAGGGCCGGAACCTCCGGATTACGGTGGTATGCAATAGTAGCCTCAGAAAATCACGAGAACAGCACCGACACATGCCGATACGTGATAGACTACCAGCCAAAGCTTCTCAACCGCTACACCCCGCAGGTCCCACACATCCCTGGTATCTCTACAAATTCAACTCCGGGCTCAGACACACAAGCTTCTTCCCTTCTATTTTCCGCGCGAAAGAAATAGACCAATAACATCCCCGGACGCAACCGAGCTCAACACCAAGAACCTCGGCCACGATACCCCGGTGGCAACAGGCCACCCCAACTCAACCAAGCTAAAAACTGGTGTAGCTTCCCAGTTTGAAAGTGAAGACATGGCGACAGACTCCCCTACCCCAGGAGCACCTCACAAAGACCCTTGGTTCCAGGAAATCCTAACTGGAATTACAAGAGCACTTCCCACCCTATCGCTCCCTGAGGGCTCGGCGCTGAGGGAAAAACTTGCAAATCCCGACGAAGAGGAGTTCACAGACGGTGAAACTACCACGGTGACCCTTCAACTCGAGATGCTGGCTATGATCTTAGGATTGCAGCAACAGATTAAAACACTAAGCGAAACCGTCACGAACCTCTCAAACAACGCCAGGGACCTCTCCACGAATGTGGCAGTATCCACGGCAAAAATCACACCACAAGTCAGCATTTTGAAAAGACAACAACCCATGTCCTATGCTGAAGCAGCGGCGACTCCTAGCGATAAGCCAACGCCACAAACACCCAAAAAAGGAAGGAAAAGGACTGGCACGGTCGGACCCACACCTCTACAAAACCCGAAAAATAAGCAGACTAAGAACGCCAAGACACTGAATGATGTGGCTGAAACAGAAGGTGGGGGCCAGATAGCCCCTACCGAATTGCGCCCAAAGTCTCTTACAATAGCAAAAAGACGGATCTACTCCACGAGGTCCGACCCAGCCCGACTTCTAAACTCGCTAAGTTTAGAACCCAACATCAATATGGCGATTACGAAAAAGCTACGGGAGTGCGGATGCACCGCACCCACAAACATGCAAATTCAAATCAACTCAATAACCGGAACAATTTCCCTGACCACACCACCAAATGTGGAGGCTAAAGAATACGACAACTACCTCAATCCCATGACGGAAGCCCTAAAAGTGATGCTCCCAGAAGACTCGAGAAATTACGAAGAGTTTAGGAAAGCTCCGACAGAAACCCAAATAGTTATACACGGCGTCTCTCTCGAAGCTACCACCAACGACAGCGTAACCATGGCCTCTGTTATGAAAGAGAGCCTGATGGTGTCACAACAAATCAAAGCATCCCAGGCAAGGTTCCTACAAAAGGACCCAACGATAAGAGCCACCAAGAGATATACCTCAGTGGTAGTGTCGATACCCTCAGAGCTAGTTGACCAAGTCACTCCTAACGTATTGGTTCACGGTAAATGAAAGAAAGCTGCAATTATGTGGCAAGCCAACCCCACGAAATAATATCACAAATGTTACAAGTACGGACACCCAGAAGAAGGGTGTAAAGACAATAAACACATATGCCCTATCTGTGCCGGTGAACACAGACTGAAGGAACACAAGTGCGCGTCCCCTACATGCCCGCAAAAAGGCGACAGGAAGGTAATTGCAGATTGTTGTCCAATAACTCCATCCAAATGCGCCGTATGCGGAGGGAACTACCCGGCCTACCACGCCAGCTGCCCCGTAAAGGTCAAAGGTAAAGAGGACGCCAAGAAACACTACAGCCAAGTTAGAGGTCTCCGCTCTACTGAGGCAATGGATACCAGCAAAGAATGATGGTTGAATCAATCGATTTAGGCCGCGACACTCCTTTAACAAAAATTTCCATAATACAACATAATTGCCGAGGGAGCAATATGGTGTTTTTAACTTTATTTTCGCTCATTAGGAATAGGAATGTTTCTTTTGTTTGTTTACAAGATGTACCTTTGTTTAATGGGGAGCCTTTGAGAGCACCTGGATTTCAAGTTTTATTTCCTAACATGCCTGGCAGTAAGGTCAGGGTGGCAATTTATGCTAACCTGCTTACGCTTAAGGATTTTAGTTATTTATATTTTACTCCTGCTATTGATGTATTTCATTTGTTGTTGTCAAGGGCGGATGGAAGTAAGATAGTAGGGGGGTTTGAAAAATTTTCTTTGATTAACACCTATAACAGGCAAGTGAACGGAGCCAATACGGTCCCCCCCACGGAGCTATTTAAAGCATTTCAACACTCTACTCTGGTAGTAGGAGACCTCAACGTTCACACCCTTTACTCGGACCCGGAAAGGGACATAACATCCAGCAAAA
This sequence comes from Tuber borchii, assembly GCA_003070745.1. Lineage (NCBI taxonomy): Eukaryota > Fungi > Ascomycota > Pezizomycetes > Pezizales > Tuberaceae > Tuber > Tuber borchii. The sequence continues at coordinate 86,221 of NESQ01000050.1, read as the reverse complement.
GACGAGGTGGAGAATAGTACTTTAGGGTGGCTGGGCTACACGAGTTTTCAATACTGAACGAACCGGGCATTTACACTAGGACTCCGGATATACCAACACACAGGCCATCGGTGATCGACTATAGTCTAGCTAATAGGCAACTTTCAGACTACATCGAAAACTGGAAAATCAACATACCACACACAGGCTCAGATCACATCGCGATAACCACCACTGTCACCTCTAAACCTCACAGCATGGCGAGACCAGCTCCTAACTGGAACGAAATCAAATGGAAGATTGACGGGAAACCTAACCTGGTAATCGAAGAGGATCTGAAGAGACTAATGGCGGACGGCGGTGAAGAAGGCCTTACTACACTCAGATGGACATTACCGAATGAACCCGAGCAAGCAATAGAAAAAAACTTCGAGTTTAACCTTTCGTTAATAATCCATACACTCAAAAAATACGCCCCTACGAAGAGACCGTGCAGATGGTCAAAACTGTGGTGGACTCAAGAACTCACACAACTCCGGAAGGACTTCTGTCGGCTGGGTAGGATTGCTCGCAAAGACCCGAGGCAGAAAGAAGCTGCCAAACAAATTAAATGAAAGTACCAGAACGCAGTGAAAAGGTGTAAGGCTGCACACTGGAGGAGGTTTCTAGAAGATGCAAAGAAGAATGACGTGTGGATGGCGCATCAGTTTACAAAAAAGAGGTTAGGCTCATTGGTGCCAGGGGGTAGCAACTTTATGTCAGCAACCGAGCTCAACAACGCCATAATGCAACACTTCTTCCCACCCAACCTGAGGCCTGTGTCAGTTTGCAACCCAGAACTACAAAGCCTTGAACAATACGAGAAAGTTGACGCCACGGAAGTATCGCTTGCCCTGAGCAAGTGTAGCAACAAGTCCGCCGCGGGACCCGACCAAGTACCCTATGGCATATGGAAAGGCATCCATGGTATCAACCACGAAATTATTCCGAACTTGCTGGACAATTTGTTCAGATGGTCAATACACCCACCAAACCTGAAGAGCGCACTAGGAATCCTTCTGCCCAAGTCTGGAAAAAAGGATTACGAGGTGTTCGCGAGCTACAGGGTTATCGCCTTAATGCAGACTTTCTCGAAGATAGCTGAAAGGGTAATTAACCAAAGACTCATGAAATTTGCAAAATCGAATTGCCTATATAAAATCAACCAAACAGGCAGTCTACCACAGAGGGCGACTTTCGATGCAGGATTATCACTAAAACACTGGGTGAAAGAAGCACAAGCAGCTGGCCTAAAGGTAAGCACGATGTTTCTTGACATCAAAGGGGGATTCGATAATGTGGACCACCAAACCTTGCTGGAACGACTAAGTGCCCAAAACGTCCTAAGCTATATGGTCAGGTGAATATCCAACTTCATCTCATATCGGGAATGCGCTATGATCTTTCCGGGCTCACCTAGGAAGATGTGCAACATCAATACCGGAATACCTCAAGGATCCCCCCTGTCGCCTATACTCTTCGTAATATATGTGGCACCACTCCATGGTATACCCGGACAGACACACGAATTCAGATCATCCTATGTAGACGACATTCAAATCACAGTTAGCTCTCCATCCTGGAAAAGGAATGCCAAATTGCTTGAAGAATCTTATAGGCAAATCCATGCTAAGGCCACCACCCTGAGCCTAAGTTTCTCAACTCACAAAACCGAATTGATGCACTGGCGTACCGAAAGGGAGCGAGCAGAAGTCTGCGAGCACCCCATAGTGGTGGATGGGGAATGCATTCAACCAGCACACAAATTGTAACGATCCTCTCTTCCTCGGGCGATACTTGCAGCAGGTAACCCTTACTTTGATAGTGATCGCACTATCTTCTGCATATACGAACAACGACAGCTGAGTATACAGACTCCTGTCTCGTACGATAGATTGCTAAGCTCGTGAGAGACACTATGTCCTCAGCCCGAAAGTATAGTAAAGATAGAATATATTGTAGGAAAATAACTTAGATGATTGCGTGAAGAACTCTAAATCAAGAGGCCGTAAGGGCTCTCTTTTATAACTGTTCTTCCCGCAACTCATGACTCATCCTTCATATCACGCGCCCCTATGACTCATAAGTGAGTCATAGTGTGAAATCCATCAGCTGACTCGTACGAGTCACTGCGCAATAACAACTAATCAATCAAAACACAATAAACCTATCATGAGCGCAACTTGCATCACATGCGTGAAACCCAATACTCATAACTATGAGTCATGTGCGAAAGTCATAATCATATGACCACAATCGTGAGTCATGTCAAAAACAATAAACCAATCATAATAAAGGAATGACACGCTATCGCGTAGTCATGTGAAATACCAAACCCTATAACTCATAATTATAAGTTATGTGAAAACCTCTTCTGCTAGCCACCGTTTGTGACACAAATCCATAAAATAGGTGGGGTTTCATTTTGACTCCAATATGGCCACGTGGACGCACTTTTTGAAAAGACTAGCTCTAGCACAAGCAGCCTTTGATCGTATCAAAAGGCTCTCTTCGCCCGGGGGTAGACTCACACGATACAGCGCGCGAAGGATGGCGAAAGGGATTATTATCCCCACACTGCTATACGGCGCTGAATTCCTCGACCCCAACAGAACAACTGTACACAAAATGGAAGTCTTCCTGAACAGAGTCAAACGCTAGATCACGAATTGCTTTTATGAGACGAACACTAACGTGCTTTCGGCCGAAGCTTGTTTAATGCCGATCGACCTTTACCTCGAACAAATACGCGACATGGCTACTGTAACGGAATCTATTATTTTCTCTGCTACTCACTATACTGACGTTGGATATTACCTATTTAGGATTCCCTAGTAACGCATATTCCATCCTTGTACCTTCCTTATTGTTATAGTTTCCTATTGGGTAGTACTTTCCTTTACTCGCTTATTTGTACCTTTTGCTTTGTACCCAATTAGGATACTCTTTGCTTTCCTACTATGTATTACTAGATTAGTACATCAGTAGCGATTTTTTGATTGTTTGATTCCATTACTTGTTTTGTTAGCTATATTCTGTCGCTTCTATGACCTTGTTTAGGACTTAGAAGTTTCACTACTTATGTAGCTTTGCATTTTGATATTTGTTCTTTGGACAGGATATTTGGTTATATTTATTTGTATTTAAAGAGCTCGAGATCCCCTAAGGATTCGAACTCTCAAGCCTCACAGGAACGCTCTTCTTTAATATACTACAAGTTGAATGGTCACTCTATTAGTCCCTCATCTTTCTTATATCTCTTACAGAGATTCCACTCGACGCTTCCACTCCTGTCCTTCAGTATCGCCGGATCTCCCTCTGGGAATCTCGCGATACCTAGGAGCAGGTTACAGCTACAGTTAGATGGGCCACAGCGTTACCCGAAAACAACATTGCCACAGCCATGCTACCGCCTGGCTTTCCGATCCAAGACACATACAGATACCCTACGAATAGAAGGCGTGCCTTCAGCAAGAGAGGAGGACTAAAACCCAAACAATGGAATACCACTTCGTTGACGTCGGTCCAAAGCATTCTGCCAATTGATGGAATTGCACGAAGGGCCAGATTCATCTTTAAAGAGTGGCCAATCCCAAAGAAACCTAATCCATGACGTCCCCCGGAATTGGAAGAGTACAAGTACTACGAGGACACGGTCAAAAAGGTCCGGGATGACGTCTACACCAAATGGAAGATGCGCAGCTACCCTGAATATTACGGTTACACACCGCCTTTCAGAACGTGCTGGCGTTTTATGACAACACATAAGTTTGCCGCGGCCTGTCTTCATCAGATGAGGGCCGGCAAAAGCTACTTGAGGGCACACAAAGGCTGGAAGGATACTGAGGCTGATCCGACCTGCCCAAGGTGTGGAAACGGAGAAGAAGATTTTATGCATGTGATAACCGAGTGCCACTCACTTGCGGATGCGAGGGAGGGCCACTCGAAAGATACGTTTGATATTTCTGCCAAGTCTATTGTGTGGAGCGAGAAGAAGAAAGGCTGGGAGTTGATGAAAGATTTGATTTCATTTATTTCCTTGAATAAGATTAATTTTCCTGTGTGTACGGATGAATTTCCTTTCACGAGGGCTAGTCAGGTTCTGTCTTAAGCAAGATACGCTTGGGACAAGATGCAAGGAATCCTTATGGAAAATTTTCACGTTGATGAGGTGTTTTTACATTATTAGTTTTAGTTTTGATTTATTTCTTTTGTTGAGTTTTGATTTGGGTTTTTATTTGCCATGGGATGTTTCCCGAATGCAGCGGTTGTACCCTAGGAGATGCTTGTCGTGTACCTAAAATCATACCATGGATTTAACAAAAAAAAAATCCGGGCTCAGACACAACTGCTTGTAACTTGCACCCCGCCTAGCACATACCCTACTTATCTCATAAGCCCCACATAGGCTAGCAACACTGCTAGTCCAGATACCGGTACTTGAAAACTACGGTAGGAATGGATAGGCTTGTTCCTCCTGGGATAAGCGAGACCGAGACATACGCTGCCGCTAACCACCCTATATAAAGCGGCTATACAGCCGAGCCGAAAGAGGAAATGATCGGCTCTGAACCGGCGCCTTCCCTAACCTTATGACAATAGACTCTCCCATCCTCCAAGGCCATAACTCTGGAACCACGGCTGCAAATACAAGGGATGGACATAAAGTCTTCGCATGCACTAACGTGGCTTACCACCCGGGATCATTAAAAACCGGCGAAACCCTAAAGTACGCCCGATATATACCTAGCCCTAGTGCTACATTGGTCATGAAACAATCACGAGACGAGAAACTCGACGAAGCATATTGCCAGTGTATAAAATGCCATTAGACGTTATCAACCAAGCCCTCCAAGCATATATCTGCCCTGACGCCAAGAGTTCTTGAAGGAATGTAAGAAAATTAAGTTAAGGACCGTAAATAAAACCGAAAAAGGAAAAAAAATACACAGAACTTTGAATGAGAGGATGAAGCAAGGAAAAAGAAAAATCATTGAATGAAATTCCAACTCTTTAGCCTCTCACATCCCTCTTAATGCTTCCCCCTCCCTTCCCACAGAAGAGACCCTTAACCGCAAGTAAGGATAAACCCTCCGGTGGGGACATCCCAAGTGACAGAATCATTGTCATTAACCGGGTGCGTCTCAAACCCGAGTTTGGTATTAGTCGTCGGGCAGGCGAAGGTCAACCCGAAATTCTGCATAACTGTTGCCGCGCCAGTAGTCGAAGTCTGAAAGGCGCCTAGTTCCTGATTTGTAGAAGGCTTCGAATTCCAAGTATTCCCGGATTGGGGGTACTGGATGGTACTGAAGAGTTGCACCTGGGCACTCCCGGTAGCGGTGGTGGCGGCAGTGGGGAAGCTAAAGGTGCATGTTCCGGTGCAGGGGGGGACCTCGTATCCGAGAAGGGTCCTAACTTCGTGAAGTTGGTTACTTCTGGAGGTTTCGGCAGTGTTGGTTGGGGGGAACGCAGTGGTTGGATAGTCTTGCTTGATCAAGATGGCGATTGACGGATGGATGACCGTCGAGCGGGGAGTTAGGTCTGGTAGTGCCAAACCAGAGGCCAAAGTGGAGAGGACAGAGACCGCAGCGACGAGAGTAAGCTTCATGGTTGGTAGGAGGTGGAGGTGCTTTATTGTTTGGAAAGTGGTAGAATGGTGGATTTATAGAAGTGAGGAGGAGGCAAGTAGTAGTGGCAGTAGTAGTAACTGGAGGCTTTGGATATCCAGGAGGATGGTGAGGAAAGTTTTGATATTGGGGGATACACCTGGGCTATTTATCCTCTTTCCTTTCCTCCATTTACCCTACCCATAGTTTTCTGATGCTCGTGAACACTGCCACTGAGTACGGGGAAACAATCCACCGGAGCCTGAGTATTTTGGTGGTATGCAATAGTAGTCGTGTTTACAAACGTCAGAAAATTACGAGTACTCTTCGACAGTGGGGTCATTGCTTCATTCTGGTATAAAATTGCATCCCTCCCCCCCCACGAGATCCCCTTGCACTACCGGCCCGAGAGGTCTCACTTTACGATACAGTGTGAGTGCAAGTGTGTATGACTGTCTGTCCGTAAGAGAAAAAAGTGTGTATGCCCATCACGCACTGCCCGATATAGCGTGAGTCCGTAAATAAAATTATTATAGCATCCAAAAAAGATCTTCCGGCTACCTACCGCAATTACTACTATACGACCGCAGTTAGCCCTACCTTCCGTCAGATGAGCACCTGCATAGGAACCCGGTTCGTGTTGTACAAGCTCAGAAAAACAATTATCATACTGTTCTCGCAATTTTCTGACGTTTTTGGACACGGCTACTATTGCATACTGACCGGAAATCGGCTAGGGCCTTAGTAATCTAATAAATTTTATCCTTGCAATAAGGCCAGAGCCTCAGGATTTTGGTGGTATGTAAAGTAATAGCGGCCGCCTTCAAGGGTCAGAAAATTACGAGCAGTCAATACGTGCCGATACATGGTACCAGCCAAAGCTTCTCAGCCCCTCCCCCCACAGCTCCCACACACATCCTTAGCCTCTCCGCAAATTTAGTAGATCTTACTCCCTAGGTTCGGACATAGCTACTTGTGGCGAGTACCCCACCCAGTACTTACCCTACTACCGTAGAAACTCGTTAAATCCGGTTTCTAAAATTGGGCTTGGCTATGGCGCAAATGAGGTGTATGTAACAGGAATCATGACGTTAAGCCATAATAGGCTTAGCGGAGCAGGTTAACAGAATTGCGAATGCCAGTTAATGGGGGCTGCTGAGCCTATTATGGCTTAACGTCGTGATTCCTGTTACGCGCACCTCATTTGCGCCATAGCCAAGCCCAATTTTAGAAACCGGATTTAACGAGTTTTTACGGTACTCAAGTATCTCACCAACCCCGCACAGGTCAGCAACGCTACTGTCATAGATCAGATGCCTAAAATCTACAGTACGAAGAGATAAATTCTTCCTAGGGTGAGCGAGACCGACACATACCCTAGGAAGCTGCCGTATACCCGAACCAAAAGAGGAAATGATCGGCGCCAAACAACAATCTTCCCTAATCGATAACGACCTTCCAAGGCCATAGTTGTGTGACTACTGCTGCTGGGAATATTGATTATAAAACAAAAGATCACTTGATGAGGAACTCGGCGGAGTACACTGCCAATATTGGTAATTTTCTGACGTTTGCGAACACAGCTGCTATTGCATATGGGCAAGAAATTGTCCGGAGCCTCGATATTTTGGTGGCATGCAATAGCAGTCGTTTTCGCAAAGGTCAGAAAATTACGAGTATATAATAAGAATACCGTTGAATGTTATTAAATAAATCTTCCAAGCATATGTCTGCCGTAACGCCAAGAGTTTTTGAAGCAATGTATCTACGGTAGAGATGTCGGTTAAATAAACTCTTACACCTTGTGCTGCAACCAATGCACCAATAAAGCTTTACAACAATAATTCCGGCAGCCTCAACAACAGAGAGAAAAAAACAAAATGCACTTAAAATCTCGCGTACCATTTGGCAGTGCTCATTTTGGGTTGGTTGCGATTTCGGACCTCTTGTAATCGCAAGAAAGACTTTCACAGATTTTCAGCTACAGTAGGATACTTGGTTGCGACGCTGGATGTCGGCGTTTATTTCACACCCCCGATAATAATATTAAGCTACCGGTAAGGACCGTATCCAAGCTGGCAAAGAAAGAGAGAAGGAAAAAAAAAAGAAATCCCCCAAAATCGTAAGTGAGAGGACGAAAGAGGAAAAAAACAAAACAGAGATCCTTGAATAAAATCCCAGTTCTCCTGCCCCTCTTTTCCCCCCATCAAGCTTCCCCCCTCAAAAAAAGACATCCTTAGCTGGCAGTAATGACAAACCCTCCCCAGGTAATATCCCAATTAACCGAATCATTATCATTGACCGGCTGCACCTCGAACCCGTAGCTAGTAGCAGTCGTCGGACAAGGGAACGTCAACCCAATATTATCCAGCACCTTCGCCGGTCCTGAGCCAGAAGTCGAAGTCTGAAAGGTGCCCTTATGGACATCGGTGAAAGGCTTCTTATTCCAGGTATCCCCGAACGCGGGGTACCCGCCAGTGGTAAAGAGTTGAATTGTGCGACTGCCGCTAGCGGAGCTGGCATCGGAGAAGCTGATGGTGCAAGACTTGCCTGAGGAGAAGGCGGGGATATTGAATCCGAGAAGGGTCTTGATGTTCTTGGATCCGTTCGTGCGGGAGACCTTAGCCCAGTGGTTTGCGGGGTAGGCAGTGTCAGGGAAGGCTTCCTGGATCACGATGGCAATTGCGGGGCGGAAGAGTGTGCCCACGAAATTTGTGTCTGTGTCTAGTACGACCATACCCGAGGCCAGGGTGGAGAGGGCAGTGACGGCGGTGATGAGAGCAAATTTCATGGTTGATAAGAGGTTAAGGTGCTTTTTTATTTTATTTAGGAAGTGGTGGATACACAAAAGTAAGGAAGGGGCTTAGTGGTGGTGAAGAAAAGGTTGATATCGAGAGATAAACTTGGGTATTTATCAACTCTCCTTTCCTCGGTCAGCTCTACTCGTAGTGTTGAAGGGATTTCAAAACAATTGCTATTGCCCACAACCTGGATTGAAGAAAGGGGGCAAACTTTCGGCTGAATGCAATATCAGCTCTTTTGGAACGCTCTCCGACCTTACAAGAACGTGCAATTGTTTCAACCTGAGTTAAGGCTGCACTACCCCGCACCCCGCGAGATCCCCTTGCACAGCGGGCTTGAAAAGCCCGACCTTAAGATTGAATGTGAGTGCGAGTGGGTATCATTGCCTGCCGGTAGAAAAGAAAAAAAGTGTATGCCCACAAGCTCTCGAGTGCCGCCAAGCATCGAGTGATTCTGTACATAACACCACGGCTGAAGTTATCGCGCCACTTTTGTCCGATGAGTACATGCGCGAATAGCCTGATTTCAGTTATACAAGCTGAGCAAAACAAATTATCATACTGAGCAATACCTACCATACCAATACACAGTACCAACCAGGTTCGGGCACAGCTGCTCGTGGTTTGTGTCCAGCCCAGGGCGTTCTCTATGTGTCTCAATGGGATAAACCCCGCACAGGCAGAGCAACACTCTTTTAAGAAACCAACAACAAAAGGAAAGAGACTTGAGCCTCGCCCGGATGGCGCTTCTGTTTTTTTGAGGACGGAGAGCCTGTTATAATTGAGATATTATATTATTACGGGATTCCTAGTCAAACGCTGTGATTACCGGTACTACTGTTGTTATAAGTTCCAAGAATCATTTGTACTCCTAGATTCAATAATTTTATTATCCTAGAGAAAGAGAAGGGAGAAAATGCCCTTTGTAGTAAGCTCATCTCTGTTGTTTCTTTTTTTTTTCCCTATTCCCAGTAAAAGGTTCACTTCCGCCTATCGCATCAAAGGTTGCTCAATTGTGCACAGCGGCAAGGTTCCTGATTGAATGATCGCTAATTCTTATCTTCATTCTTATCCCCCGTACATAAATCAGATCTGTAATCGTCAGCTACTGCACTAACATAAATCTGCCTCTCTTTGGTTGGTTGGCTCCCGCACGTCTTGCCCAGCGGGCCGCATTGCATTAAAGTCTATCGAACTGCTGCCTGGTTCGTCGAAACTACCTGTATGCGCGAATCATGCAACCTATTACACCAGCTAAGCTAACTTTTAATGAAGGAAAAAAAAAGTTTGTCGGGCTCTTTATGCAAGAGCTAGAGCGGGAAATTCCTCAAGCCAAATTCGATAGACTTACCCCTCACATCCAATGCTCTTACTTCAGAGGCCCTTAGCCACTAGGATTTTTTTTCCCTCCCCCTCAAGCTCAAACCCCATCATCAGCTCTAAACGTTCCAATGTTACAGCATGTGTAGTGGGCCAAGCCTTCGCTGACGGGCTTTTCAGGAACCTCACTTCCTGAATTGATTCACAAATCGATTCGATCTCCGATATGAATCCCACTCGCGAGTACAGTAAAAACTCTTGCGATTCGCTGGCGCCAAATTCCTCTGCAAATCGCTGCGCTAGCCCAAAGTAGGTTTAGCTGGGTAAGCTGACACAATTGCGACAGCAAGTTAATGAGATCCAACACAACCTTTGACTCAGGCTATTATACTGGGAGGGCACTAATGCTTCTTAAGGGCCCTTTGTCTCTGAATCCAGAGATTAGCGAGCTAACGGAGTTAACAGAGCTGCCGGATATAGCGAATCGCAAGAGTTTTTACGGTAAATCCTTATGTTAGCGCAAAACCAAGATTATTACTCTTGTATCCGCCTCAAGCCGCGAAGACTTTCCAGTTCAGTTTGCAATCTACAATACTGGTACCAGCCCACTACAGTAATAAGGCAAGAAAAGACTCTGGGATTTGGAACGGTAGTAGTGCCCAGAACGCAGCGAAATCTGCGCTGTTCGTCATGATCATGACAGAAATGGCGTGGAGTGGGGTTGCTGTGCTCGAGTACCGGTAGTAGATGCGGTCCCGACTACTTGAACAGGCAGGTATTCTAGATTGAAAACTGGACCGGAAAGTCTCCACCCGTTGAAGGGATAATTTTTTTCCGCCCTCTTCTCGCTTCGGGTACCAGTATGCAATTTTCCAGAAGGATAAGTGGGTGTGGCGGGCTGAATTTGGCATGGTCCCGTAGGGCTGGAAATAAGCTCGATGTGGATGGTCAGTTATTGATAGAGCTGAGACAAGATGGTGTGGTGTGGTAACAAGGATAGGGAGGGGTTGTTACACCCGAAATACCTCTCTCAGACTGTTTAAGGGAAGAGAAGGGAAGGATGAAGGTGACTACAGTACAGTATTCTAGTGCTTTCGAAAACTCTTAGTGAATCAAATCGGAGAATCGCCTACCTTAGGAGTGCGAAGCGTATGCCTGAGGGTGGGCGTATTATGTTCTTGGCCTGGTGATAAACAAATAACCTGCAAACTATTGCCGCAACATCGCCCGGGAGGTGGCAATAGTAGCTGAGAATAACGGCCCTCTCTGCCTTCGGCTATTTCCCCATTCATCCCCGTCATCCACCCCGCCCCAAAACAATAATTATATGTATCATACCCAACAAGCACAGTGACAACAAGAGTGCGGGGGTTGAGGGTAAGCCGGTTGAACTGCCTCATAGGCTCTGCGGACCTATACGTGTAGACCACCCAGAGAGCAGGATATTGCTCAAGCTGCTGAGGTGAGCACTCGGCGGACTTTCTCCTTCACCAAAAATTAGGGCCTTTTAGGGACTTTTTTGCGATTTCGCATACAGAGTCAAATCCTAGCAATTTACAGTATTGTAGCTGATCCAGAACTACTTTTGTCTTACATCTAGAGCTTTCTCCCCCGCTGCTCCTGTCACGTTACACATACATAAGTCTGGCAAGCTTTTATCACACCCACAGCATAACCCACCCCCGCAATCCTGCACTTCGTACTCGACGATCCCAATTGGTGTGCGCTCTGAACGCTCCGAACAATGCGAGCGTGACACAACAGGAAGAAAGAGACCGCAAGCAGCTCCAAGTTGTTAGTAATGCGATTATACCATCAGACAATAGGGCATTGTCTCCCCAGACGATCAGACAACACGAAGGTGACCAAGGAAAGAATAGGAAGGAAGAGAGAAAAAATAAGATCTTAGCTTTTGGCGATCCCGAGGTTAGTGCTATTCTTGTGCTTATTTTTTTACGGCAGGAATGGCCGAAGGTGATACAGTATCCTATGTACTCAAGTATACAAGTATCTCAGCGTGCTCAAACCATTGGTTAGGAGCGCCAAAAAGAGCAAGTGTGATAAACTGGAGAGTAAAAGTGGGATGAAGAGCGAGATGGATGGTGTGAGGGGCTCCGGCACTTGGTAATTTCCTACTAGCCGGATTCAGTCCCCCTGGCTAGGCCAATTAAATTGCTAGTTTGATCTACCCAGCCTAATCCGCCCTGCTCGAGTACCGGTAACTACCGTATCGCAGCCTTCAACGCGGGTGACGAACAGGGGTATTTGGCAAGCAAGAGGGCGAAGTCATCAGAACATGACAACGAAAAATGCCTGCTACTAATCCCTGTTTTCGTCAGGTCCCCGTTGGAGGCTGCAGCCAAAAATTCTCGGTTGCCAAGATCAATAGTCCACCTGAGAGGGGGACGGAGACCCAAAAACAGCGAGCGAACAAACGCTTCTACCATAAATCTGAAATCGAAGAAGTGGGTTGTGTGCCTGCAAATCTGATAGAGGGGAGTTTTCACAGAACAGACCGTAGACACTAACGGGTTAGTTCTTTGAGGGTTTCCCGTATCTGTTATTGTGCGTTCTCACAACCTACGGTACAGCAGGCTACCGTAGGAGAATTAGTTACCCTCCTAGCTAAGCTAAGTACCCTACGAAATAAAACCTCCGCGCTGACCTAGCTGAATAGCAAACCACTCTCCAAAATCGTGTCGCACAATAAACTACTCATCAGTAATGTAATCTTCCTGGCTGCCGGTAATGTCCTGACGTTTGTAAAACGGACTGCTATCTCGTACCGCTAAAATGTTGAGGCTCTAGCGAATTTTTAGCTATATGCAATAGCAACCTGTTCTACAAACGTCACTGCATTACTACCACTAAGAAGCTACACGCAGTATTACAGCCAGCCCTACCCGTTTGAGGGCCTGAAATGGGAACCCAAAATATCTATATTGCTACGGTATAAACCTTACAACAGCTTGATTGGGGCCATTCTCGGTGAAGAAAGTGTAATTAATTACTAACCCGTACTTTTACTTGCGCTCGAACACGGTACGTGAACGTTAGTGTTACACACAATCCGCAGCACCCATAGAATAGAGGAGAATAGAAGGGATATGTAATCCTCTGTGTAACGGCTCTACCGGCTATGCTCGGAAGTAGTGATACTCTAACCCCTGTAAGAGCTACGAAAGGACTGCTTAGTTGAGTTTAGTTGAGCTAGTTTGCTAGGAAGTTTTAGTATTAATATTGGTGGGGTAGGTTGTACAAGTAATAACTAGTAGAGGTATGACGTGCGAGCGGGCGAACGAGTATTGCTAAAAGACAAACAGGGGTTGAGTATACTCGCGGTTTCGATGTCATGAGGATTAACTCATAAGGAAACACAAGACCGACTCAAAATAGGGAAACGCTACAACCTCGTTTGGGAAAAATCGGAAATCTAGAGTTAAAAATACGGACATCAACGATCGGCTCGAGCGGCCGGACGCTCCAAATTAGAACTTCGAGATCCCGTGTCTCACTTTCCGGTCTTCTTTACAAGAACTAGAGGCTGTGATAGCAGACTCGTGACTATCCAGAGGCAACAGGGCAAGTTAGTCTAGACTTTAACAACGGTACTACGGCACACTAAAGGCGGAGCACAAACATCGCGGTGAGTGAACCCTGATGAATCCCGATATTGTGGTAGATATATCCCCCTAGTGAGTGTCACTCGAGAAAGTATGTATACTCACTGCGATCCAAATGCCTCACTGATCCTGAATACTCGTAGCTATAATTCCACAGGATATCACCGTAGGGAACTCCAACCCATGGCAATTGTTTCCCCACGGTTATTCGGCATAGCCGGGTTTTCTAGGTGTGTCGTGGGGTCTAGTATCAGGCGGTGCTTCGTGGTTGATCGTTTGGGGTAGTCGGGGAAGCGAAGAGAGTGGGTTTTTGATAGATGGTTAGCTAGGATTGGAGAGGTTTCTTTGAGTCGGTGAGGTATTGTGTCATTGGTGGTGGTACAGTACCGTGCAAGTGCCGCACATATCAGATATTAGGAAATGACCGCTCAAGCAGAAGGGCTTGCACTGAATGATGTTGAGATCATTTCATACACCCGTCTACTCGTCGTCATGATTCCTGTATACCCACCGGTATACGAGGTTCGGCGATTTATTTCTTAGCATCGTTTTTATTAGTGTGTCGTGTTAGGTACTTGAAATCAACTAAAAATTAACACCACAACAGGTTTCGAAAATTCTCAATCACGGCCACACTTTCAGAAAGATATGACTTGATAGAAATGCCCGGAAAACATGCCTCTCTAGTTCTGTTCGAAATGGGAGCAATATCCGTGGAGATGGTACCTTCGAATCACCCATTCATGGCCGCTTCCGAGGTCGTTTTATCCAGGGGGGGGTGTCACCCAACGTTGCAGCCAAACATTTCAGCTGGAAACCTGTGAAAATATCTCCTGCAATTACAACTCATCCAAAACTGGGGCTAACCCAAAACAAGCACTGCCGGGGGTTCTTAGATTCAGACTATTTTCACAATCTAGCAAGGAGCATGCCCCAGAGGACGAAGGTTGTCATTGATGCTGAGGGATGGTATGCAAAATTTTAAGTGTAGTTTGCTTACATAATACGTATAGCAGTAGAGCCCGGCTACCGTATCGAGGGATCAAATAAAGGCGGACATCTGCGTTGTAGCTAATGGCTCCAGCGAAGCTCTGTAATAATACTATCTCCGGTAGCCTCAGGGGCAGAAACAAAAATAAAATAATTATCTGTACGCTAATTTCAAGTATCCGGCATCATACCTGTACAAGTATATAAGTTCTAGCAGCGGTGCTCCCTCTCAAGAGCAACCAACCCAGTCCTCATACAGGCAACGCAATATCCAAGAAGTCCCCTCTACCTTTTTGGCTCTTGTCAATTCCCCGACCAATCACACCGTACCTGGCCCATATACCACTAGCATTGTGCAGCTCAACACAACACCATTTGGCTTAAAAACCGACGATGCCGGCATCTTAGAATCAACCTTGGCAACAGCCAATTTTTTTTCTCCTAAACTGTCGGTGAGCGACATCACATGTCACTATTTTACTCACCCCTTCTGTATAATGAGCCCAAAGCATGCGAAGACCGAATTTACAGAGCAGGTTTCATTTCAGAGATGCGGTCCCCACCGTAATAGCTCTTAAGATCGGGGTAAATTTTGGGTAGGCTTCGGGGGTTGTCACTTGTAGGAGAAAAAATTGGGATAGCATGATTCTGCGATACCGGTATCAACACTGTACCGGTACAAGTACCGGCAATGGAACCCACAAACCACTTGAACACTCCCACACTTGGGCGACTAACTTGAACAGGGAAGTTTCCTGTGGTATTATAAGTAATCAAAATAAATTATACTGACTACACCTATCCGGCCTACATCAGTTATAATCACAACCTCATTCAAAAACCGTCCTGCATTCCAACAAAGGAAATCCACCAAATCACGAACGGTAAACTTGATAAAGCCTTGCAGCTAGATTCAACAAACCTTTACGGTATTGCACTAAGTACAAGGTTGGTAACAAAAGAAATGAGCCCCTACCGGCTTTTCCATACAAAATGCCCATTTTCAAAAGGCACTTGCCCACCACCATAGCATCAGAAAAATTGAGGAATTTTCTAGATGGCACAATTTGACAAGAAGATTCACATATTTGAGCACTAGGTTATAGAAATCATTCTAGGGGTTCTGAGTGTCAAAGTTCTGGATGGGAGCCAAAAAAAAGCCAAGACAGCCAATTTGTATGGGATTTCTGCATTACAACCACACTGGCTAGGCTTCACACACTCACTGCCAGTGGTTGGTAAGGCAAAAAAATTTGGAAATTTTATATGTTAAATCCCCTGTGATTCCCTTTCACTTGGTCACTTTTTGAAGAACAAAATTTGTTGTGCTTCATCACAGTGGTTGGCTAAAATTGTGCATTTTGTATGGGACAACCGGGGGGGGCTTATTTCTTTTGTTGCCAAGATCGTACTTAAGTACACTCCCGTTCGCAAAGTCCTTGAACAAGAAAAGGTATCGGGGCAAAGTCTTGGCGGCAACACAAGTACTGGTGCAAGACTTCCCCCTCATCCAGTCCTCACAGATCTACTCCATGAGAAATACATGTAAACTTTGTAGCTACCACTACTCTGTGCCTTGATCACTCCAGCATACTTTTTGTCAGTCAATCTAAAGTCTATTACTGTGCCCAGAACTGCAACATGTTTAGCAGAGGGTTGTCTGGGTACTTCTGTTGCCGCCAAGACATTGCCACAGTACCTTTTTTTGTGCAAGGACTTTGCGAACGGGAGTGTACTGGGACGAACGCCGATCCAAAGATATTAGTGCTAATAGCGCTGGTCCTAGTAGATGATTTCCTCATAGAGGGCCAACCAATTAGCATCCCTCCCAGTAGTGGCTTGTGGTTCCGTCAACCAAGATATTTTAGCACAAGACAGGGATAGTGAGCAAGTAAAATAATCCCTGTCTTGTGCTCGCATCTCGCGTAAGATATCTGAAAATGAGACAGGCTTGTTGGGTCGATGTGTGATAATAGCCTTATTATCAGATGCCCATGCTCACTGCGAAAACATCTCCCCTCGTATTTTTGTACCGAGATATTCCCAAAAGCAACAAGGTCACCTACTATCAGGAGCTGTGTCCTAATTCCGGACGGCAGTTAAGGTACAGGGTCTAAGCTTTGTAGGTTCCACAAAGGAGGTTTTCTGCCCTCGCACCTGTGGAACCTACAAAAATTATGCCCTGTGCTTCTGTAGGCTCCCTGCAAGTTTCCTCGCTCTTGGTCATAGCGCTTACTTGCCAGTTAGTCTCCTGCATGACAGCTTGCTATGCTTCCCTGTGCCAAGGGGTAGGCTAAAAGTGCGGCTGCCCTATCCAAGGCTCTCGGGTTGATTCCACGGCGCTGGCGCCATCCTAAACACCGGTATCTGCCAAGTGCACCAGCACATCATCCCTTGAACGAAGAGGAATTCTATCATGCTCTCATTTCACCACTACCACCAATCACTCCAGCACCCTCTCCTGGAATCAGCTCACTCCCTCTCTTATTCGCATCTTGGATTCCACCGAAAAAAAAAAGCAAATCAAATACGGTAAGCCAAACCAATCCCCTCACTAATTATAATCTACTCGAGTACTGTACACAAAAAAAATAAGCACAAAGATTTATCACTCACGTGACAAGGCCCACACAAAATCGCGGTTGTGGGGGGGAAAAAAGTAAATTTTAGAAATGTGCCTTGAGGATTAGATTATTGTGGGGGATGATGTATAAATATCGATCGATGGGGGTGCGACCGACATAGCCTTGGCTACGGTATGACACAAGCGGTATCGTGCCGCGTATTTGGACATCGTAATTGTAAGCCACTGTAAGGTGCAGTACTTGGGCCCTATTCATTGGACCGATGAACTTCAGCTTATGCCCAGCTCAACCTCCACTCAAAGGACGCAAGTACCAATTCTATTCCACTTGCACAAGTGCGAATACCAGACGCAACCAACACTACAACATGTCGCGAGCTCCCTAGCATACAAAGACACCACTGAATCCTGTCTCCATAAGCCAACTGAGGATCTTAACTTCTTCCATTACCTTAGCGTCGTCTAGCTTTGTATAATGCGGCTCGGTTAGAACTTACCAACTTGCTTATGTAGCCCTGAAAGAAAGAAAAAAAAACACCATGAAAGTGCACAAAAGATATCACATCATCTGCATGTGTACTGGCTCGATCAGCAGGTTAATTGCTGTGCCAAGAACCTCAGTTCCAATCTCTTTCGCAAGGCGCGTTTTTAGCTCCCGGGCGTGCGAGAAAATTTAAAAGTAAGCCCCCGCTCGAGATCGCCCCCCTGATATAGAAAAGAAGCTTTGACAGAATACCGGCATTTATGTTAAGCCCATTTGTCCTAGCGGAAAGGATATTTTAGATTCTATGGCAATTCACCTCACTCACGATTATTGTACTGTACTGTAGCTAGCAATGAATAAAATAAAAAAATTAGACAATCCTAGAACCCGGGGGTGGCCTGGATTACGTTCGGGAGTAAGAGTGAAAATCTCCACTGCTAGGCTACTGCATGGCCAACACACAGCTCTGGAAGCAGCCTAGCAAATCGTTTTCTAGTCAAGCACATTTATCCTTGGCTACTCGTAACGGACTGCTATTGCACACTACCAAATTCTAAGGCTTGCCCTAGAAATAGAAGACCGTTTTGCAAGCGTCACCGCATTACGAGTGTTGTAGACTCACCGTAGCCTAGTCGGATATCCTACCGCTATCTATGCGTACCTGCCTGCTGTCGGTATGTGGATAAGAATTGCTCCATGGTTAGTATTACCTTGACGAGTTGGGACGGTTCGTCTACTACAGGGGAATATCTGACACTGTACCATACGCCCGGATACAAGAAAGTATACGGTAGACACATCACCGCCTTTCGAAGCTTCACTTGGTCCGGCTCAATTGATAACCTCCGAGTAGGATAGGTGCTACAGTTCGAAGGATCCACCGTAGCCTATAGAAACCCCCCGATCCACGATACAATTTCACTACTATGATAGTTCAACTAAATCTAACCCAAGTGGCTAATGCCTCAAAAAGGAAGGTAGACTATATACCATAGTTGATTAGTATTCCAAAGTATTGGATACAATTACGGTCACACCCTGTTATCCCTAATCCCGCTCCACCCAATTCTCCGTTTTCCCTAACAACCCTTCAGGATTCGTGCAAGAGACATAAAAATATATCTCACTATCCTAGATTTTGCGTATTTTAAGACTAGATGGAAATTCGGAAACCTCTAGTCCCTGCTTATATAGAAAATATATCCCGCGCCTAGGAATTTTTGCTATATGCTAGCCTAGAATCTAATATCATAGCAGCTCAAAATACATAATTGATGTGGCATACCGTAAAATCTCGCCCTTAACGAACTGGCCTGGACTAGCACAATTTACAATCGGCCAAATTTCTGAATTAATGATAGGCCAAACATCTCATCTTTTCCAATATTCTCAAAAGCTTAGTTTTGTTAGTACCAGAGATTTTGAAAAGTCCTAGTCCAGGCCGGTTCGTTAAGCGCGAGATTTTACGGTATCTAGCAAGAATGCAGGTCAAATGTTCCTCCTAGTCCTCTCTATCCTTCTCCCAATCATCCTGGGTCACTCTGGATAGATGCCTCCCCACATATCCGGTCGTACACTGCTATCCCGGATATCCGAATTTCACGGATCCCATCCCGAACAACGGGGTATCAGGAACAACAGAGAGAGTGGGAGAGTATTAGTTGGAGAAAGGTATAGAGGGGTTATTCCTATTCTCTTGAGAAGCCTTAACAAATATTCATACGTAGTATCGGTACTTCTTGTTATCTTTTTAGTAAGTACCTTTCTAGCATATTCTATATCTTCCTCTTCAGAAAGGCTTCGAATGGCGAGTAGCTGTCTATCAGGATGTTGAGGGCATTCATAAGAAGTGCTAAGACTCCCAACTTCCCCGGACCCATCCCGAAGGCAGCAAAGTTCGCATTTTTTGTAAAGTTGTTAACCTAGTTTCCTTTGCTGACTCTACTGTAAGCATTATAAAAAGCGAATAAAAAAAACGCGACTTCATACCAATAACTAAAAGTGTCAACGGTAGTCTACTATATACTAGTAGGTCGACCTACTGACTTTGGGAAAAGTACCCAAGCCCAATACAATTCGCTAGAGAATATATATAGCATTCAGAATTTACAGTAGTGAGGATTTGGGCGGGAAAAATTCGCTGAAAAGCCGATTCACTTCCCGGTCTAGACATTTCCTGGTGTAGGGAGGTTTTGTTCAATTTTATACTCCTTTCTCTAGTCTTTTATTTCCCACTCTACCCCTCCTCTAGACCTTATGAAATAGTCGCCAGTCATTTTTCTTCAATTATCACTCGATTTTCAGGTTTTCCCAAAACCATTCCGATCAACCACCCCGCCGCCCCAGAGAGGCCACTCCGGATCTTGGCCATCCGGGACAAACGAGGTGGGACAGTACCATAACTCGAAATTTCTTTCCCTGCTAGTGCTTGCCTTGCATCTTTCTTGCTTTATGAAGCTCGGCCCTATATTCTCTCTGAGAAACCAAACCAACTTGAAAACCACCACCAGAGCCGGTACTAGTACCTTAGTTCGTTCCTCTAGCTCGTAGCTCACGAGCTATAGTACTAACCTCCGATCTGAACAGTACAGAACTAGTGCGGTTAAACTCTCAATTGCACAGATATATGGTAGCTCACCCCCGGACAATCACGATAATGATAGTAGGTGGTTGGGATGCTTAAAGATTTTACCTACCATCAGTATTTAATAGCTATAACGCTGTGAGAATTCTCTCCCGGATAGGCGAAGATCACAAGACAGGAAACCATCTAGCCTCGCTTATCGTAGTGGAGTTTACTTTCTTCTACACTCCCCATTGACTGTTAAGTTCACGCATCAAGGCCAGACTGTCCTCTTGACACTAGGGCAGCCGGCGCACCACCCCCATCCACCCTAACAGACCCGAGATTCGAGGAGTGCAATAGAAAGCCGTATGAGTCAATTACCTCTATCCAAGGAACGTAGGCCTGGAGGAGCGAAAGGATTACCAAACTAAGGAATGGAGTACTAACTTATACTACACCGTATAAAATGTGCAGTGCCGTTTCTCTTCCCCGGACAGTCAGAACAAAGTAAACGCCCGGACGTGCGACACGAATTTCATAGACACAAGTATCATAAGAACCCAGCAGTACCCCACCCAGTCCTAGGTACCGGCGGCAACAAGATGAATATTACCAGCGGATACCAGCAGCATACCTATATGACAGCATAGTGCAGTGCTGTTTGTATAATTCTCCGAAAACACTGACCCTGTGGGAGGGGGGTATCTACCGACACCGCTAAACCGATATCTAACCCTTCACACAAAATTCAAACAATCTGGAAAATAAACCTCCGACGGATCACCACATGAGTAACCAAAAACTCAAAACCCAGCAACAGGAGCGAAAAACAAAAGAAAAATTAGGCAACCCTAGAACCCGAGATTACATTCGGGAGTAAAGTCAAAAATCTCCACTGTAAGGCAACTGCATGGCCAACACCTAGCTCTGGAAGAAGCCTAGCAAATCGTTATCCAGTCAAGTACATTTGCGCTTGACTACTCGTAATGTTGTGATGCCTGTAAAACAGACTACTATTGCACACCACAAAATTCTAAGGCTCTAGCTAATTTTTACCCTAGAAATAGAGGACCGTTTTGCAGGCGTCATCGCATTACGAGTGTTGTGGACTCACCGTAGCCTAGCGAGATATCCTACTTGTATCTATGCTTACCGTAAAAACTCGAATAAACGGACCATGTGCTATGTAGTCCGAAATTTCCTCCTCGGGAAAAGGGGGGGAAACACACCAAAAAACATGTCCCCCGAGACAAAAAAAGTACGGTGGAAAGTGTCTAAAGGTGGGTCCTCCGGTGAAACAGGAAGTCCGTGGCAACCGATCGGAATTGAACCCGGAATTGCCAAGACAACCATGCAATAATACACTTACTGCCAACCATAGATCAGTGAATAAAGCAAGAATCAGGAAAATTATTTAAGAAACAAAGGGGTTCTAACAGGATGCTTTAGTTAAAGATACACGACGATGACTTTTATATACAGTATTAGTAAATGGAGCAGTTCCATACTTCAATCCAGCATAATATGCTTCAAGTATTCTAGTACTCTTCCACCAGTATTTGAGCAGTAGAAGTGAAGGAATTTCCTGCAAAGCCTTTGGCACCATCTTGACTAATGAAGGCCAATTAGACTGGCAGTTCTTCCTCATGTACCACTTTGCTCTACCCCAATGGTATTCAATCCAATTTAGTTCGCAGTGAAATTTCGGAAAAAACATGCAAAGATGCCCTCTCTTCTCAATTTCCTCTTGAAGACGTGACTTTTGTTCTAAAAAGTCAGTCTGCATTGACAGCAGACGTC
This sequence comes from Tuber borchii, assembly GCA_003070745.1. Taxonomy (NCBI): domain Eukaryota; kingdom Fungi; phylum Ascomycota; class Pezizomycetes; order Pezizales; family Tuberaceae; genus Tuber; species Tuber borchii. The sequence continues at coordinate 64,429 of NESQ01000050.1, read as the reverse complement.
TTGCACAGCAAGAATGACCAGAATGACTTCTATCCTGTTTGTTCTTCCTGCTCTTACAGTCATGTCTTAATCCATTTTCTGGCCATAGGCCACGTTCCTGTAAAACTCTCTTGCAACCTTTTGGCTTATCTCTCCACTTAGATGGAATAGAATAGTCATCTATATCAAAGTTCATCTTTTGTATATGTAAAGTGACTTCATTTGGTTTATAATACCATCCGTCTCGAAGAGAAGGCTGTTTTCCACCAGGATCCATATTTATATGTAATGCATGAAATGCATCAGGGGCCTCCGTGGTATGGGAGATCGTATGGTCAAAGAGAAATAGTGCCTGAGCATTAGGGAATGTAGCTTCAAAGATTGGAATAGCGATATTCAGGACATGGTCTATTAGGTTATCCCCATTCAATCAAGATCCTTTACCAACTTTGATGTATTCAGTTGCCTGTCGGGGATTGATTTGAAGTCCTGGAATCGGTTCAAGGTTGCGAGATTGTAGACTTATTGGCAATAGTGTAGAGGAGAGCATTTCTAGCCGATTGCATGGAAGAATAAAATCAGAAACCATCAGACCTTGTCCTTTAGACTTCTTGCAAATGAGGTGCTTATCCTTATGAATCCAATGATGGTGTACACCATTATTTGAATTGAAAGTACACTCATCATGTGTACAAGGAATCAGCATGCGCTCCCCTGGAGGTAATGAGGTTTGATTCAAAGCTCCAGATGGCAGTCATTTAGGCATACGCTTCTCAAGCTCCTTCCAACGAGGAAGAAAGTACTGCTGGCAGTAAAAGATGACATCAGGCTTCTCATGCCTGTCGATATAAACTCCTTTACGGACTTCTTTCCATTCAAAGCCTAACTTTTTCAGCCAGCGAATAGCAGTTGAAGCTGTAATACTCATTTTCCCCTCTATATGCTTTGCAATTAGAGCGTTATAGATGCAGGAAACATGGAGCTCAGCATCGGACTGGCTAGTTCGTGTCGCCCAATACTTAGTTACTGCTTTGGCAAGGCCATGTCCGGATATATCGGTAATTTCATTTCATTCTTAATTAGTTTCAAGATTAAAAAGTTAAGATATCAAAGAATATAATATACTTTCACCTGCTCCTTCCAAGTACTCACATACTGCAATCAATGTACCCTTGTCAGTAAGCATACATTGTGACTTTGCATGCTTCCCAGGCTGACTGGATATGATAGTTCTCATTTTAATCCAGCTCTTCTCTCAACGAATAATATTTTCGGCTATCCGCTTACTTTGCCCCTACCCAGTTGCCCTATTGTGTGCTGCTATCTTGCGTGGCATATCCGGATACTTTATTGGCCAATTCGTAAACTGGAAGACTTGGAAGTAGCAGTTGAGATCATGGAGATTATGGGAGGTTCTTATCTTTCGGTAGAGAACTTTACGGATATCGAAAATAGCTATATATTATTATGATTAAACTTAGTAAACACTTCGTTTACAGTACTATGATCAATCATATTCTAAGAAATAATCATACCTTTCTTGAGAACTATAGTTCTCCTCTCTTTTGTCACCATTGGCCACTTTTCTTCAACTTCTCTTTCTATATCCTCCCAATACTCAAGTTTATACTCCTCTCTGAGTCTGCCAGTATGCTCTTCTAACTGTCTTGCCCTTTCTTTCTCCTTATGTTCCTGTTACAGGGTAACTAACTCAAAGGAATAGAGAAAGCTAGACTGTATCGTATTTGAGATAACGGAGGAAAGTCAGGAAGGCTCAGGAAATACTGGTTCGATAAAGGTAAAGTAATAAAATAGAAGTTCTCGAATTTTTAAACTTAATAACTTGTTATATTGTTAAGGTCTCTTCTACGTTACTTGATTTTCTCAAACTCCGGGGAATAGCCCTTACTACTTATAGTAAATTCTCGCCACTTCCTGTTTCCTAACAATCATGTATCTTTCTGAGATTTCAGCTTCGTCAAAGGAAGTGTGAACACTGTTTGACCCTGAATAATTGCCCCCCTCGAACTCAGAGAACTCCCGACATCTATTTCATCTGAGGGTGTCCCCACTCCACTAGTAGATAGTCTTCGATCTCTTCGTCCTAATAGACTAAGTTCATATATGTGGTCGTAATGCCAACATACCAATAGTCTTTATCGTGAACTATCAAGTGATCAGTTCGAATAGCCAGATAATAACATATAATGCATAATATGCATATGCACTGGATAAGGAATAAAGCATTCTCACTTTTCCAATTATTAATCAGCTTCATAGAACGTGAGTTCTTCCGGTATCCCGAGTAGTCAACATAGATGCCTCTAGTTACTCCTACCATGGTGAGTTGAGGTTGGACTTACACTTCTCCATTATGGTGGTGCAGTCTCTACTAATAATACTAGTAAGCTATTCTCATGTGCATAACACTAGCTCCCTCTTCAAAAGGGTTTGTCCCCAAAATCCTTTTTGATATATAATACATGAGTAGCGATAAATATTAAATATTAAATCCTTTTAGTACTCTTACAAGGTAGGGTGAAAAACCTTCCACGTTTGCTTGGCCACGGCAGGAAAACCTTTCCAAGTAATACTACTTAGCCCAATGATGGCATTTCCGGGTTTTCTCTATGAAACATATCTACCAATTCCTTCGCATTTCCCAAATGCTCAGGTACTTTCCAGGTGTTCTCATATTCCGAACACCTTTTCCACTTAACGAAATATCATATTTCATGGAATGTTTGAGGTCTTCCGCTAACCTGTCTTTCATAAGAGATTATTTCACTCTTACAATTTTCTCCACCTCCCATTCAAGATCTCTATCAATCACTTCGGGTTGCATAGGTGGTTGTTCTCAAGCCGGTCGAATTGAAGTTCGATAGGGTTCGAGTAACGATACATGAAATTCTGGATGGATTTTCCAACGGTCCAATAGTTCGATTTTATAGGCAAGGTTTCCTCGTTGTTCAAGGATTTTAAAGGGGCCATAGAGTTTGGAGGCTAGCTTTTTCGAAGGGCGTTTTGTGTGAATATTTTTTGCATTGAGCATAATCAGATCTCCAATTTTGAAGTCTGGTTGTTGCTTAGCCTTTCGATCATGATATCGTCCAATGGCTTCCTTTGTCTTCTCGAGGGATTCTCTTGCATGTTGATGTATCATTTGCATCCAGTGAGCATACATATTGGCTCCTGGATTCCGGGCTTCTCGTTCTTTTAACCATTCAGTCTGAGGATAATATCTGTAGTTTGCGAACAAGGGGGTCATTTTGTGTGCGGTCGTGGTCAAGTTGTTATAAGCAAACTCGGCGAGAGGTAGAAGGTGGTACCAATCATCCTGATCGTAATTGACAAATATTCGGAGGTAGCCTCCCAGTATTTGGTTCACTCGTTCTGTTTGTCCATTAGTCTGAGGGTGGTACGCGGTCGATATCTTTCTTTTAATGTGGAGTTTTGTGCATAATGATTCCCAAAATTCATCAGCAAACTTCGCATCCATATCTGAGATGATTTCTGAGGATAGCCCATGGTATTTCCATACTTCTTTGAGGAATGCTTCTGCTACATCTTGTGCAGATGCTTTTTCTTCTAATCTGATAAAATGTGCCATTTTCGTGAACAGGTCTACTACGACCATAATTTGTGTATATCCTGCCAAATTTGGTAGTTGTGTAATAAAGTCTACCGAAGTCAAAGCCTAAGCTGTGAAGGGTACTTGTAAGGGTTGAAGTAAGCCGAATCGTGTATGTCTTGGAAACTTAGCTTGTTGGCAAGTAGTGCAGGATCATACGTAGTCATTGACCCAGTCGGTGAGTCCTTTCCAGTAGAAGTGTCGAGTAATGATTTCGAGTGTCTTATCTTGTCCAAAGTGTCCTTCTACTTACGAGTCGTGACATCCTTGGGCGATGAGTATTTTGCAGGTCTTCGTTTGCTGGAATATTTAGTCGGTTCTTGTAGTAAAGTAGATCATCGGATAGAGTCCATTGTTTTGGCAATTCCTTTTCTTCTCTTATTATAGTTTCCAATTCCTCCTTTCTCCATAGCCAATCTTGATCTTCCTTTGCCACCTGTCGAACTTTTTCTAAAAGGTCAGTCTCGAACTTATTAAGGTTTGCTTTTGCGATAATAGCGTTAGACAATAGAACTTGTCCTTTTCGAAGTATCGGGTGGTGGTTGATATCAGAGGTATCACAAAATTCGTGCATGCTGCTCGAATGGAGAAAGTATATCGTTGGTTGAGTTTCTTTCAACTCCAGTCCTCACCCTGAGCTGCCAAATCCTTGTCAAGCTCTTTCTGTTTCATCCATCTCATCCACTTCCATCCAGCCTTGATCATCTATTCTTTCCACTATGAGTTGTACAATGCGATCTCCTTTCTGAATCTTGAAATCTGAAGAGCTATGATTAATGAGAAGGACTTTAACTTCACCTCTGTAGTCTGCGTGGATAACTCCTGCATCTACCGATATAGCTTTGGTTGCTAAGCCACTTCTTAGTGCAATGCGACCGTAAGTACTGCTTGGAACTGCAATAGCTAATCCGGTTTTAACAAGTTGTCGGTTCTTAGCTGGGATCGTTAAGGTTTCGACACTATAGATGTCATGTCCTGCTGCAAGTTTGGAACCTTGAGTTGGGATTCTTGCATTTTCTGAAAGTCTTTGAACTCTTATCTGGTTTTCTGTTTCTGACTAAAGAATTTCCTGATAGAAAGGTGAAGCGGTTTCGCCCCAAACAATCGCAATTTGAAATTTGCCGAAGTGTTTAGGTTGTAGAATTTGCTGTTTGTGATGCGTAGCTCCCTCTTCAGGGCGGTACTCTGGCTGACTGCTTCAAGCATCAGGTTTACCTCCTTTCGAGCCTGGTCGATAGACGATAATGAAGTTAAAGTCACATAATTTCTGTACACAATGAATTTGGCGTGCTGTCCAGGCTTTTATGGTCAGAAAGTATTGAAGATTCTGATAATCAGTATAGACTGTAATTGGCTTTTCCGTTCCTTGGAGGTAATGTTTCCATTCTATAAAGGCAACAAGAACAGCCAACAATTCCTTGTCGTGGATGTCATAGTTCATTTTTGTCGAGTTGAGTTTTCGGGAGTGGAATGCGATTGGATGTAATTGTTTCCCTTGAAACTGTGAGAGGATGCAGCCAAGAGTATAATCGCTTGCATCAGTCTCAACTACCGTGTCGCGTTCCAGTTGAAAATGAAAAAGGATTGGGGTAGTAATGAAGCATCGCTTGAGGTATTCAAAGGCCTCATGCTAGTCTTTTCCCCATATAAAATTTCCTTTTTCTCCCTTTAGCAGATTGGTGATCAGGGTGCAAATCTTTGAGAAGTTTTTGATAAATCGTCGATAGAAATTTGCGAATCCGATAAAGATCTGAACCTCCTTCACTGATGTCGGAGGTTTCCAAGCCATAATTGTCTCTACCTTCTTCTCATTTATTGTAACTCCTTCCGTTGTCACAACATATCCAAGAAAATTAACTTTTTTAACATGAAATCCACCTTTCCTAACGATACTGCTATCTGGTATTTCCCCAACCACTGTAAGACTTTTCAAAAGAGAGACATATATTCTGTGAGCGATTTCGAATAAATTAGGATATTGTCTATATAAATGATGACTCCCTGGTCGAGAAATTCGCGGAGGATTTCATTCATCATAGTTGGAAAGGTTGCTGGTGCGTTGACAAGACCAAAAGGCATGACCTTATATTCGTAAAGGCCATATCGAGTTCGAAAAGCTGTCTTCCATTCATTGCCTTTGCGCATTCTCATCAGGTGGAATCCATCCTTCAGATCACGTTTTGTGAAGATGCTTGTATCTCAAACCTGATTCCCTAGTTCCGTCATTAAAGGAATTGGATATTTGTTGTGGATGGTAACTTTATTAAGTCCTCAGTAGTCTACTACCAATCACTGTTGCCCATCAGGTTTTGGTATGAAGAGAATAGGTGCTTCCGCTGGAGATTTGCTTGCGGTAAGTTTCCCTTGTTTCGTCATATCGGTGATATAGGAACGGAGGGCTTGGAATTGTTTTCGGAGAAGGGGTATATAGGACCCAATGGTGGTTGTGTATCGGGTTTGAGATCAATCGCATGGTCAAAGATACAAAGAGGAACTAGTTTTTCTGCGGTTGAGGTGCGGAATAAATCGAGGTAGTCATGGTAGCATTCAGGTAGACGATCAAGAATAGTAACTTTCTCATCGTCTTCTCTTGCGATTCTTCATATAACTACCGCATTAGGATCATTAAGAACATCCTCATCCTATTCAACCTAAATTCCTTCGTCTTCTGGCAAAAATATGATTGACAGCAATCTGCGTTAAATGACCAAGCGTTCTGATCTGGAATATTGCTAATTGGGTGTTTCTTATGCCACCATCTGAATGGTATAATCATACCATATTTTCCTGCCGGAGCTATTTCGCAGGAAACGAGAGAGAGGTGATTGTTTTTTCCTATTTCTAGGTAGAGAGGATGAGTATAGTGCGATCAGCCAGAGGAGATAGTTTCGCCGGTAAAGCCCTGGATCAGTACTGCATCTGATCGAGATTCGTAAGGTATGTGAAGGTCGTGAATGATTGTTTCGTGAATAAGGAAAATATTTGATCCAGAGTCTAATAAGACTGGAATCCGATAGCGATTTCTGAGAATATAGATATGTGCATGTCTTTCCGGACAGTTATAACGCAGGGGTTCTCGGGCAATAATGTATTTCCGCTTGCCGGACGGAGTAGCAAAATTCTTGGCTCGTTTAGAAGCCATGTCGATATGTTGTCGCAAGGTGTTTGTGACAATGCCCGCATCGTTTCGACCACTTAGGTCTACTCAGACAAACTAAATTAAATATAATAAGTAAAAATTACCTTCATATTCCCGGACAGCCCACTACAAGCGGTCTTTACCCCCTGCCGAGGGGTTCCCGAATGATATAAACAAATTCACAAAGGAATGGGAAACTTAGCTAAATTTTTTTTTTTTTTTTTTTTGATTTTCCTTCTGGGGTTACACCATTGCTACCTACACCTTTGCACAACATAAAAGGGGGCGAGCCCGCTCTTGTTCTACTGCTCCCTTTTTCTCCCCAGCTTCCTGGAAAAGTAGTTAGCCGGAAGGCCCTCTGTCTTGTTCACTTTCCGGTGGCCTTCTTTTAGGTCATACTGCCCAGACGGGGCAGGAAGGAGTAGTGAGAGTCTATGGTTGATACTCGCCTCAGGATGTTCCCCATCCTTTTCCTTGGGGTGGGTGGTAATTTTGCAAATAGGGTGTAACTTTTACATAAAGGTAGTAACCTTTCGGGTAAAAAATTGAAATAATTTTGTAATTTGATGGTTTCACAAGCTTTTTTGCTTGGTAACCTTAGATATCTTTTTCGATTATATCAACCCTTGTTGATTTCTGCCGGCCAAAAAATTTGTTTTCCTGCTTGCTTCTCAAGATCAATGTAAGCGCTGCTTCATTGTTATTCTTAACTAGTTGGTTGGCTCTGAGGTCTGTCCACTAAGTCAGGTTGATTCATACTTATTGACCTACTAGTAGGGAAACTAATAGGTATTGATAAATGGTTTTATGACATTTCGGTATCTGATAATTCCCAAAAAAGCGAAGGAGAGGATCGATACATCTGGTTAACTTCAGGGGTGGGTTTTGGGTACGGAGGTGGTGCTGTACGGCTAAGGTTGTTGTTCGCCGTCGGAACGGGAGTTTTGTTTTATCTCGTCCTTTATTGTTTAAAAAGGTTGTTGCTATGGCAGGTTGTCTTCTGCACTTCTGCTATGGGTGGTTGTCAAGATGGCAATGAGTGCAACGGTTCTCCTTTTTTGTTGTGCTACCAGTACATCGGAAATCCCTTTATGTGCCTCCTTCCAGTCAGTATGTTCGTCTTTGGAATTATTTTTTGCTTGCGTAGGTGCCGTTCGAACAGCCTTCCATCTGGAAGCATATTCTTTTCGACCTTTATCAGTAAAACCATCCAGTCCCTTCTTTGAGTTAAAACCTTTATCATTGTTAACTTCTCATTTTCGCTTAGTCGTTGCTGTTGGGGGAGTGATTATTGATTTTCAATATTTTCTGCCTTTCAAGAAGTTCCTCCTCTTGTCTTCCAACATCCCGAAGAATTTCCATCCATTCTTCATCATTAGCAAACTTAAAGTAAGAAAGTTGCCTAAGAATGTCTTCGGGAAGTTTACTCTCCTGTAACGGAATCTACTATTATCTCTGCTACTCACTATACTGACGTTGAATATTGCCTATTTAGGATTCCCTAGTAATGCGTATTCCATCCTTGTACCTTCCTTATTGTTATAGTTTCCTATTGGGTAGTACTTTCCTTTACTCGCTTATTTGTACCTTTTGCTCTTGTACCCAATTAGGATACTCTTTGCTTTCCTACTATGTATTACTGGATTAGTACATCAGTAGCGATTCTTTGATTGTTTGATTCCATTACTTGTTTTGTTAGTTATATACTGTCACTTCTATGACCTTGTTTAGGACTTAGAAGTTTCGCTACTCATGTAGCTTTGCATTTTGATACCTGCTCTTTGGATAGGATATTTGGTTATACCTTATTTGTATTTAAAGAGCTCGAGATCCCCTAAGGATTCGAACTCTCAAGCCTCACAGGAACGCTCTTCTTAATATACTACAAATTGAACGGTCACTCTATTAGTCCCTCATCTTTCTTATATCTCTTACAGAAGATTCCAATCGACGCTTCCACTCCTGTCCTTCAGTATCGCAGGATCTCCCTCTGGGAATCTCGCGATACCTAGGAGCAGGTTACATTCTTTGACCTAGACTTAAGTACACCCTTTGATCTCGGCATAGGACTGATCACCCTTCGCCTCCCTTGACCCTGCAGTACCGGTACACCTCCTTGTCCCTTGAAAGGCCTAGAGCAGACTCCTGGCGAGAACTGCTCACCCCAGATAGCAACCATTTCGCTTCCAAGAGACCCCAAAGGGCACTTCACAAAAGCTCCTGCAGCGCCATCAGGATCCTCAGCTAAACCAAAGCCTGCCGCTCCAGCAAAGAAAACAGCTCCACCACCTACACCAGAACCTGACCCGCCCCAAAGCCAGGACCAAGAATCGTCAGAAGAAGAATCAAGCAGCGAAGATGACGCCCCAGAACACAACCCAGAAGACAGCAAAAACCAAGAAGACCAAGAGGACCAGGAACCTGACGAAACTCCTGGCCAAGAACAACTACATCAGGAAGGAACACCCAAGCTTGACCCGGGCCAAGATCCTGACCCAGCAAGACAAGCGCCACCTAGCCAGCCATCTACAAGACCATCAAGCCCTGACCAAGAGCCGCCTCCACTCCTAAGTTCTTCACCACCACCAAGCCCCAGACCCACCGCTATGTCTCTCCAATGAGAAGGCAGTAGCCGCCCCAAATGGCCGGCACCATTCTTCTATACAGGAGAAGGAAAAGACCGAGACCCATTGAGAATTAATTCATGTTTCAATATAGTCCGCCGCTACATATCCAGCTATGGAATCCAAGACACAGACCCTGAAGCCTTGCAGTACTATGGAGCCTACTGCAGAGATAAGGCTCTCGAGAAATTCACCCAGTATGACAACAGCCAAGGAACGAAAACTGTGGAAGGACTCAAGAGGAAATTTGAAGGATACTTTCTACCTTCTACATCCACTGATACAATGTATGAACAATGGCTTGCAGTCAAGCAGACTACTAATGGAAAAACAGCACAGATAACGGATATAGTCATCTCCCTTGAAATCCTCAGAGACAGCCTACCTCCAGGAACGATTTCAGACTACTCAGCAAAATAAAGACTCCTAGACGCTATGGACATCAAACTCAAACGAAATGTCAAACCCCATATCACCTCAGATACCTCTTTCGACCAGCTAGTTGAAATCGCTGAGAAAAGAGACTCTATCGCTCACTCTACAGGACTCTATGGTAACAGAAATCAGCATACCAACACTATATCCAATGCTGTCTCCCAACTCAAAGCTAAAGAACCCAGAAACAACACCCAAGAACCTCCCCAACACTTCTCAAACAACACCTCCCAGCACACCAAGCTATCCCCTCAGGAAAAGGATAGAAGAAGGCGAGAAGACCGATACTACTATTGCGGAAAACTAGGACACTACTCAAACGATTGCTATGAGAAGAAAGGAAATCAGCACAACAATCGAGGATATAACCAGAGAGGAAATGGAAGAAGAGGAGGAACAGAGAGAAGAGGAAAACCCCGCCTGTCCTACCACACTCAAGAGGAAGAACAGGACACCCTTACAGTCACAAATACTTTCAATCATGTAGGCCCATCTGGAACTGCCAACAGGGCCCTTGAAGCCTACATTACAGTCAATGGCCATAAAGCGAAGGCCTTATTCGATACAGGAACCATGGGAGATAACCTAATCTCTGGAAAATTCGTCTCCACCTTCCAAATCCCTACCAAAGACCTCGATACCCCTATCAGTTTGAAAATGGCGGTTAAAGAATCTCGCTCAACAATCAATTACAAGGCCCAACCCTTGATCCAAGTAGAAGACGAAAAGGGCAACATCACCGATGTCTTAGTCTGCTCACTAGACAACTATGACATCTTTTTAGGAATGCTATACCTGACCGCCCATAATGCAGTAATCGATTGCGGAAATGCTATTATCACCTTCCCTGACAAAGGAGTCACCCTCACCTGCAAGAAAGCGAACAATGCCAGATTCTCTGCTATGGCAAATACCGAAACTCCTGACTTCATTTCTGAATTCCCTGAAGTGTTCTCATCCAAGAAGATCACTGAACTACCGCCCCTTCTAGATATTAACCACCACATCAATCTAATTGATTCCACTTCGGCACCTAGTCCGAAAATGTTCACTGTCCCTGACAAAATCCTACCAGCATACAGAGAAATTATTGAGGACTGGAAGAATAAAAAAATAATCTACCCATGCGAAGCCAATAACCCTGTCAACATGTTCCCAAAGCTCAAACCCAATGGCGAAATCAGACTCCTAGCAGACCTGATCCCCAGGAACAATATTACTATAAAAAACGATAGCACTATTCCAAATCAATCTATGATTCTCAGAACTGTTGCCAGAACGAAATACAGATCTACCATTGACCTGTCCAACTGGTATTTCCAAATTCGAGTAGCCCCTAAAGATGAAACCCTCAACACAATCAAGATATCCTTCAGAACCTTTGCATGCAAAGTAATGCTGCAAGGAGACTGCAATGCACCATCTACAGCTATGCGAGTTATCGAATATGTCTTTGATGGACTAATTGGAAAAACAGTTTGGGCATACCTAGACGATATTACAATTTTTTCAGACACTTTTGAAGCTCATATCCGTGATATCTGCCAGGTTTGTAAGAGACTACAGGACTATGACATCAGAGCCTCCCCATCCAAGTGCAGATTTTTCGCCGATAAACTACTCCTTTTGGGACATGTTATAGATGATCAAGGAATCCATGCAGATCCTGAAAAAATACGAGGAATCGAAGACTGGCACACCCCCAAATCGAAAAATGAATTACAAACCTTTATTGGTGTGGTGATATACCATGCTCAATTCCTACCATACCTCGCTACCGCTAGTGCCCCTCTCTCGGATCTAATTGCCCAAAAGGATTTCGAATGGAGACCCCTGCATGAAGAGGCATTTCAACAGATTAAACACTTAGCCAAAAACATCACCACCCTCCATCCTATTGACTATAACTCACACCACCCAATCTACCTCTTCACCGATGCTTCTTGTTAGGCACAGGGCTCTCCGGTACATTATTAGGGGCAAGTTACCCTACCTTGCGCAAATAGCTCCTTTGGAAAAAGGCAACTCACCCCCCTCCGGCCCCGACGTTGGCCCGCTAGGTCAACACTGGTCGCCGTGGGAGTTGTGTCCCCTCACCAAAACCCACAGTCAAGATGACCTACCTTGCAACACCGAATACGTTGCGGCCGTCCGTCCGACCGGTTCCTGTTCGCAGGATATATGAGAGGTGGTCTTCCTCTACCATATGCAAGTGGAAGCATCCGAATCGGACGACGTCGCATAAAGTTACAAACCCTCGAAGATAGTGGATCGAAGAGTGGTCGTTAAGTAACGGGACGAAAACTGCGTGAAAGTTAGACACTTCAGTCTGGAAAGTCGCCCAGTACTAGAAGGATAGTCTATACCCAGGAAGGGGGTCGGGGAACCCCCAAAGGACCTGTCAGCATAAGACCGATAACTATGTTCGTAACCATTGGTTCGATTTATAGTCAAGAGTCGTATAATGCCGGTAGACGAAACCGCAAGACGCATATGCAGTCTGGTTTCCGACGGAGCTGACACCAGAAGATTGGCCATCTTCGGTTCAGCGGGTAGTCTCTCTACGTTGACAAACGTGGGTGATTATTCGTAACTTAATTCGCTTCGGATAAAAGATCGTACGAACACTACGAGAGGTGTCCACACCATCGTAGAATAAAAGTTCTCACGTGTCTACAAGTCGCGTATGGGTGCAGAGGTTTTCAGGGTCAGATGGGGTTCGCACTTCGATTGAAGTCGGTGAAAAGAGTAAGAGGTACTTAGTTATATAGAAAGATTATGTAGCCCGCGAACACCCAGACGCGGAATATAAATATCGAGGTGTCTTCGCAGCTTATACAAAACAACAAGCAACGGAGAAGAGACCTTAACAATATATACACGTTACTACTTTAAATTTCTTATCGCACGATTACTTTTATCTTAAACACATTCGTCTCCCTTGACGATATTCTCCAAAACACTTGTTTAGCGATTAGGGCCATAGCGTAATAACACTCTTCCATTACGCTACCCCCATAACACTTCTAAAGTTGGAGCAGGTGCATGGATTGGCCAAGGACCTACTCCCAAAAAGGCACACCCAGTGGCATTCCATAGTCGAAAATTCGCCACTAGTCAGCTCCACTACCCTGTGCATCAGTTAGAACTCCTTGCAATTGTCGATGCTGTTCAATCATTCCACCCTATGCTCTTTGGTACCAGATTCACAGTGGTAACAGACAACAAAGTGCTATCATACTTCCTAGCTCAAACAAACCTCCCTTACCGCCAGACAAGATGGAGAATGTTCCTCCAATCTTATGACTTCAATATTATCCACAGACCAGGAAAAGACAATGTCCTTGCAGATGCCCTCTCCAGGATATATGAGGAGCGCTATGCGAGTCCTGAAATGATCCTTGTGGACCCCACTGAGAAAAAGTCTATAAAAGAAGCCTATTCCGCCATGACCAGTAGCACCAAGCAGTACATTAATCTCGCACACACCCTCAATCCTGAAAGCGAACCATCTTTTATCTCTCCTACACCACTCAACCCTCTCGCTATACCTCAACACATCTCAATGTGGAACACTGAAGATGTCCCAATCCCAGACTCGACAGAGGCACAAAAAATTGATCACCACCCAGCTCCTTTTGAACAAGGATTGGATCAGATGGAATCCACCCTGCAACAAAGAATCGAGGCGATGCAAAGTAACAAAGCCAGCACCGAAGGCCAGCCCCATGACCCCTCCGAAACCACGATACTCATCTAAGCAGCTCAGGCACAGCTTGCAGGACTTGCACAGAGGATTCACAGCCCTTCGAACCATATGGAACGATCTCTACAACTCAACACCATCACAAACTGCTTTGGAAGAATTCATGACTCCATTACCAAATTGGAATCAATTGCCCTTGCCAGCTCAGGATACTCTGCCAGCCCGCCCCCCTCCACTGCCACTCCTCCCATAGATGAGTTGGAACGATTTCTTACGTCTACCAGACATCGATCTATGCACTGGACAGCCTGTGTATGGGACGAATGCGAAGCACACATGGATGGAAAGGATCGCCACTACTATCCCTCAGGACCCTATCACATCCCTTCTCCTAGTCCCCTCTACTCTACCTCCTGTTTCATCACCCCTCACCACCCTAAGCGCAGAGCAGAAGACAAATGGGCTCTCCCTCCCGCTCTCACAAATGACAGAGGACATCCAATATACCAGACTATAATCGCTACCCATGATGAACCCTCCTCGAATCATGCAGCACAGGATGATGACCTCCCAATCCCTGACGCCCCTGTCGACTACAATGACCCTTTCCCTGATGAACCATCTAGGGCCCTTGATGTTCGCGCCTTCCAGCTCACCCAGCACCTTAAAGGCAAATGGTATTACAGCCTTCAAGAAGCTACCGCTACCGATCCTCTTTTTAATATCGTCGGCAAGAATACCAACCATCCAAGTTGGATTCTCTACGATGGACTTCTTGTTAAAGGAGGGGAGGATGACAGTCGAGACTGTCCATATGTCCCCTATGAAGCCACTTATGAAGAACAGAACATTAGGAGCAAAATCATCAGAATCACCCATGAACAAATGGCACATATGGGAGCCCAGAAATGTTTCAAATACGCCTCCAGACACTTCTACTGGATGACTATGAGGAACGATTTCAAAGACTATATTCGCGGATGCCACCTTTGCCAGATGAACAAGCAACCTACAACCCTCTCTGACGGAGTTGTCACCCCTCTCCCTGTCCCTAGAGAACCATTCTCTTCGATTGCAATTGACTTTGCAGGACTCTTCCCTAGCGATAACAAAAAGGATCTAATCTTAGTTGTGTTGGATCATTTCTCTGGATTTACCTACCTCATCCCAGTATCCCAAAACATCACTGCAGTCGAAACTGCAAACCTCCTTATTGAACGAATCTTCTCTACCCATGGTTTCCCTACCTCTATCATCTCTGATAGAGACCCCAAGTTCACCTCTCGCTTCTGGATGCAGTTTATGGCCAACATCAAAATTGATCTCAACATGGCTACTGCTTACCATCACCAGACAAATGGCCAAACTGAACGGAGAATCAGAACCATCTGCCAATGCCTTCGAAATTTTGTTAACCCTAAAGGCACCAAATTGACTCGCCACCTTCCCCATATCCAAACCGCCATCAATGCTGCTCCTAGTGACAGCACTGATCTCTCACCCTTTGAGATTACCTTTGGACGCATCATAAACCTCCTCCCTAGCGTTAAAGTCATGCCTACTACCGTTCCTTCTGCTGATGATATTGCATCTCAGATTATGAAGAACCAGCAGCTTGCAAGAACCGCCCTCCAAAAGGCCAGAGCTCGCCAGACTACCACTAGCTAAAAGAGACGCAAAGAAGGACCCCCAATTATCCCTGGAAAGACTGAAGTCACCCTTAGATCTGAACCCTATGTACACAAGATAGGACGGAACCACAAGCTTGTTGGACCATGGCTTGGACCTTTCTCAGTCCTTGAAGGTCCTGACAAACATGATAACTACAAATTCAACCTCCCTCCCATCATGCAAGGAATCCACCCATGGATTCATCGCAGCCATCTTCGAATCTACTTCAGACCAAACCTTAAAGCCTTCCCAGGCCTCCCAGACCTCGCCTCTAAGGAACCAGTTACTATCGATGCATCTGGACAACAAGAATGGGAGGTTGAAAAGGTTATGAAGGATCGAATCTATCGAAGAAAACGCCAATTTCTAATCCACTGGAAAGACTATGACGAAATCGAAGCAACATGGGAACCCCTTGACGTCCTTGAAGGAGCCAGTATCGCTCTCAGAACCTACTGGTTTGATACCTATAATGAAACCATCCCCTTCCACCTCCCTTGGACTCATAACGAATGTTGGTTAGCTCGGACAGTCCAGGAACCCGAATATCTTCCTCTATCACCAGAGCTTGACCCTGACGGATTTTGGGCCCCAATCCAAGACTCTGACTACTCCGAGACTGAAACCTGTTAGTCTCTCCCCTCCCTTGAAGAAACTGAGATGGAAGCCTAACGGAATCATGTACCTTTCTTTTGTTTTATTTTTCTGTTAGGGGGAATGTAACGGAATCTACTATTATCTCTACTACTCACTATACTGACGTTAAATATTGCCTATTTAGGATTCCCTAGTAACGCGTATTCCATCCTTGTGCCTTCCTTATTGTTATAGTTTTCTATTGGGTAGTACTTTCCTTTACTCGCTTATTTGTACCTTTTGCTTTTGTACCCAATCAGGATACTCTTTGCTTTCCTACTATGTATTACTGGATTAGTACATCAGTGGCGATTCTTTGATTGTTTGATTCCATTACTTGTTTTGTTAGTTATATCCTGTCACTTCTATGACCTTGTTTAGGACTTAGAAGTTTCGCTACTCATGTAGCTTTGCATTTTGATACCTGCTCTTTGGACAGGATATTTGGTTATACCTTATTTGTATTTAAAGAGCTCGAGATCCCCTAAGGATTCAAACTCTCAAGCCTCACAGGAACACTCTTCTTAATATACTACAAGTTGAACGGTCACTCTATTAGTCCCTCATCTTTCTTATATCTCTTACAGAAGATTCCACTCGACACTTCCACTTCTGTCCTTCAGTATCGCCGGATCTCCCTCTGGGAATCTCGCGATACCTACGAACAGGTTACATCTCCACTCTTACCCTCCACGCTATTCCAGTGAGGCCTGCTTTGATGTTCAGGTTTTCAAGAAAAAGAAGGTAGGTGTTGATTCTGCCCTTATATGTAACTTTATCCATTTCCTCAAGGGCTCTTCGTTCTTCCTCAATTCTGATATATCGTTTGGTTATTTCTTGTCGGAATCGCTCCTACGTGGAATAGGCGGAGTCTCAAGTGTAACCACCTAAACCCCCCATGACCTTTCGGTATTTCTCCAAAAAAGGTACAACTTCGTTGCCCTTTGTTTTACCGAGAGCAAACACAATTCAATAGATCTGATCTTCCCATTGCGTAGGATTGCGGTCAAAATAATCTTCGCAAGCCGTTAACCAGTTACGTACGTCCTGGTTGTCTTCTCCATGAAAGAAATAAGGAGGTTTAGCAATTTGCTTTAATGGTCGTTGTGGTTCACTGATGCTTCAAAAGAATTCTAGTATAGCTCTGGTACACGGGGAAATATCTCTGGGAATGGGTATCCTCTGAGGAGCACCTGCCGGCCTACTGCCCTTTCTGCCTCGGTCACCTTCTCCATCGTCATCATCGTGATCGGAGTCACCAGAGTTTGGGTCTCCACTAGTATTACGTGGCGGAGGTGGGGGTGGTGGTGGGTTTATCCCTTCTCTTCCTTCTCTTCCTTTTCCTTTATCTTAAGAAGTTGAGGCCGAGTTTTTTGTTTTATTGGTAACATCGCGTGTTTCCAAGGGTTTTGACCGTCCTCGGTTGGAGAACCTAGGTTCGTCATCTGCCGCAATCGAAGTACCCACTGAATAAGCCATTAATTGGGCTTTAAATTTTCGGACAAGGTTATCAATTGTGGCTTGTGATTCTTTAGCCTGTTGATTTAAAATCACTTGTGCTTTCTTATAATTATTGTTGAATTAGGCGGCGGTAATTTCGTCCTGTCGTTTCAACATTTTTGCTGCTTCGATTTTTAGTTTTTCATGTTCCTTTTTCTATTTAGCCTCTTACTGATCAAACTGGCGCTTCAGCGAGAATAGTTGTTCTGCTAATTCGAGGTCTCGGCTTTGGGAATCCTGGTTATTACCAGCCCGTTACTCTTGTTGTAACCTAAAAGCTTCTCAGACTTCTTCTCTTAACCGATCTTGTTCTACTTTCATTGCGCTTTGGAGTTGTAGTAGGTATTGTCGGTGTTCGGCGAATTCTGCTTCGGTAACTTCCTCATTTCTGGCTAAGCGTCCATCGAATAGTCGAAGGTTGGTATATGCTGCCTGAATCTCAGCTGTGAAGCTACTTAGAGCAAGATGTGTTTTATCCTGACTTTGCTGAATTTCTCCTAGGATAAACTGAAAAGCTTCTGTTAATTGGTTTCTGAATTCCACATAGGGGTTGGGGCGAATTCTGGAAGGTCTTCGTGAACTCGGACTTGATATTGCAAGGAAATGTGAACCTATCCTACTCAGGGCCAAGGCCCCAGTTGTTAGGCACAGGGCTCCCCGGTACATTATTAGGGACGAGTTACCCTACCTTGCGCAAAAATCTCCTTTGGAAAAATACAACTCACCCCCCTCCGGCCCCGACGTTGGACCACTAGGTCAACACTGGTCGCCGCGGGAGTTGTGTCCCCTCACCAAAACCCACAGTCAAGATAACCCATCTTGTGACACTGAATACGTCGTGGCCGTCCGTCCGACCGGTTCCTGTTCGCAGGATATATGAGAGGAAGTCTTCCTCTACCTTATGCAAGTGGAAGCACTCAAATCGGACGACGTCGCATAAAGTTACAAGCCCTCGAAGATATTGGATCAAAGAGTGGTCATTAAGTAACGGGACGAAAACTGCGTGAAAGTTAGACACTTCAGTCTGGAAAGTCGCCCAGTACTAGAAGAATAGTCTATACCCAGGAAGGGGGTCGGGGAACCCCCAAAGGACCTGTTAGCATAAGACCAATAACTATGTTCGTAACCATTGGTTCGATTCATAGTCAAGAGTCGTATAATGCCGGTAGACGAAACCGCAAGACGCACATGCAGTCTGGTTTCCGACGGAGGTGACAAAAGAAGACTGGCCATCTTCAGTTCAGCGGGTAGTCTCTCTGCGTTAGTAAACGTGGATGATTATTCGTAACTTGATTCGCTTCAGATAAAAGATCGTACGAACACTACGAGAGGTGTCCACACCATTGTAGAATAAAAGTTCTTACTTGTCTACAAGTCGCGTATGGGTTCAGAGGTTTTCAGGGTCAGAAAGGGTTCGCACTTCTGTTGAAGTCGGAAAGAAGAGTAAGAGATACTTAGTTATATAGAAAGATTATATAGCCCGCGAACACCCAGACGCGGAATATAAATATCGAGGTGTCTTCGCAGCTTATACAAACAACAAGCAACGGAGAAGAGACCTTAACAATATATACACGTTACTACTTTAAATTCTTATCGCACGATTACTTTTATCATAATACATTCGTCTCCCTAGACGATATTCTCCAAGCACTTATTCAGCAATTAGGGCCATAGCCTAATAACCCTCTCCCATTACGCTACCCCCATAACACCGGTAGTAGGAGTATCTGAGTTATCAGTGGGTGGTACCGATCCTGTCGGTGTGGAACTGTTGTCACTGGTATCTATTAGATCGGTAGGCGGTGGAACAGGGGAGTCTGGTTGTCGTTGATCAGACATGATAAAAGGTACGCAATATTGAGGGGAAGTATCACTCGATAATTGCTGAGGGTAGGCTAATGTTTTACTATAGTAAAAGCTTTACTATAGCTTCGATAGATTCGGAAGTTGTGATTTTGTTTCTTATCTTGAATGTTCCAAACCGTTCGAAGTGCTATGTTTCGGAGGTTCTTTTCGTAGTTGGGACAACAGACTGGAAAGAAGTTGTGTGAGATAGCTCGTTTACACTTCTTGCAAGAAGGGCACTGAAAGAAGCTATCGCAATTGTAATATTGCCTTGGCATGTGAGGGGTTAAGGCATCATAAAGGAGCCTTGGTGACTTGAGGGTAACAATATAGTGTTACGGGGTAACTAACTCAAAGGAATAGAGAAAGCTAGGCCGTATCGTATTCGAGATAACGGAGGAAAGTCAAGAAGGCTCAGGAAATGATGGTTCGATAAAGGTAAAGTAATAAAATAGAAGTTCTCGAATTTTTCAACTTAATAACTTGTTATATTGTTAAGGTCTCTTCTCCGTTGCATGATTTTCTCAAACTCTAGGGAATAGCCCTTACTACTTATAGTAAATTCTTGCTACTTCCTGTTTCCTAATAATCATGTATCTTTCTAAGATTTCAGCTTCGTCAAAGGAAGTGCGAACACTATTTGACCCTGAATAATTGCCCCACTCGAACTCAGAGAACTCCCGACATCTATTTCATCTGAGGGTGTCCCTACTCCACCAGTAGATAGTCTTCGATCTCTTCATCCTAATAGACTAAGTTCATATATGTGGTTGTAATGCCAACATACCAATAGCCTTTATCATGAACTATCAAGTGACCAGTTCGAATAGCCAGATAATAACACATCATACATAATATGCATATGCACCGGATAAGGAATAAAGTATTCTCACTTTTCCAATCATTAATCAGCTTCATGGAACGTGAGTTCTTCCGGTATCCCGAGTAGTCAACATAGATGCCTCTAGTTGCTCCTACCACGGTGAATTGAGGTTGGACTTACGCTCCTCCATTACGGTAGTGCAGTCTCTACTATTAATACTAGTGAGCTATTCTCATATGCGTAACAGTTCCCTTCGCCATAAAGTTGTTCTAGATGGTCCCTTCTGAGCGTTTGGTCTCAGGGCATTTGTTCTGTCAGGCTGGATAGGCGATGCTATCCCTGTTTGGGATTTGGATAATTCTTTGTCTCATGGGGTGGAGTCTTCCTGCTGGCGGGACTTGGTGTCTGATGTCGGACTTGGGTCACCATTACTGGGGGTTACAGTTGCTGATTCTGAGGTGCTGCGTACTTTTTTAGGACGTCCCCCTTGGGCTTCTACTTTGCGTTGGCGTTTCCGTTTATCATTTAAAGGAGGCATACTGATGGTATTGTTGTGTGAAATGTGTAATTGTTCATTACTCTTGCTGTATACCGTTCTCATTACTTGATATCTATCAATTATTTTTACAACTTAGTCATCTTAGCCCTTCAGTATTTTTTAGTCTACTCCTATGTATATTCTATCACATGTTTCACTCTCACCAAAATTTGCACTTTTTAAACTTGAACTACTTTTTCTAATAATACTTTATTAAAAAAAAAAAACATCAGGCCTCTTCTCCTCTTGAATGTCTTTCTCGCTGATGTTCTTTTTTTATTTTTATTCCTTGTTGTGGTTGACTAGTTCAATTTCGGGTTTGCCTGTTTTGAGGACCACGATTGAGTCGCTTTGCACTATAAAAAACACAGACCTTACTCGGAGAGGCAAGTCCAACGTCCTAGCACATTGTCCGTTTATTCGAGTTCTTACGGTACTTGCCTTACAACCGGTATGTGGATCGAAATTTCTCTACCGTTCATAAGATCTTAGCGAGTTGGGAAGGTTCACCTCCTACAGTGGGATATCTGACACCTTATTGTACAGTTACATACACCCGGAGACAAGAAGGCATGCGGCACAAATTTCACTGCCTTTCGAAGCTTCACTTAGTCAAGCTCAATTGATAACCTCCGAGCAGGGTATATACTAGGGTTTGAAGGGGCCCACGGTACCGTATTAATTGGGAAAACCCAGAATATGCTAGCAAGGGGACGAAAGCGCGGCTGGAAGAGAGCTGGAAGAGAAATTGCTTCAAGGGGGAATAATATTTCGCATGATCGCCACCCAAGCACAGAATTTCGTCTCTTTTAGCAGTTGAATTTCCTCCAAAGGGGGGGCAACGGTTTGCCACACCTTCTTTGCCCTTGCTAGCGTATTCTGGGTCTTCCCAATTTTTACGGTAGCCCATAGAGGCCCCCCGATCCACGATACAATTTTACTATTACGATAGTTTAACAAAATCCAACCCAAGCGTCTAATGCCTCAAAAAGGAAGGTAGAATATATACCGTAGTTGATTAGTATTTCAGAGTATTGGATACCGTTACAGTCACACCCTGTTATCCCTAATCCCACGCCACCCGATTCTCCGTTCCCCCCGGCAACTTTTCATGATTCGCGCAAGAGACATAGAAATACATCTCACTATCCTAGATTTTGCGTATTTTGAGACTAGGTAAAAATTCAAAAATCTCTAGCCCCTGCTTATATAGACATATATTCCGTGTCTAAGAATTTTTGCTTTGTGCTAGCTAGCCTGAAATCTAATATCATAGCTGCTCAAAATTCATAATTGATGTGGTCATCTAGTAATAATGCAGATCAAATGTTCCTCCTAGTCATCTCTGTCCTTCTCTCAATCATCCCGGATAACTCTGGATAGATACCCCCCACACATCCTGTCGACCCCGCTACTCCGGATATCCGAATTTCACGGATTTCATCCCGGACAACGAGGCAGCCGGAACAGCAGAGAGACCTGGAGAGTACTAGTTAAAGAAAAGTAAAGCGGGCTTATTCCTATTCTCTTGAGAAGCTTTAACAAATATTCATACGTAGTATTGGTACTTCTTATCATCTATTTAGTAAGTACATTTGTAGCATGTCCTTCATCTTCCTCTTCAGAAAGGCTTCGAATGGCGAGTAGCTGTCTATCAGGATGTTGAATGCATTCACAAGAAGCGCTGGGTCTGCCAACTTCCCCAGGTGCATGCCCGAAGGCAGCAAAGTTCATATTTCTTGTAAAGTATTTAACTTAGTTTCCTTTGTTCACCCTGCCGTAAGCATTATAAGAAGCGAATGAACAAAATGTGACATCATACTAATAACTAGAATTATCTAGAGTAGTCTCTTATATACCAGCAAATCAGCCCGTTACTGACTCTAGGCAAAAAGTACTGGAGAACCTAAGTCTAGCAACACTATTGCTAGAGAATCTATATAGCATTCAGGTGCAATTACTCTTTCTCGCCAAATCAAAGCAAGCAAACCAGCTTTTTCGGGTAAAAAATAAAAAGTTTTCTCCTTTCATTTTTTTTTCTGCTACCCCGCCGATCGCGGACCTCACCCTTAGGGGGCAAGGTCTAGAGTCGGATTCTACCACCTCGCAGCAGTTTCTGATTTGCGCTACAGCCCCCTATTGAGGAAGGCTTAAGGTCTTCAGTCTCCCAGTTCCTGTAGGGTAGGTATCCTTTGTTGTCCGCCTACCCTACGTGACGGATTGTTCGATAATAACTCATTTTGAGAGAGGAATCGAACTCCTGGGCTCCTCCTAATTTGCACAGGAGGCTAATTGTTTCTTGACATATTAACCACTGCGCCAGCTAGGCATTTTCACATCATATCGATACAAGAACAAATACTTATCCCGTTGTCTTTAAATTTTCCCCTGAGGTTAAGGATACGGTGTTATAGTACTATTTACTAAACATTTAATTCATTGTAGAAATAATTCTCCCCTTGCCTTTCTTCCTCTCCCGGTAGTCCCCTGGCAATTAAGACAGTATCCTGCTCCGGCGGATAACTTTCTATAGATACCGGGGGGGGTTTCCCGCAATATCATAAGGAGGGAGGTTGAACAGCAGTACTAGAGTTGATCAGGGAGTGCCTTCCACCATACAGCAGATTACCACAATGGGGTAACGCAGATTCCAGGAGAATAAAAACTAACATGTATTCAATATCGAGAGGTTTGTTCAATTTTCTGCTGGTTTCTCTGGTCTTTTGTTTCCCGCTCTACCCCTCATCTAGGCCTTATAATAATACCGTAAAAACTCTTGCAATTCGCTAGCGCCAAATACCTCTGCAAATCGCTGCGCTAGCCCAAAGTAGGTTTAGCTGGGTAAGCTGACATAATTGCGACAGCAAGTTAATGAGATCTAACATAACCTTTGACTCAGGCTATACTATACTGGGAGGGCACTAATCCTTCTTAAGGGCCTTTTGTCTCTGAATCTAGAGACAAGCGAGCTAACGGAGTTAACAGAGCTGCCGGATATAGCGAATCGTAAGAGTTTTTACGGTATTGTTATAAAAATTTTAATAGTTGCCAGCTCTTTTCCTCTAATTATCACTCGATTTTTAGTTTTTCAAAGATTAAATACGTCAACCACCCCGCCGCCTTAGATAGGCCGCTCCGGATTTGACTATCCAGGATAAGCCGGGTGGGATAGTAACTCGAATTTTTTTTCCCCGCTAGTGCTTGCACTTTTCTTGTTCTATTAAGCTCGACCCTCTGTCAACTATCTCTGAGCAACCAAACCAACTTGGAAACTACCTCCGGAGCTGGCGCTGGTACCTCAGTCCATTCCTCTGTGTGGCTCGCGAGCTACGAACCTCCCATTTGTACCGCGCTGAACCGGCGCGGTATGATAAAATCCCCAATTGCACGCAGTAGCTCATCCCCAGGCAACCACGATAGTGATAGTAGATGATTTGAACGCTTAAAGATTTTGCGTACCACTAGTATTCAACATTTAGAACTGTGTGAGGATTCTCTCCCTGATAGGTAAAGAGCAAAAGATAGGAAACCATCTGGTCTCGCTTATCATAGTGGGGTTCACTTCCTTCTACACTCCCCATTGACCATCGAGCTCACGCATCAAGACCGGGTAGTCTTCTTGATACCAGCCCCCCGCGGACTACCCATATCCACTCCAACAGACCCGAGATTGAAGTGAGAAGAAACCGCATGGGCCAATTCCGTCTATCCAAAGAACGTAGTCCTCAAGGAACGAAAGGATTACCAAACCAAAGAATGAAGTACTAACTTATACTACACCGTATAAAATGCGCGGTGGGGTTTCACTTCCCCTAACAGTCGGTACAAAGTAAACGCCCTAACTCCTACCACCTTACGACCCGAATCTCATGGACGAAATTATCGTAAGAGTTCAGGAGTACCTCGCCTAGTCCTGGATGCTCGTGTCAACAAGAGGAATATTATCAGCGGATACCAGCAGCATACGTAGATGACCGCATATTGCAGTGCTGCTTGTATAATTCTCCTAAAACACCGACCCCTATGGGAGAGAAAGTATCTACCGACACAGCTAAGCTGATATCTAACCCTTCACACAACATTCAAGTAACAATCTAAAAAATAACCCTCCAGAAGACAACCAAACGAGTAACAAAAAACTCAAAACCCAGCACCAGGGAAGAAAAAAAATTAGGCAACCCCAGAACCGGGGGTTGGCCGAAATTGCATCTGAGAGGAAAGTCAAAATTTCCACTGTTAGGCAACTGCACCGCCAACACTCAATTCTGGAAGAAGCCTAGCAAATCATTATCCAGTCAAGTACATTTACCCCTGACTACTCGTAATGCTATGATGTCTGTAAAATGGACTGCTATTGCACACCACAAAATTCTGAGGCTCCAGCTAATTTTTGCCCCAGAGCTAGAAGACCTTTTTGCAAGCGTCACCGCATTACGAGTGTTGTGGACTCACTGTAGCTTAGTCGGATATCCTACCGGCATCTATGCTTACTTGCCTTACAACCGGTATGTGGATAGAAATTCTCTACGACTGATACCGCTTTGGCGAGTTGGGACGGTTCGCCTGCTACAGCGGAATATCTGATACCTTACTGTACGTACCATACACCCGGAGACAAGAAAGTACGCGGCAGAAATTTCACTGCCTTTCGAAGCTTCACTTAGTCCTGTTCAACCGATAACCTCTGAGTAGGATATGCGCTACAGTTCCAAGGGGCTTGTAGAGAGACCCCCTAATCCACGATGCAATTTCACTGCTGGTTTCACAAAATATAACCCTAGCAGCTAATACTCAAAAGAGAAAGGTGGACTATATACCGTAGTTGATTACTATTCCAAAGTATTGGCTACCGTTACTTGTACAACCGCACCCTGTTGTCCCTAACCTCACAGCCAGATTCTCCGCTTCCCCCGGCCATCTTTCAAGATTCGCGCAAGAGACACAGAAACACATCTCATTACCCTAGATTTTGCGTATTTTGAGACTAAATGAAAATTCGGAAATCTCTAACCCCTGCTTTTATAGAAAATATATTCCGTGTCTAGGACTTTTTGCCTTGTGCTGGCATAAAATCTGATATCACAGCTATTCAAGGCTATGATTGATGTGATCTATGATCTATCTAGTAAGAATGCAGGTTAAATGTTCCTCCTAGTCCTCTCTATCTTTCCCCCAATCATCCCGGATCACTCTGGATAGAAACCCTCCACATATCCGGTCGTACCCCGCTATCCCGGATATCCGAATTTCACGGATTTCATCCCGGAAAACGAGGCAGCCGGAACAGCAGAGCGACTCAGAGAGCACTAGTTAAAGAAAAGTAAAGAGGGGTTATTCCTACTCTCTTGAGAAGCTTTGTCTTAACAAATATTCATACGTAGTATCAATACTTCTTGT
This sequence comes from Tuber borchii, assembly GCA_003070745.1. Lineage (NCBI taxonomy): Eukaryota > Fungi > Ascomycota > Pezizomycetes > Pezizales > Tuberaceae > Tuber > Tuber borchii. The sequence goes on along the minus strand of NESQ01000050.1, from coordinate 38,502 downwards.
TATCTTTTTAGTAATCACGTTTGTAGTATGTTCTTCATCTTCCTCATCAGAAAGGCTTCGAATGGCGAGTGGCTGTCTATCAGGATGTTGAGGGCATTCATAAGAAGCGCTGAGTCTGCTAACTTCCCCGAGTGCATGCCCGAAGGCAGTAAAGTTCGTATTTTTTGTAAAGATCTTAATCTAGTTTCCTTTATTGACTCTGTCGTAAGCATTATAAAAAGCCAAATTAATGAGAAAAACGTGACTTCATACCAATAACTAGAAGTGTCAACGGTAGTCTACTATATACTAATAGATCGACCTACTGGCTTTAGGTAGAGTCCCTCCAACAATACAATTCCCTAGAGAATCTATATAGCATTCAGAATTTACAGTCGCTATTTTCCCTCAAAATCAAAGCAAGCAAAAAGCAACTTTTTAAAATAAAAAAATAAAAAAATAAAAAGTTTTCTCATTTCACCTTTATTCTGCTACCCCGCCAATCGCGGACCTCACCCCTAGGGGCGAGCTCTAGAGTCGGATTCAACCACCTCGGAGCAGTTTCTGATTTACCCTACAGCCCCATTAAAGAAGCCTAAGGTGTCCAATCTCCCAGTTCGTGTAGGGCAGGATTCCTTAAATCTCCTATATATTATACCCTACGTGACGGATCGTTCGATAATAACTCAATTTGAGAGGAATCGAACTCCCGGGCCCCCCCCAATCCGCACAGGAGGTTAACCGTTTCTTGACATGTTAACCACTGCGCCAGCTAGGTATTTTCACATCACATCATATCTCTACAAGAAACAAATACTTATCCGCTTGTTTTTAATTTGTTTTTCACCTGATGTTACTTACTAACACGGTACTGTGATATCTATAACAGTATATTAAACATTCGACGCATTAAATACATAAATAGTTCCACCCCTGCCTTTCGTCCTCACCTCTCCCGGCAGTTCCCCCGGCAATTATAATATAACCGCATCCTGCTCAGCGTGGTATGATAACTTTCCATAGAAGCCGGGGGGGGGGGGATTTCCCGCAATATCATATCATACTATTAATAATTCTAAACCTCCCTCACTCCCCTTCTCCAGTCCAACGAGTGAGATTCTATGACAAATTGGGATGTCAGAGACTTTGTATAATACGCTCCAGCGGAGTATGATATCATATCATATTCTGCGCAATCCGGAATAACAGGGTGTTGCTATGCTAGTTCCAGATTTCCCGCTAATAAATTCCTCCTAGTGAATAAGTTACTCCGGGCTCAAAGAGGGAGGTTACCACAATGTGGCAATACAGATTTCAGGCTAGTAAAAAACTATCTAACTATCCAATATCAAGAGGTTTATTCAATTTTTCTACCCCGTTTTTCTAGTACCCCCATTTCCACTCTACCCCTCATCTAGACTCTATAATAATAATATTATCATAATAATTTATGGAATGAGTAAGTCGCCACTCATCTTCAATTATCACTCGAATCTCCAATTTTTCTCCAACAAAAGACCATTTTCATCAACCACCCCGTCCCCGCCGCCCCTCCGGATTTTTTTCAAACCATCCGAGACAAACGGAGTGGAAACGGTGACTCTAAATTGTCTCCCTGCCTGCTAGTGCTCCCACCTTTCTTATTCTATTAAGCTCGACTCTATACCAACCATCTCCGAGTTACCAAACCAAACTCGCAAACCACCTCCGGAGTCAGCGCTGGTACCTCAATTCATCTGTCAAGTTCGCAGTCCACTAACTTAGCTACAAACCTCCCATCCGAACCGCACAGAACCAGCCTGGTAAAACCCCAAATTGCCCCACATAGCAACTTAGCCCACCCCCGAGACAATCCCGATAGTGAGAATCAATGATTAAAACTCAAGATTTCGCATGACTCCTAGTATTAATACCCAACATCTATACCCTCATCAGGCTTCTCTCCCGATAGTTAAAGATCAAACAAAAGATAGGAAGGAAGCCATTTTGTCTCCCTTATTATTGTAGAGTTCACTTTCTTCTATCGTACACTCCCTATTGGATATTTAGCTAGCGCATCAAGACTGGGGTGTTTTATTGATACTGTACGATACTAGGTCCCTAGAGGACTGTCCCTGTTCATGTCAATAGACCGGAGGTTTAAGTGAGTTGTATGGGTTAATTCCGTCTATTATCTAAAGAACCCACCGTAGGCCGGAGGAACAGGGGGTTGCGGAACAAGGAATGGGGTATCATACTAGTCCATACTATTCTATGTAAAATGCGCAGTGGGGTTTTTCTTCCGAGGACAGTTGGATTATAGTATACGCCCGGAAGCCCCACCACTATTCCTTGCGGCGCGAGTATCATGGATGGGAGTAGCGTAAGAGCTCGGTAGTACCATGCCTAGTCATAAGTGCCTGCATGTGTGGGAACAACCGTTCAGCCGCCCGTGGTGGTAAGTTGAGTATTATAAGAGGATATAATACCAGCACCGCATAGTGCCGTGCTACACTTCTCCGAAAACACCGACTCTGAAACTAAAAAGCATTACCGACACTGATAAGTTAATATCTAACCCTCCAACGACATTCATCCACACAAAAATCTATCATAGAAAAACGCCTCCAACGAACCACTACACAAGTAACTTAACCAGGGTCTCAAGGACCCAGCAACAAGAACCAAGAAAAAAATAGATCCCCAGACAGACACAAGAACTCCAGGAAACCCCGACACGCAGCCTACGTTAGTCCCCACAACAACATACAAATTATCACCTTAGGATTATCGAAAAAGAAAAAACCATTTCAAAAAATTGGGGGGGGGGGGGGGTCAATTCTTTATGATAGGATACAAAAAACCCGGTAATGTATGTATTTATAATATCATACTGTGCTAGTATTATACTTGTCCATTCTAAAAGTATGATATTCGGAAATTTTCTCTCTGGCGTGTCTTAGGCCTAACTAAACCATGCCAAAGAGATTTCAAGATACTTTTGGGATGAAGGGGTATCTTTTCTAGAGCTACCGTAGATGTACTATAGTGTGGGTGGGGTTCATATTATGACAGAGCTGGCAAGAAAGAAAGACAATCCCATCGTATTTCGTCCACGGTCATTAGTCAAGTTCGTCATGTACAATCATGTAACCCCCCCGCCTGCAAAACAAAAAACCCCCCCGGATGACTAAAGCCGACATACTAAAAGAAAGAAAGAAAGAAGGCAAGAAATAAACTCAGACAGCCAGCCGGATAGGCGCTCAGACAGATGCTCCTGGACGGAATGGTGAAAAAAAAAAAGCAAAGAAGAAAAGAGAAGAGAAGAGAAGAAGCGCAGATGAATAGAAATTCCGTGTCAAAAATGCTATCATACAAAAAAATAACTAACCAACCGAAAAATTTAATAAAAAAAACTCCAAATTCCTACCTTCCCCTTACCCACCACCACCACCCGCCAACATCAACTCCAACAAATCCACCCCGCCAACATCAACGCCCATCTGACCCTGCGTAACGCTGGCATCGAACCCAGCGCCAAGAATGGGGTCAATCGGTAGCGCTAGCCATTCCTCATACCCGTGGAAGAGGAACTCAGTATCCGGTAATTCCGTTCCGTCGTACACATACTCTCCCCTGGCCATGTCGGTCTGTAGCATTCCGGGAGCCGGAGGCGGGGGCATCTTAACCTTCGCCTTAGGCGACGAGGGCTGCGGTGGCGGGGTACTTGCGGATGTATCAGTGGTGGTATTGGTAGTTGCACTACCAGAGGGATTAACCTTGACGAACCGGGTCTGAATCCGATTCGTCAATGTCTCTAGCAAATCCGCGAAGCGCAATGCAACGTGCACATCATCGACGCTTGCGGAGCGGAGTGCTTCTATCGTTGCATGGATAAGGGCTACGCCAGCCGTGACGTCGTGTTCTTTCGCGCCAAGCGCAAAAGTTTTCAACAGGAACATACTCGCGCCCAAAATGCGTAGGTAGATCCGTATCGGCGCGTGCTTGAGGAATCCTCCCGGGTACATCTTCTCCACGACGCAAGACAAGAGAGCGCGGGAGGCGTCGACGACTTCCTTTATGAAGGACATGTCTTTCGTGCTCATCTGTGCCACTGCGGCTTTCTTACTGTTGCTCACAGTGCACCGGTCCACGACGGCTTGGAGGGCGAGGGAGTTGATGTAAAACCTAACGTGCTCGTATTCCATGCTGAGGATGTGGTGAATCGGGCTCGGGAGGCCGAGGCCATCAAAGTCACGCTTCCACTGCTTCAGCAGGGGTTGAAAGTGCTCCAGAAGCTCCACATAGCGGCCATTCCGCATAATGTTCTTGGTTTCCCGGCGAGAGGGGAAAAGTTTCTCCGCGGAGGCCTTCATTAGCATTGTTAGGTCAACCCAGCTGTGAAAGATCACGTCCTGAAGTTCATCCTCGCTATCCCAGCGGCCAGCCATGGTTACGCTAGTTGGGGAAGCGCCGGCAGAGTTGAGCAGCTTGTGCTGAACGGAGTCGGTGATGTGTCGCGGGATCATGCTCGTCCAGCCGAGGCGCGAGGCGAGTTGGAGGACATAGACGAGGAGGAGCTTCTGGATTCTTTGGAAGCGGAGACGGTAGCCCGTGTCCAGTGGGGGTGGTTCTCTGGGGGGGAGGTGTGCGGGGACGGTGGATACCGGCTCGTCTATCTCGTCAAAGACACCGAGCTCATATGCCAGGGCCAGGGCGTTGCCCAGCAACATCCAACTCATTCGGTCGCTGCGATACGCCGGCTCGAGTATGTTTGCGATGTGGTCGCCCAGTCCCTCTACGACTCCGCCGCTCTTACGCGGTTTCCGCCGGGAGTGCGTGGTCTCGCATTCATCGCTGTCGGACGAGTCGAGCATCCAGTCGCCCTCCTCCACGCCCATTGGAAAGTGCAGCCCCCGGACGTGCCACTCCGTGAGTATCAATAAACCTTCCACCGTCCCTAGTGTGCGTAGCCCGCGCGCTATCTTTGCGCTATGTGTGTGCGAGTGGTTATTACTGCCTATAGTACCAAGACCGCCCCAGCCACCACCCCACATGAGCCCTTCGCAGCCACTGCGGGTTTCGCGCCATAGCATGTCGTGGATCGCATATGATCTTGACTTGCCCCCTGGGCCTGGAAGGATCAGATACCGTGATGTTATGAGAAGGATGATGGTTGTCAGGAAGGGCTCTAAGCGAAGGAGTGAGGGGTGGTGACTGGGGTGGGAAATGTGTTGCAGGGAGGGTGAAGTTAGGGTCGGCGATAGCGGGTGTAGATGTGTGTAAAAGCTTATCACTCCATCAGCAAAAATGTACATGTGCATGTGCCTCAATCCGGGTTAAAAAAAAAAAAGTGGGGGGGGGGGGGGGGTTACTATTGAACATATTGAATTGCTTCCCCCGCAGTAAACCACCCCGCCCTGACAAACCGAAATTTGTTCCACACCCGAGTCGCCTTTTCTAGCCCATCCCTATCCTCTTGAATGGTGCTGATGCTTAGGCTCCTAGTAGTCCCTAGTCGGCCAACCTGTATCACGGGAGAAGTGGTAGAACCGCTTCCCGCCCGCCTATGAGTAAACGAGAAACCGCTATCACCCACCGAGGAGAACCGAACCCCGTTTCCATTCTGTGTAGCCGGCGACCGGCCATCGCCGGCATCCTTCTCACCTTCCCCATCCGTATCGCTGGGCGATTTCCCACCAGTGGACAACGGTGCATCCTTCCTCGCTGCCTCAATGAGCGTTAACAGCGCCTCGTGCGAGTTGTAAACAGGCGTCTGGAGCAGCGTTTCAGCGGCAGTTGCCGTATCCCCGTCCCTACTGTCGGCATCCCCATCTCGTTCCGCGAGTCGCGGGTCAATAGGAGTGGCAAAGGGTTTCCCCGAAAAGCTGGGTGAATAGGATGGGGAATCGACGAATTCTCCGTGACCAATTGAGCGGGAGCGTTTGATCGGTGAAAGCACTTCCTCGTCATCCTCGTGCTTCCTGACAACGCCGCGGATAGTACCGCGGCCGCGACCAATTCCTACCTCATCCGCGGTCGGGGTCCTCGTTTTGCGTCTCGTAGCGGAGAAGTAGCATTCTTTGGATTCGCGACGGCAACGGACGCAGGGTGGGTCGTGCGGCGCTTCCACGGAGCCGAGGTCGCAGCGAACTTTTCTCTGGCGACAGGGAATGCAGGCTTGGTAAGTCCTTTTGTGAATTGCTGAAGGCGGAGGTGTTGGATTCGCCACTATTTTGGAAGCAAATCCTTGAGTCAGTTTTGATAATTCGGGGGAGAAAGAAGGGGAATAGTAGAAACAAGAGAGTTAGAAAGAGAAAGGAAGAACATACCGGGAATCCCTGTTGCGCCGGTTGCAGGTGGAGGAACTGTTGAGAAAGTGGAATTCGGGGATGCTTCATCGGTAGTTCGAGGATCGTAAGACATTTTAGGATTAGGATTATTCGGCTTCTCACGGATACTCACTCGCTCACGGTGGGTTTGTAGGTGGTTTGCAACGGTTTAAAGCGGTGTCTTCTGTTGAAAAGGAAGAAGGAAAAAAAAAGAAGTTTGTCAGGAAATGAGCTTTAGAAGGAAGAGGAAAAGAGACACTGAGCGACGGGGGGGGGCACATGGTGGTACTTGCCGACCCCAACCCTCGCCAAGCAAAGAGGGCCGACTCAGTGAGGGTAGACAATCGGATGGACCTTCCCCAAATTAAGTTTGGAATCAGCCAGAGACGTCACAGAGAGTTGAGGAGCTCTCCAACCCGACCGAAGGAGCATGAGAGATGAGCTTCTACTTAACCTTGTCTTGTGGGGAAAATTGGGGGCTACCAATGAGATTAGGAGAGGAATGTCATCGAGCTTCCAATTGGTGATTTAAAGTGTGCTGACAAGGCTTCTGGGCGATGGATGCTGATGATAAGTTCACCTCTTGCCATTGGATTTGTTGGGGGAGGAGAGGAGGGGGCTAGAGGCTCTCGTGCTCGTGACTGTCAACTTGAAGTGCTTCTTCAAATCCCCGCCCTAAATCTGTAGTACAGTACAGCACATCATTTAGCAACTATTTTCTCTTTGTAAAATATCTCGCTGGGGGCACGACTCACTCTATCTCTTTCTCTTTAGATTGCCAGCCCACCCACCATACCGCTATCCTGTGCCGGTCGAGCACAGCTGCAAATGTGCCTCGGTACCCCTCTGCGGTTCTTGGCACCAGCCTCATCACCGCCACACAGCTGTGGCTTTGTGTCAGAGTAATCCAGCGTTTTATCAAATACCGTACAGGTACTTATCCCTTACCTTGTGGCCGAAATTCATGGCTGCGTAGCGTGCTCAGTTCTCAGCTGACAGGGTTATTTTTCCGGGGCCCCATCACAACCAATTTGGTTTAAAATGTTGAACATTAGCCTACTTTAGTACCCGGTAGCAAATCTACGCGGCCAATCCCGTTTCCATCATGGCAATGCTGAACAGTACTTATATCGCGGTATTCTGAGCACTACACCGCTTTCGAAGCACAACGCTTTTCCTATCACGATTACCCAAATAGGCTAGTATTAGTATCTAGCTCTGGCCATGATTACGAGGTAAGGGATGGTAGTCCTGATGCTACCCCCCACCGTCTCTAAATACGAAACTGAGAACTCGCTTATATCAGACTGAAGGAGAAGAGGAGGATGGGTGAGAAGAACTCGCCCGGGAGTGCTTCGGGAAACTACTCGCGCTAGCATGTGAGTACTTGTGCCGAAGGGATACTACGGTAATTCCTAGAAAGCTCTCACTTAAATACCATAGTAAATCAATAATCGAAAGGTCACCATCCGGAATCCCCTCCCTAACACCAGCGCTAACCTCGACAATGCTCACCAGCACTCGTGTACCCGGTATTTGTGTCTATGTGGACAGCATCTGGATGCTCGTACGGTGCATTCCATTTGAGATAGTGGTGTGGACAGTTGGTGCTCTACCATAACCAACAGTCCCCCCCCACGCGACTAGGTGTGGCTAGTGCCTGGGGTAAGTTGAGCCTCGGCCAGCCACCCCTACTTCCAGCCACCCCTACTTCCAGCCACCCCTACTTCCGAGCCGTGGGGTTCCCCGTCCACCCGAGACCTCGCCAACAACGGACCACGCCAACTAATTTCCAGTGACCGGTAGATCAGTAACCAAATGCTAGCTAACATTCAGATTTTTCGAAAATCTTAGAGCAGTAGTGGTTGGAGTTGAGGTGTGGTAGTATTAGCGATACCTGTAAGTAAGAGTGGGCGATCGTTGTCATGGGGGTTAACCAGGTTTAGAGTGGACGGACAAGAACTTTGCAACTCGGGTAATAGTACTGGCCATAAGCTTTATTCTACAAGTACCTAGCATTAGCCTACCGTAGTGCTTTTCTGGCTCCAGCCGGACTTTCACTAGATTCTACCAATGTCGCCGGGTTGCGGTTGCGTTTCTTATGATGGGCCACAACCAAATATCGTAGGAGCAACTTCGGTCCGGCGACTTGAGCGCTCCAGCACTACACCACGGGATTTCATCAGCGAAATTTCTACAGTACATGCCCGCCGCCTTGCTGGGGAAAAAACAAAATCTACTACAGTAATGACAGCCCGGCTTACCAATACCTGAACTATTGGATAACTAACTCTTATCATACGGCACAGTTCGGAATATTTAACGACCACTTCACGTAACCGGTCAGAATAAATTTTATAAAAATTTCAGCCTTGCTATCCTTACTGTACACAAAAAGACTGTTATCAAAGAGTGGGGGAATATAATAAATAAATATTGAACTCCTCATCCGTCAAACTTAGAAGTGGAAACGTGTCCCGGTCCGGACCGGGTGAGGTCTAGAGAGAGACTTACGAAAGGCCTGCTGCGTATCTGTTAAGCCTTCTATTCGTACCGTAGGAGACCGACGGCGATGGTCGCAACTCATCTGGACCGGGAAGCCGCAAGGCTCCGTGTATCTACAAGTGCCCCCCCCCCTCCCCCACCCTTCCGTAAGAAATAATAGAATTATAGAGACGAGAGCTGGCATGCGGTTGATGTAACAATTAATTTCCCTTCCACTTCCGGTATTATTCCCCGGGAGCTGGTGAGTGTACACAGGTAAGGTGGCAGATGAACAAGTATTGACCTTTTGTGATGCACTTCTTCCTCTTCTTCCTCCTCCTCTCCTCTCTAGCAACGGCGTTGTTCTTCGGCCTTGCCATTCCTCCGGACACGTCAGAAGATCAGGTTATCCTATACCGTGAGGAGCGGAGTAGTCCGTTTGGTTCTAGGAGAGAGGTCTTTAGCAAAAGGTTATTCCCGGATTAGTAAAGGTGCGGGATCTCTCTAGTAGGGCGGGTTGGAAATGCTGCTCGGCATGCCAGAGTTTCTTTTGTTTCATGAAAGTGCAGAGGTTCGGAAATGACGGATAGGAGTATTACCGGTATAGTCAAAGGAAAGCATGCAGGCTAGGGAAAACGAAAAGCAGAACCAGAGTCGGACTTTAGAATCAAAGGCCGGAGGAAAGAGGAAGTCCCCGGGATACATTTCTTTTGTTAAGGGATAGCGCAGAATATATTTTTTTCTTTTGTTTCCATGAGGAATAGACAAAATCACGGGGAGACATGTCTGGAAGAAAGTGGACATGAGTGGTGATTGTTGGAAGGCTGAGGATAGTGTTAATAATGTATTTCATATATGCTCCTGTCATTACCGTTAGTTTAGCAAGCAACGAGAATGGGCCTGCTGTAAGTTGCTCGCTATCCTCCCCCCGTTGCCCTTCAGTGTCGTATTTTCTTTTATTATAATTAAGGCGGGATTTTGGGGAGAGCGTTTTGTCGTTTTCGAGTAAACAGTAGAAGAGGCAGCGCATCGTGGTAGAACAGCTGCGGCAAAGAGGAGGGAAAAAGGTGCTGCAGGAGACCTGTCGCTTTTCTTGAATTGAGTTGTTTCCCTTGAGGCGATAGCCTTGTTGTGATGCCCTGCCTACGTATAATACCCTCGCTTTTAGCATACGTAGGGCCCCTTCAGCCCAAGGTGATAACCAAAGGATGAAGCCGTGAAGATGTTATCACGGTAGATAGAGGGCTGCTAAACGAGACGAACTAGACAATCGATAGAAGCGTTAGTCAAGGACGGACCCTGAAAATAACAAATCTCCGAAAAGCTTACAGCATTGGAAGCAGGGCAGAGTGTTTGAAATGATGCTTGGTATACTCTGTCTATAGTTTCTTTTGTTTTATGAAAGAGGAGAGAATTAGAAAGATGCTTCATTGACAGACGGATAAGAGCATGGATAGTCAAAAGAAAGCATCGAGGCTACGGAAATGAAGGTAGAACAAGAGTCGGACAATTAGAATCAAAGACCGGAGGAAAAGAGGAAGTCTTTGTGATGCATTTCTTTTGTTAAGGGACAGCGTAGAATGTTTCTTTCTTTTGATTTTATGAGGGACAGACAAAGTGATGGGGAGACATGTGTTGAAGAAAGTGGACATAAGTGGTGATCGCTGGAAGGCTGAGGATAACCTTATGTTTTTGATATATATTCCTGTCTTTACCGTCAGTTTGGCAAGTAAGAAGAATAGACCTAAGTTGCTCGCTATCCACCCTCTTCGTTGCCCTTCGGTGCTATATTTTCTTTTATCCCAATTACAAAGCTCCATAAACTCTAAAGAAACGAATATAAAGATGCTCTCCGGGGGCGGTAGGAACTAGGTAGGACTATCGGAGGGCGAATTCTTGTGAGAGTGAATAAACGTATAAGTCCTTAGTGTTAGAAAGATGTGGAGGATAAGGGGGAAATACTTAATTGAGATAAAAGATAATATGGCGCCGAAAGGGTGGATAGCGAGCAGCTTAGGTCTATTCTTCTTTACTTGCTAAACTAACGGTAAAGGTGGGAGTATATATGAAAAACATAACGCTATCCCCAGCCTTCGAAAAAATCATTGCTCATGTCCAACTTTCTCCCACGCATGCCTCCCCGTCACTTTGCCTATTCCTCATAGGAAACAAAAGAAAGAAACATTCTGCCTGGTCCCTGAGCAAAAGAAGTGTATCGCAAAGACTTTCTCTTCCCTCCGGCCTTTGATTTCAATGTCCGACTCTTGTTCTGCCTTCATTTCCGTATCCTCCATGCTTTCCCCCGACTGCCCATACTCCTATCTGTGTATCAATGAAACATCTTTCTGAACCTCCGCACTTTCATGAAACAAAAGAAACCTTAGCATGCCCAGCAGCATTTCCAACAATACGGAGATAGGTGTGGTGATCTACGAAAGGACCAGGACGTGTTATTTGTCCTACTTATACACTTGCCTACTGATAATTTAGCTTTAGGAGATGGAGAGTGAGCGAACGAACGAAGTGACAGTGATGGAAGTTACAATTTCATATTCTTCCTATGGAGTGCTCAAGTCCCCCGTGAATTCTCTCACTCTACCGTCTACAGCTATCGGACCCTTATTTCCCACTTTGACACTTAGAGACGGGACAGACTTAAGGGAGAACATTTGTATTAGATACGTGAAGTGGAGATCACCAAATCCTTCAGAAAATTAACCAGTTTTATGAAGCTTAAGCTCCTATCTCTCCTTTGATGTTACCGAGAAAGGGTTATAGTTACCGGTAGCCGTACGCATCATAGGATCTCTTTCGGTGTGAAATTCCGGACGTAGTATCTGCTTGTGGTATTAGATTGAGGTATAAATGGGCAAGTCCTCAACAACTATTCCACTCTCTCCATAAAATAAAGAGAGATTTAGGGCTTGCGTTTGCTCGAGCTGGCACACACTGTGCCCGAACAAGTATTCCGTCTTGCATCGTATCATGGCTTGAAAATTTTGTTCGAGGTAGAGGAAAATACAACTATGCGTTGTTGGTGTAAATGCTAGGAGGTTATAAATGGCACAGTGGTAGACGATAGAAAGAGAATTCACACAGAACTTGGGCACTTCGTTCACGCTCTTGTTCTTCACTATCTAAAAACAAAACTAATGCTAGAGACAGGTGTGTAGGTGGAACATAGGTGGTACATCTTGGTCCATTCATTGACCACTGCACCTATCTCTCTATTTCCCTACATGCCCTTGTTCCTCCGTACAGTACACTCCCGTGATAATGAAGGAAAGACATGTCAGTCTAATCTCTTTCGTAAACTGTGAAAAAATCTATCGCACTCTCCCGAATCATCTACAATGCGTCTAAAAAGTTTTTCAGACTCTCCCTCAGATCCCAAAGTCAACCACATCTAACGGTCGGTATGGTAGCTTTTTTTATTTCCGACAAGGTGCAAGGGAGTAGAGTGGGATCTCAGGTGATTCCTCAATTCCCAAATTAGAGAACTCGTGAGCTGTGGATCGGAAGTGAAGCACTGATCTATATTTCCTACGAGATTCAGGGCCTTACCAGCGTAAAACAAAATCCTGCAGGAGAACAGGAGTTATTAAAAATAAAGATCTGATTCGAAGTTTCTATTTTTTTTTTTCCGGAGGAGTAGCTATCATACGAGATTAACATTCCTTGGATCATTTTATGTCACTCGTTATCTTTGTGTGACAACATTTTTCAGCTTTGATGCCGGAGGAAAAGGAATGACAACGAACAGAGATACTGGAAGTTTGTGGCTAAAAGCTTCTATTCTAATCAATTCATTTCGATCTTTGCAGTGATTACCTACTGCACTAGGTAGAGAATACCGGTAGTGCCTTTAGGCCATTCAGATCGAGTGAGCTGTCTCCTCGGAGGGGAGGGAGGTGGTGGTGCTTGCTACTACCTTGTCGTGGTGGGCACTCCATATTGATTAGTATAACGGAAGGCCCATAGAAATACGAGGGTAGCAGGATCCTTAGCAGAGTGCCCCTTGAAATAGCCTTCCGCCCATGACAATAAGCTTAATCTTCAAGGCATCGAACGATCGTTTTTTCCCTTGTCGTTTTATCGACACATGGTAATGCTCAGCCCCCCCGGAATTACTCGTCCCAGGCAAGAAGTATTCGAAAATACGAGTTTTAGGTTTGCATGGGCGCTCAGACAATCGCAGCGGCCTTACCATATATATTTTTAATCCCTGTTTTCGAATACTTCTTGCCTGGGACGAGTATTTTATCGCTGCAATGTAACGTAGCAGCTTAGTAGTTACTTTCCACAAGGATGAGAGAATCCTAGAGCCACGTTGTAATGTACCATTGAGCCGGGGTAATTATGGTTTTAGCTAATATGGAGGGAATTAGACTTTCATACGCCGAGGAGCTCATCAATCTGTAACTGACTAACCCAAGATTTTGAAAATCGATCGGGAATTAGTTAGGAGTAAGGGGAACCGTTGCGGGGTTGAGACAGCTTGATCCCAAGTCTAGGGGAATAGCTCACCGGTAGAAAAAGTGCTGTGTTGTACTCTGTAGGGCGAGAGTGCAAAGTTGAGCACCTTCACGAAGCCGTGTCATAACTGACTCTTCCCAGCGTATGGCTACTATTGACTCTGAGGTCTGTGGGAGAACTTAGGGAACCCAGGTAGGCGATGGCACGTGTAGGGAGTTCTTGCTGTGTCTTTTCTTTCTTTTCTTTCTTTTTCTTTGGCAGATGCATGGACTAGAACGCAGACGATTATGAATGGATACCTAGTGTCGTTCTCGGTTTCATGAGTCAGTCTACCAGTAGTACCATATGGGGATGTGTGATTCGTGGTTAACGTTTCTTGCATCTAGTTCGGTACCAATTTTATGTTTTTTGCCGCTTATAAAATTTTCATCTGGTTAGAGGTACAAAAAAAGGGAAAGTCTGGAAAAAGTATATTATGATATACGACTTGGTCTTTTTTTTTCATTACCCGCGCTCCGCCAGAGGTCGGAGCTGCTTCAACTATTTTTGTCTATGGAAAATTAGCTGGCACGGCATATCATTAGATCAATACAAAGTGCTAAACGGAATGCATATTCTCTTGCCGCCTATATTCTTAGATTCACTGAGAGCTCAACGTTGTCAAGCTCTTGTAGGTAGCTAGGGGGATGCTCTAGAGAGGGAGAGTGGGAATCATCTACGTGAATAGGAAACGTTAGCTCCACTATATGGGTCTAACAAGGCTAAATAGAGCATGTGGATCCAGGGAATGTAGAAAAGTATAGAATGGACGACTTATAATTCTTGGCTTCGGTATAGGTGACCGTGCATAAACAGACCATTTAGGGAACATATGAATACGAAAAATTGATTACTGGTCTTCACTTGGGATAAATATATGTGTGCTCGGACTACTTTCCCATAGAGCTGTCTCGACATTCTTTTTAGTCATCGTGGGTTCTATTACAATGTCTACAACACAGGGTACGTAATGAGAGAACCAGGGCGCTATGCTGGGATTTGTAATTCTAGAAGTGTACCTCCGGCAGTAGCTTGCAATTCAGTAATTCGCTGATTCTAGGCTTTATTTCTGCTGCTCTGTGGGATTCTTGCTTGCTAATGACTGAATGACCCCGAGTGGCCGAATGCCAGCAAAGCTGTATACATCGTGTCCATCGGGATATCGATGTTTCCAGGATTCTTTAACTGGATGGAGTGGCTAATTCCGTGAGTAACCTTAGTAAGATACCTTTTTGCGCTAGTCATAGCAAGGGAGAGCTCTCATGGGGCCAGGGGATTTATCCGCCATCAAGTGAAGAATCGACCTTAGCCACTAAAGGCTAGGAACTTCCTAGAAACCCATTACTCTGCACTAGAAATATTAGTTATGTTTAGAACCCGAAATCCTGAAGTCCGGAGGTGGAAGTGCAGTTAGGTTACGGGGGACACTTACCCGTTATTGCACTTTATCGGAGCATGTAATTTACGCAACTTATCGCTTGCAGGCTACCCATCAAGGCTCCACCCAAGTTAGCGCACGAGACAGTAATAGACATGAACGATATGCAACCGTGTTTACTGTGTTTGCCGATCACCCGTAAAGTTAAAATCCACCAGGCAATAACCACCTCGCTGAACCTTGTAATCAGCACGGACCAAATCCTCAGTCGGGTGCATCCGACGTCACTCAAACAAATCAGGCCGTCATTAATCCATCTTTCCATCAAAGAGGCGAAAATTATCACTGATGCCATTAGCGCCAAGAGACAAGCTTACAGCGCTCAGCCTCCCTGGAAAATAAACGAAGTGGCGGAAAGGGCATCCTTCTGGCCAATGAAAAATTCTCCTACCAACCCAACCACCTGGTAAAGCGCAACAATCTGTGGCGCTATGCCTGACACTCCTGTATTTAGAGCGGGTGACGTGCAAATCTGAAACACGAACTCTGTTGGGGAAAAAAAAACGGGCACTTGTCCGTGTGTGGAAGGAATTATATTACCAGTAACTCTATTCCAGCCGCTAGCGGGATCTTCTTGAGGCTCTGAGGAAGGCGGTATGCTGTAGTAGAGGTGGCGACGTAAGAGCTCTGCTTGCACTAGAGAGTTCTAATAATGGGAGTATGATATTATCAGTCAGTGGAAATTATGGCTGACATAGATCTCCCTAGTAACCTACAATACTCGGGAGTGTTAGTAAAAATCGGAAACTAAGGGTGGCAAAGCAGGGTTTAGAGCGATGGAGAGATAAGAATGTCTGGAAAACTAAACCATCATGTAACTCCATGTAACTAGACATCTTAAACAAGGTATGTTGAATCAAGTCAATAATTGTAAAAGTACTGAGAAGGAGGCAGGAGACCAATAGAAGGCAAACTAAGTGGGTTGCAAGTAAGAGAAAAAAGGAGGACACACTCTGTTCCAGGATGAAAAGGTTCTGTCTTTGGTATCACTAGGATAGATCTATTTGATTAAATTTGTTTTAATAGATTCTGTCCCCTATACATGCTCTTTTCATTTCAACATGCTACAGGTTCTTGGACTGCTGGTCCTCAGGGGAGTTTTCCAATTTTTGTTGTCTTCTGCTCACCAATCTCATATGACAAGGGTACTGATCTTTCCGATTTTTACTGACACCCCAGAGAATTTTTCCACCAGGGCCCCCGACTCAATACGGTAGTTTACCTACTACCGCAGCCTTATCAGACGCTCGGGTGCCTTGTGGAACTAGACTGTGGTATACTGCATACCCCATGCAACCATAATACCGTGCATGCATGTAGACAAAATAGCAACGCCGAAATATATTGGCAGTCAGTGCAATCTCACAGAGGCATTCACCCACACCCTTCTCTGCACCACTCTACTGAAAGGAGAAAAAAAGTGCACCCTTGAAATATTCCGGTGTGCACAGCCTCGTGGTGCCTTGGATGGCCACATCGTTGTTCCCAGGTACCGTAATTGACCCATGTAGAGCGCGAAGATCAAACAATAACCTTGATTCTTCGAATTATACATTCTGCCTTCTAGAACGAAGCGATTTTTCTGCAGCCAGCGCCTATCATCGCCTGAGAAAAATTTAAGGCTCTATTTTGATAGTATGACTGCGGCGATTTTCTAATCTGCTCAATAGCATTCTCGGCACTTGGGCTCTGACGAGTCAAGACTCGGATTACCGATTGGTAGAAAGTACTATACGATAGATAGATGTGGCGGAGAGATTGTCAAAATAGTGCTATGAGCTGGAGGTGTCAGGAATATTGATAATACTACCTTAGTGGGGGAGGGAGGAGTATATAGTGTGTCGAGATTCCCCCATCGTGGGCTTTTTTTTCTCTTCACCATCCTCATTCTCATCCTCACTCTTCATCCTTCTCTTCCTTCTTCCACTTCTACTTTTCTTCTATTCTTTTTTCACTTTTTCACTTTATTCCCTATCGCATTAGCATATCTCTCAGCATTTTCAACTTCACCGTTTCACCATCGGTATCTCAACATGCTACTCTACTTAGTCGCTTCACTCCTTGCCTTGAGCACTGCTCTAGCAGCTGCTGTTCCGGCACCGGTGTACGTCTTTTATCCCCAATAACAAACAACCTATGATACAAAACTAACATATACTAGCTCTCAACTACCTTCAGGGTGTTCCAATGGCGTTCCCTTCACGGGGCAAGCTGGCTGTTCCAAATGCACAAAAGTGGGCAACATTGTCTGCGGCAGAGATGAAGGCAGAACCACCAACCTCAAGTGCACACGCTTTTCCACTGGCCTGACCTGGGTGCCTATCGACAACCCTGGCACATGCGGTGTCGACTCCCCAGCTGCCCACAACCCATACCCGGCGGTCACTACAATCAATACTTTCCCACCGGCCTCAACCGCCACCTATGGGAAACCAACTTGTGATTCGGGAAAGCCCTTCACTGGTGAAGCTGGATGCTCCGCCTGCTCCAAAGAAGGCAACATTGTCTGTGGCCGTGACGAGGACCAAATTGCAGATCTCAAATGTACACGCTTCTCCACCAGCCTGACCTGGGTGCCAGTTAAGGACCCCAAAAAGTGCGGTGTCGACTCCCCATATCTCATGGCTCGTGACCAATCCCCCTCCTGCCCATCCGGAAAGCCCTTCACTGGTGAAGCTGGATGCTCCGCCTGCTCCAAAGAAGGCAACATTGTCTGTGGCCGTGATGAGGACAAAATCGCCGATCTCAAATGCACACGCTTCTCCACCGGCCTCACCTGGGTGCCAGTCTTGAACCCCGGCACGTGTGGTGTCGATGCCCCCTCCAGAAGCCCTCCATCCCCACCCAGAAGCTCCTCTCCCACTTGTGCTTCCGGAAAGCCTTTCACCGGAAAGGCCGGTTGCTCTCAGTGCTCGGTGGTCGGCAACATTGTCTGTGGGCGTGATGAGGATAGGGTTACTGATTTGAAGTGCACTAAACTTGGGTCTTCTTTGACTTGGATTCCTATTGATAACCCGAAAACATGCGGTGTCTAAGGTTATTGGTTTCTTCTTTGCCTTTTTCCCTTTTCTCTTTTCTTTCTATTTTTTATATTCTACTTCTGTTTTCCGTTTGCTTTTATATTTCAGCATTGCATGATCGGTGGTGGTGGTGGTGGGGGCATAGGTGAAGGTTGCATCTGCATATTTCGGCGCGTCTACCATTATTTCTCTTTTATTTCCATTGCGTTCTTCGATTCTAGTCGATCCTTTATCACCATTATTCTTTTTTCTTCCCCCCCCTTTTGTTAGCATTTACACATTATCATCATTGCTACTAGGATTGGATCTGGGGGGCATTCATTACGGCCGATTAGTTAGTTTATAAAATAAAAAACCATCACGCTCTTTAAAGTTTTGGCCCAATTTCGAGTTTCTTCGGTGAAGTTAGGTGACATGACCTAGGGCTCTGAATTAAATAAATCAGCTTTAACTTTCTCTTGCCGGGTGTTTGTTCGGTCGGTTGAGCTACTTGTTGTGGTGTTATCTCGGTGTTGGCACTCAGCTCACTGAAAATAAGCATATGGATATCCTGCCGGGGGTTTCCACCGGGTGCATCGGTAGTGTACCGGTACTATACCCAACCCTCGGTATGTATTAAGGTACCCGGTATATTACTACCTTGGTTTATACCGGTGGGAGACATTACTGTGGATAACGGGTTTTTTTAAAAGGATTTTCGTTAATAAAAGGCTTCAGCTCTCTCTCTCTCTTTTAATTGGGGGAGGGATACCGTGATGTCTCGGAGATGTACGATAAAAAACAAGAGTGAGGCAATGAGCGCCACGATCTGGATCCATAAAAAAGCCGCTTTCTACGATACGCCCGATTCGTTGAGGAGGCGAGGTCATGTCTGACTTTGATAAAAGATTAGGGTTTCCACATATTTAACCGACTATTCAACGACTTGGCTAGGACCAGACACAGTACCACCAATCACACCCGTTAGGTGGGGTACTATAAGGTTCCGTGCGAGATAGGTTATCGGGAACCTTCACCAAAAGGCCAAAGGTTATGCTTTGTGTAGGTAGGCAGAGATTTCGATCCCCGGTTCAAGCACCCTTCCTCCCACAATGCTTGAAAGGTGGTCGGTCAAGGCCAATGGGTCTCCTAGAATTTTTTTGCACATACCACCGTATCATACTAAACCCACTCACAGATTGAGCGCCGTTCGCTATGTAAACCTGCGGAGCGCTATGAATTAATGAGTGATAATATATGATTTGGATGGCACTTCCGGCTGGCAGCGATGGAGCTAAGGTTGTGGCTAGGCGCCACAACCGCCCGAATGCTCGCAGGCTCGCGAATGGGGGCACTACTCTGCCCCAGGAGCCGTTCTTGGCGAAGAAGGGATGAGTAAGCGGGGCCTCTACAGACTTAACCTAACTTTGCGGCTCAATCTAGCTTTGCGGCTCAACCTAAATTTGTAGCTTAACAGAGCTTTGTAGCCTAACATAACATTAGGAGTCTACCGTACCGTATCTGGCATAATGTCATACTTTACATTTATTCCCGCACATTGCTCGTCGCTTAATACCCCGTAATTCATAGCCGGAATTCCGTAGGCATAGTATGAGCTATCTTAGCGAGGTTCAGATGTTGCTATTGCGTGGCGCGAAGGGAGGAAAGCACAGCATGAATTCCTGTCTCAACATCTTGATCTGGTTCTACCCGTTGACTGGGAAATAAAAAATGGTGCTGGTAGCATACTGGTAGTGGGTTGTGGTATGGGTGGTATTGTGTGTTGACGAGGTGAGCTCATTAAGTTGAGCCGCAAACTTACTTGTAGGTTGAGTCGCAAAGTTAGATTCAAATTTGGAGCCAAGACGCTATGGCCAGATTTGACCTTAGAGCGCTAGACTTGGTTAGGAAATTAGTTACAAATACGATAATTAAGTCAGGAAATACGATTTTCACTCAGGGCTTTTGCTAAATTAAATATTCTCAGCAAATTACAAAACTTAGTGTGCCTAGCTATAAATTTGACTATTTTAGACAGACCAAGGATAGTGCTTCCCCACAAATTGCGAGTGCTTAAAATCGGCCATTTTGGGGGCAAAATGGGAGGGGTGTCGACGAATTTTGAGGCTAAGATTGAGATTGATGCTCTGTATCATTAGTAGGATAGTGCGTGGGTGGGTTTGGTAGGTGTGGGATTTCTGACGCTTGATGTGGTAGGCATAGGAGTGGGCTTTTGGCACAAACTTGGCGGGGCTGAATCCGTGAGGTTCCACAAAAGACCCCGCTTTTGTTCAGCCCCCCAGAAGTCTAGCACTCGACTAACTCCACTATCGATCATCTACAATATTCCAACCTACGAAAAAAAGAAAATGTCCCAATCTTTCAGTAATAACACAAACTCTCTGAACACGAGCTATACAGCTATTCGCGTGTCGAATAGTTTTACAGTCGCCAATGACCGATCTGATATCCTAGCCTGGCTATCCCCGCTAGATCCTAAGTTACGGCATCAAGACATCCAAGATCGCCGAGTCGAAAGTATAGGGGCATGGCTGTTACAAACGGACGAATTTAGAAGCTGGCACGCCGGAGGTGAGGGAGGTAAATCCGACAACGCAGTTTTGTTTTGCTATGGCGATCCAGGGGTCGGCAAAACATATATTAGGTAAAATCAGCGATGAATCTCGTGAGATAGAAGAAAGGGGCAGGTGCTGACAAGCCGCGATGTTAGTTCATTAGTGATAGACAGCTTGTGTGATCAGACTAGAGGACGAAATGTTACCGTTGCAGGTTTTTATTTCGACTTCGCCGTCCGAAAAGAGCAGTCCCTGGTAAGCACAATGGGTGCTTTGCTGAAACAGGTCGTTGGCGGACTGGAGGAGATCCCAGAAGATGTATCACGAGTATACCAAGAACAAAAAAAAGCCCTAGGAGGGCGGGGGCCTCGGCTTTCTGATGTTGTGAAAATGCTACAGACTACCTCTTCCAAAGAGCGCACTTTCATATGTATCGACGCTCTGGATGAATGTGTGCCCGGACATCGATTGAAGCTTCTCGATTCGCTAAACGAAATTCTCCAAAAGTCTCCAGGCACTAGAATATTCGTGACTGGAAGACCTCACATTCAACCTGAGATCGCAAGGCGTCTTGCTGGAAGGGTTACGAGTCTACCCATAATTACTAAGAGAAACGATATTATTAGATATCTTCGCTCCCGGCTGGAAGATGACCCAACCCCCGATGCGATGAACAGTGGTCTGGAGGCAGAGATCCTGAGGAAAATTCCTGAAGATGTTTCCGAAATGTATGTAGAAACGATAACAATAGGAAAGCTACCTCAAGCATGTACTAATAGATACATATCCAGATTCTTGCTAGTCTCGCTGAATATCGATGCGGTCCTTCAGGAAACCACAATCCATCGCCGGCGACAAAAGCTCAGCGCAATGACTCATGGCTTAGGGTTGGGGGATGCTTATGGCGCAACGTTGGATCGGATAAAGGGGCAGGGTGGGGAGAAAGAGAGGCTTGGAATTTCCGCTTTAATGTGGATATCTCACTCGGAGAGGCCTTTAAAGGCCGATGAACTGTGCCACGCCCTATCAGTCGAAATAGGAATGCCGAATCTCAATATCGAAAACCTTCCTTCAATAAGTACATTACTAGCCTGTTGCCAAGGACTTGTTGTGGTAGACAAGGAGTCTTCCACTGTCCGGTTAATCCACTTTACTCTTCAAGAGTACCTCCGGGCTCATCCCGAGCTTTTCGGTGCAGCTCACTCAACAATTGCGGAAACCTGCTTGAGCTACCTGAACTCCCAACAGGTCAAGGACATTTCGACTAGTCACTCCCCCGATCTCCAACATACACCCTTCGTCGAATACTCTTCTCTCTATTGGGGAGTGCACGCAAAACAGGGCCTTTCAAGTTGCACGAAACAGCTTGCGCTGAAGCTATTTGAAGACCAAAACTACCACCTATCAACTAAAATTCTGTTGCAAGCACAGAGGCTGTACTTGCATACTGTGGATTTCGACAAACCCTCCCCGTTCAGTGGTCTGCATTGTGCATCCCTCTTCGGCATTGTTGAGATTGTGGCTAGTTTGGTAGAGATGGAAGGTTGTGATATCAACCAACTGGACTTTGCTGGTAATACACCACTCCACTGGGCCACTTGGAATGGGCATGAAGGCGTAGTAAAAACACTGCTCGGACGGCACGGCGTTAGCCCCGATAAACCAGATAATTCCGGGCGAATGCCACTCCATCATGCTGCAGGGAGAGGGTATGAGGGAGTTGTGAAAATACTGCTCGGACGGGACGGTGTCAGCCCCGACAAACCAGATATCAATGGCCGAACGCCGCTTTGGTGGGCTGCGTCGAATGGGCACGAGGGAGTGGTGAGAATGCTACTTGACCGGGACGGCATCAGCCCTGACAAACCTGATAATAACGGCCAAACACCACTCAATTGGGCTGCTTGGAGTGGACACGAAGGAGTGGTGAAAATACTACTCGGGCAGGACGACGTCAACCCCGACAAACCAGATAGCAACGGCCAAACACCACTCTGGTGGGCTGCTTATAATGGGCACGAAGGAGTGGTGAAAATGCTACTCCGACGAGATGATGTGGACCCCGACAAGGCAGATAACGATGGCCAAACACCACTCTGGGGTGCTACTGAGAGTGGGCAGGACGGGATAGTAAAGATACTGCTCGGACAAGACGATGTCGATCCCAACAAACCCAATAATGATGGCCAAACACCACTCTGGAGTGCTACTGAGAACGGGCACGAGAGAGTAGTGAAAATACTCCTCGAACGGGACGAAGTCAACCCCGACAAACCAAATAACGATGGCCAAACCCCACTGTGGTGGGCTGCTTTCAATGGATGCGAGGGAATGGTGAAATTGATCCTTGAACGGGGCAATGTCAACCCCAACAGACCAGATACCGATGGCCGAACACCACTCTGGTGCGCTGCCAGTAATGGGCACGAGGGAGCTGTGAAAATGCTACTTGAACGGGACGGCATCGACCCTGACAAACCAGATAACAACGGCCAAACACCACTCAATTGGGCTGCTTGGAGTGGGCACGAGGGAGTGGTGAAAATACTACTAGGACGGGAAGAGGTGAACCCCGACTCCCCAGATAACAACGGTCACACGCCGCTCTGGGCTGCCGCTTGTAATGGGCATGAGGGAGTAGCAAAAATACTGCTCGGACAAGACCATGTCAACCCTGACAAACTAGATAACATGGGACGAACACCACTCTTCATTGCTGCTTGCCATGGGCGCGAGGAAGTGGTGAATATACTACTCACACGGGATGATGTGAACCCCGACAAACCGAATATCAATGACCGAACACCGCTGTATCTTGCTGCTTGGAATGGACGTGAGGGAGTGGTGAAAATACTACTTAGACGAGGCAACGTCAACCCCAACAAATTGGATACGGACGGCAAAACCCCACTTGATCGGGCAACTGAGAAAGGGCACCAGGGTGTGATAACGTTACTCCAGCCTCCAGAGTCTATCACCTTGTCATAAAGCCGAGGGGCTATCGTGCCCTTACCGGCCTCAAATGCGGATAGCCATTCTCGCATGGACCTTAATAGCTTCACAGCGCGTCGATCTCTGCCACTGCCTCCTCCCCTCAATCCCACCTAGTCTCACCCCCTACGATTCAAGCCCCCACCTTGCGGTGATCCCCATTTTTCCCTCTCTCCCAGAATATACCTACAATCCTGCCTCGGCTTAAATATTCCTCTTCATGTCAGGCGAAATACTAGCCCAAACCTCTACACAAATTTTCTTATGTAGTCAAGTCAGGATTTGTCAATTCCCACTTATAATCCAGAGTTTGGCAATGATAGACTATGTTTCCATTTTATTGAGGTAAGCCAGTATGGCTAGAAATTCCCATCATATTCACTTTTTTTCCTTGTTGTCACGCTGAATATTCTCTTTACATATCACTTGTTTCTTGGATTCTCTCACAATCCCCTTTTTTGCCCTTTCCTCCCTATCTTTACTATAGATGGGAGGATTATTGAGATATAGATAGAAAAAAGGATATAAAGTTCAGGTATATCTGGGGGCTGGTAAAAAGCGATAGAAAGTTAGATGTTAACTAAGGCATTGTGGTTTATTTCTACCAAATACAATATTATTTGAATAATGATCGTGTTCACAATGTCATATATATGATACCACCCGCTCCAGACATGAACTTGGAGCTCGAGGGTGGGGTTAGTGCGCTGTTCCCGCCACTTGGTCTTGCTCGCCAAGGAGGGTTGGTCGGTTAGGGAGTCTTTTAACCCTGAGGTTAAATTCTACTCTAACTTACGAGCACCGGCACCCTACCCCTACTTATAAAGTGCGATTGAACGGCCCACAGCGCTGTGCTATATCAACCTGCCTACAAGTTGGATGGATACTCAATAGTCTCTTATCCTCCTTTTGTTTGCTACAAGTTTTTAATTTCTCTTCTTTTGGGGCACTCTGTCCGATACCTGGGTGGGGTCTAAACCTATAATATCTCCAGCTAGGTAAGGAAATCTCGTCAGATCCGGGACAATGGCATTACCCTTCGAATACCACAGCACATTTCTATACAATTTGCAATTTATACCATATGGTAAATCGTAGCTGCAAGGCGTAATACCGAAAGATTGTATCTCGCAGCTGGAATTTGATGAAGGTGAGGGTTGATTTCAAGTGCTTGGCAGCATACTATGACAACTCGGCGAGTCAACCAAGTACCGAGCACTTTTACCTAGTATCCTATGCTGCGAATATCTGGGAACTTATTTCACACTCTCCCAAAATCTTCAAATGTACTTTAAGTAGTCTCCCTAATTTCGTGCTTCTAGGAAAAAATAAAAACCCTTAGTGCCTATGGCCAGACCTCAGCTACAGTTTAGTGGTTTAGTATTTGTAAAATTCGGACTTGGTGGGGACTGGTCAGATTTTAGGCCAAGGTCATTTTCAAGCGAAGGTTTTAAGCGATTTACACTAAGGGCCAGTTTGACTATGGCCGTCTAGCAACCGGAGACGGTGCCGACCGTTAAGGAGGGCTAGACGGTGAAAGGTAAACTCATGTGTCAAAAGTATTGTCCCAAACCCCGTTTTACAGCTAAAGTCGGTATATTCATTGACTGAAATAATAATAAAACAAAACCACCAAAACCCACACAAAACCACCATATGCAGATATTTATAAGGAGAATCTGTTTCTGATTTTTATTTATTTTATCTATTCATTTCAAAAGGTTTTTTATCCATTTCTATTTGATGGTTAAATTGAAATGCCAAGCCCCCATACAAATTTGGGGGCTTGGCGCTAACTTTGGTGAGGATTCACCTTTCATCGCACTATCCCTTGGTAAATCTAGGTGTAACTCATGCAAATATGGAGTGTTTATAATTTCTATTATATGAGAAAGTAATTCTTGTGAGGAGGAATTTATGTAAATTTTCTGTATCCCTTTAAGATATTTTATTATATAGAAATGGACTAGCTAATTACCCATGTATAGGCACTTTTTGGTGGGGTTTTACAAGGTGGGACAGTACTTTTGAGAGGTCATTGTATCATGGACTTTGAAAGATGGCTATCATTATTGGAAATAGATAATCTGCCAACACCTTAGATCTTGGAGTATGATATTAAAAAGGATTTTGAACCAATGAGCCACCAGGCCATGACAAATACAGAAACCCCAAGATTAATCATTCACCTAACTACCACTCGCTCTCTTTTTTATTCGCTTGCCTCTCCACCCCTTCAAAATTACGCCACTCGCCGATCCTTCGTGTTAGCGCTATTCCGAGGATAGACTAACTGCCGGTAGTTAATGCGGTAGGCGGTGGCATGTCAACCGGCATCGTTTTCAGACAGACGGTACAAAGTGTTTGCCTAATTTCCTGTCATCATAAATTCTTGTAGCTATCATACTTGTAGATGGTTAAAACATAGAGGTGTGTTTGGAAATCCCACCAAACACTAGACCGCACTCTACGGTAGGTACACACCATCTACTTGCCCTTACCCCGCAAACCGCCAAGCCCTCCTCAAATATCGGCAACGTCTCCTGCCGTTCGACGCTTGTCTAGAGGCAAACAACCCCTAAATTCTGGTTGCGCCGATTTTTGTTTTATCTCCTGGGCTGGCAAGACATTGAAAATTTCGGCCCACCCCTGTTAGTTTTTTGAGGCAGGTAATAAGCAACTTTTTGTTAATGACTAAATTTTTGCAGATGTGTAGACTTCAGAATACTGCTAATATTAGCCACATGACCACACTTACGCTGATATCACTAAGGAATACTGAGGTTGGCCCCTTAGTCATCTATGTCTGGTATTCCGACAGGGGTGGGCCGAAATTTTCAATGTCTTGCCAGCCCAGGAGATACGATTAATGACTGTTGCATTGTGTCGCTTATGTGTTACCTTTGGAGTGTTTGGGCTTCATTTAGTTTTTGGGCCTTCTGGGTTAACCAAGTGCTTTCCCGGATTTTCCTAAATTCAAGCAATAAATAAATCCAAGGACTTGGGGGAAGGAAAAAACATTCTGAAGCGATTCCAGCACAAGAGCTTTAGAGTATTTGTACATCGCAGTGTAACACCTGTGCCGGGCAATAGTGTGCTATCATACCGATAATCCAGTAGGGAGGCGCTTGAACATGTGTGGCGTTTTCTGCTCCAGATGCGGCTGGCATTTGAAGGGTAAATTTACTCCATAAACTTGGAGAGATTGATACCAGTGCGGCAGTCCTAGGGTTTTTTTTTTTTTGTTAAATCCGTGGTATGATTTTAGGTACATGACAAGCATCTCCTAGGGTACAACCGCTGCATTCGGGAAACATCCCATGGCAAATAAAAACCCAAATCAAAACTCAACAAAAGAAATAAATCAAAACTCAAACTAATAATGTAAAAACATATCATCAACATGAAAATTTCCCATAAGGATTCCCTGCGCTTTGCCCTAAACATATCTTGTTAGGACTGAACCTGACTCGCCCTTGTAAACGGAAATTCATCAGTACACAAAGGAAAATTAATCTTATTCAAGGAAATAAACGAAATCAAAACTTTCATCAAATCCCAGCCTTTCTTCTTCTCGCTCCACACAATAGATTTGGCAGAGATGTCAAATGTATCCTTCGAGTGGCCCTCTCTCGCGTCAGCGAGCGAGGAGCACTCGGTTATCACGTGCGTAAAATCTTCTTCTCCGTTTCCGCACCTCGGGCAAGTTGGGTCAGCCTCAGCGTCCTTCCAGCCTTTGTGCGCCTTCAAGTAGCTCTTGCCGGCCCTCATCTGATGAAGACGGGCCGCGGCAAACTTATGTGTTGTCATAAAACGCCAGCATGTTCTGAAAGGCGGTGTGTAACCGTAGTATTCGGGGTAGCTGCGCATCTTCCATTTGGTGTAGACGTTATCTCGGACTTTTTTGAGCGTGTCTTCGTAGTACTTGTACTCTTCCAGTTCCGGGGGGCGCTATGGGTTGGGTTTCTTTGGGATGGGCCACTCCTTGAAGATCAATCTGGCCCTTCGTGCAATTCCGTCAACTGGCAGAATGCTTTGGACCGACGTCAATGAAGTGGAATTCCATTGTTTTGGTTTTAGTCCCCCTCTCTTACTGAAGGCACGCCTCCTATTCGTAGGGTATCTGTATGTGTCTTGAATCAGAAAACCAGGCGGTAGCATGGCCCTAGTGATGTTATTTTCGGGTAGCGCCGTGGCCCATCTGACTGTAGCCATGTCGCGTATCTGTTCGAGGTAAAGGTCTATCGGCATCAGGCAAGCTTCAGCCGATAGTACGTTGGTGTTTGTCTCATAGAAGCAGTTCGTGATCCAGCGTTTGACTCTGTTCAGGAAGACTTCCATTTTGTGTATTGTTGTTCTGTTAGGGTCGAGAAACTCTGCGCCGTACAATAGTGTGGGGATAATAATCCCTTTCGCCATTCTTCGCGCACTGTAAGGTGTGAGTCTACCCCCAGGTGAAGAGAGCCTTTTGATACGATCAAAGGCTGCTTGAGCTAGGGATAGTCTTTTGGAAAAATGTGTCCATGTGGCCATGTTGGAGTCAAAGTGAAATCCAAGCCATTTTATAGATTTGCGTGCCGGTTGAATGCATTCTCCGTCCACCACTATAGGGTGCTCGCAGATCTCTGCCCGCTCCCTTTCGGTACGCCAGTGCATCAATTCGGTCTTGTGAGTTGAGAAACTTAGGCTCAGGGTGGTGGCCTTAGCGTGGACTTGCCTATAAGCTTCTTCGAGCAGTTCGGTGTTCCTTTTCCAAGATGGAGAGCTAACTGTGATTTGGATGTCTTCCACATAGGACGACCTGAATTTGTGTATTTGTCCGGGTATACCATGGAGTGGCGCCACATATATCACAAACAGTATGGGCGACAAGGGCGATCCTTGAGGTATTCCGGTATTAATGTTGCACATCTTCCTAGGCGAGCCCGGGAAGATCATAGCGCATTCCCGATATGAAATGAAGTTGGATATCTACTTGACCATGTAGTTTGGAACGTTTCGGGCACTTAGCCGTTCCAGTAAGGTCTGATGGTCCACATTATCGAATCCTCCTTTGATGTCAAGAAACATCGTGCTTGCCTTCAGGCCAGCCGCTTGTGCTTCCTTCACCCAGTGTTTTAGTGATAATCCTGCATCGAAAGTCGCCCTTTGCGGTAGGCTGCCCGTCTGATTGATTTTGTACAGGCCATTCGATTTCGCAAATTTCATGAGTCTCTGATTAATTACCCTTTCGGCTATCTTTGAGAAAGTCTGCATTAAGGCGATAACTCTGTAGCTCGCGAAAACCTCGTAATCCTTTTTGGCAGGCTTGGGTAGGAGGATTCCTAGTGCGCTCTTCAGGTTTGGTGGATGTATCGACCATCTGAACAGATCGTCCAGCAGGTCTGGGATAATTTCGTGGTTGATGCCATGAATGCCTTTCCATACGCTATAAGGTACTTGGTCAGGTCCCGCGGCGGATTTGTTGCTGCACTTGCTTAGGGCAAGTGACACTTCCATAGCGTCAACTTTTTCGTATTGGTCGAGGCTCTGCAATTCCGGATAGTGGATTGGTACAGGTCTCGGGTTGGGTGGAAAGAAGTGTTGCATTATGGCGTTGTTGAGTTCAGTAGCTGACGTAAAGTTACTGCCTCCTGGCACCAATGATCCTAATCTCTTTTTTGTGAACTGATGTGCCGTCCACACATCGTTTTTCTTCGCATCTTCAAGAAAGCCCCTCCAGTGTGCAGCCTTACACCTTTTCACCGCGTTCTGGTACTTTCGTTTCGCTTGTTTGGCGGTTTCTTTCTGTCTTGGGTCGTTACGAGCAATCCTACCCAATCTACAGAAGTCTTTCCGTAGTTGCGTGAGTTCCTGGGTCCACCACGGCTTCGACCATCTGCATGGCCTTTTCGTAGGGGCATATTTTTTGAGTGTGTGGATTATTAGCGAAAGGTTGAACTCGAAGTTTTCGATTGCTTTTACGGGTTCATTCGGTAGTGTCCACCTGAGGGTAGTAATGTCTTCTTCACCGCCGTCCGCCATTATTATCTTCAAGTCCTCTTCGATTGCCAGGTTAGGTTTCCCATCAATCTTCCACTTGATCTCGTTCCAGTTAGGGGCCGGTCTTGCCATGCTGTGAGGTTTAGAGGTAATAGTGGTGTTTATCGTGATATGATCTGAGCCTGTATGTGGTATGTTGGTCTTCCAGTTTTCGACATAGTCTGAGAGCTGCCTATTGGCTAAACTATAATCGATTACCGATGGCCTGTGTGTCGGTATATCCGGGGTTCTGGTGTAAATGCCCGGTTCGTTCAGTATTGAGAATTCGTGAAGTCCAGCCACCCTAAAGTACTGTTCCCCACGTCGTCTCTCGTTAGATGTTATGTCCCTTTCCGGATCTGAGTAAAGGGTGTGGACATTGAGGTCCCCTACTATCAGAGTGGGGTGTTGAAACGTCTTAAACAGCTCGGTGGGGTGGACCGTATTGGCTCCGTCCACCTGCCTGTTATAGGTATTAATCAAAGAAAATTTTTCAAACCCCCCTATTACCTTACTTCCATCCGCCTTTGACAACAACAAATGAAACACATCAACAGCAGGGGTAAAACATAAATAACTAAAGTCCTTAAGTGTAAGCAGGTTAGCATAAATTGCCACCCTGACCTTACTACCGGGCATATTAGGAAACAACACTTGAAATCCGGGCGCCCTCAAAGGTTCCCCGTCAAACAAAGGTACATCTTGTAAACAAATAAAAGAAACATTTCTATTCCTAATGAGCGAAAATAAAGTTATAAACACCATATTGCTCCCTCGGCAATTATGTTGTACTATTGAAATTTTTGTTAAAGGAGTGTTGCGGTCGGAATCAATTGATTCAACCATTATTCTTTACTGGTATCCATTGCCTCTGTAGAGCGGGGACCTCTAATTTGGCTGTAGTGTTTTTTGGCGTCCTCTTTAGCTTTGACCTTTACAGGACAGCTCGCGTGGTAAGCCGGGTGGTTCCCTCCGCATGCAGCACATTTGGATAGAGTTATCGGACAACAATCTGCAATCACCTTCCTATCACCTTTTTGCGGGCACGTAGGAGATGCGCATTTGTGGTCCTTTAGTCTGTGTTCACCGGCACAGATAGGGCATGTGTATTTATTGTCTTTGCACCCTTCTTCTGGATGCCCGTATTTGCAGCATTTGCGACATTGCTTCGTGGGATTGGCTTGCCACATAATTGCGGCTTTCTTCCATTTACCGTGAACCAATATGTTGGGGATGACTTGGTCGACTAGCTCTGAGGGTATCGATACTACCACCGAGGTATATTTCTTGGTGGCCCTTATCGTTGGGTCCTTTTGCAGGAACCTCGCCTGGGATACTTCGATTTGTTGTGACACCATCAGGCTCTCTTTCATAATCGAGACCATGGTTTCGCTATCATTGGTAGTAGCTTCGAGGGAGAGGCCGTGTATAACTATCTGGGTCTCGGTTGGAGCCTTCCTAAATTCTTCGTAATTTCTCGAGTCTTCTGGGAGCATCGTTTTTAGGGCTTCCGTCATGGGCTTGAGGTAGTTTTCGTATTCTTTCGCTTCCACATTTGGTGGTGTGGTCAGGGAAATCGTTCCAGTTGTTGAGTTGATTTGAATCTGCATGTTGGTGGGCGCGGTGCATCCGCATTCACGTAGCTTTTTCGTAATCGCCATGTTGATTTTGGGCTCCAAACTTAAAGAGTTTTGAAGTGGGGCTGGTTCGGATCTCGTAGAGTATATCCGTCTTTTTGCTATTGTAAGAGACTTAGGGCGCAACTCGGTAGGGGTTATCTGGCCCCCATCCTCCGCTTCAGCCGTGTCATCCGGTGCCTTGGCATTCTTGGTCTGCTTATTTTTCGGGTTTTGTGGAGGTGTGGGTCCGACCGTGCCAGTCCTCTTTCTTCCTTTTTTGGGTGTTTGTGGCGTCGGTTTATCGCCAGGAGTTGCCGCCGCCTCAGCATAGGACATGGGTTGTTGTCTTTTCAGGATGCTGACTTGTGGTGTGATTTTTGCCGTGGATGCTGCCACATTCGTGGAGAGGTCTCTGGCATTGTTTGAGAGGTTCGTGACGGTCTCGCTTAGCGTTTTAATCTGTTGCTGTAATCCTAAGATCATAGCTAACATCTTGAGTTGAAGGGTCACCATAGTAGTTTCACCGTCTGTGAACTCCCCTTCGTCGGGATTCGAAAGTTTTTCCCTCAGCGCTGAGCCTTCAGGGAGCGATAGGGTAGGGAGTGCTCTTGTAATTCCAGTTAAAATCTCTTGGAACCAAGGGTCTTTGTGAGGTGCTCTGGGGGTAGGGGAATCTGCTGCCATGTCTTCACTTTCAAACTAGGAAGCTACACCAGTTTTTAGTTTGGTTGAGTTGGGGTGGCCTGTTGCCACCGGGGTATCGCGGCCGAGGTCCTTGGTGTTGAGCTCGGTTGCGTTCGAGAATACTATTGGTCTATTTCTTTCGCGCGGAAAATAGAGGGGAAGAAGCTTGTGCGGCAGTCCTAGGGTATCATACAAGTATGATACCGAAGGAGATGCTTTCGTCGAAAACGGGGGCAGTTGGCCAGCAGCCAGCAGGATAATCCCTGTTTCGTGCAGAAGCATCTCGCTAGGCACCCGCATCAGCGAGGCTCCACAAAACACCCGGCTCTTCTTCAGCCACTAAGAATTCTCGCGGTCGACCAACATTATCACTGGATCGCCTATAGTATCATAAGATTCATAACTGGTGAAAAAGGGAGATGTCGCAATTTTTCAGTGTGTAGCCGATGGCGAGTTGATGGGAACTCTAGAGGGGCGGAGGACTGTTTTCCACCCAACAAAACACCCTGGTAGCTAGACTTGGCATGTACAGATTCTTTGCATATAAACCGTCTTGTGTAGCATAGGATAGAGAGTGTGAGCCTTCCAGGGAGTCCGCATCCAATAGACAGCATTTCCTTTCTATTTTTATTGATCACAGTTCTGTTTCGTCTATCCAATCCCTGCCCATCCCATTTAGCAGTACCCAGCCGGGTCACTTCAGTATTCATTTATTGTCCGGGATATCAGAAGGTCACCACCATACATAGCACCAATCACACGGGCGGATACGGCACGGTCGAACACACCATCCAATACACGGGAGTCAAAGGAGAGGCCCCACACCGGTACAGTATGTAGGTTGACAAAATCAACGGCGGACTAACGCAACCCTCCTCATCACCCCCACTCGCAACACCACCTGGGGAACTTTCTCTAGCTTAAATATTAATCGTTGCTATGTATTCTACTATGTACTGTACCTATATTTTTGATTTTTTCTTTCTTGGTTTTATGGATAGCGTGGTTGGTGGGGGAGTGTTGTTGTCATAGCCGAAGCTTTTCCCCCTTCGTTGACTATCACAGGGTTTTACTTGGGAAACCGGGATCGGTAGTCAGTTGCGACGCAAGGTGTCCGCGCTTAACTTACCCGTCACGCCTCGCTCCTGGTGTGACAGGCAAAGGATGGGTTCTATTGGCATAAGTCTGGGGGGCGATTGGTAGGACGGTCCTGGGGTATTGGTGAGCTTGCTCAACTTACCCCGCTTTTCTCCAGTCTTTAAAAATTCCCGTACAAGTTGCCGACTTACTCCATCGTCCCTCATTTACAATATCCTAAAGTTAGCCTGCGAAAAAGCGAGAATGTCTCATTCTTCTAGTCATAATATCAACTCTTTTAACATGAACTACACTTTCAACGTGTCGAATGACGATACAGTTGCCAAGCGATCTGATATCCTAGCCTGGCTATCTCCACTAGATCCCAACTCACGGCATCAGGACATCCAAGACCGCCGGGTCGAAAATATTGGGGAATGGCTCTTACAAAACGAGGAATTTAGAAGCTGGCACGCCGGTAGTGCGACAGATAATGCGGTTTTGTTTTGTTATGGAGATCCAGGGGTCGGAAAGACGCATATTAGGTAACAAGGACGAACCTCGTAGGATAGAAGGAAAGGGCGAGCACTGACAAACGGCGATGTTAGCTCATTGGTGATAGATAGCTTGTGCGATCAGGCCAGGGGACAAGAAATCGCCATTGCGTGCTTCTACTTTGACTTCGCCACCCAAAACGAGCAGTCACCAGCGAGTATGCTAGGTGCTCTGCTTAAACAGCTTGTGGTTGGGCTAGGAGAGGTACCGGAAGAAATTGTGCAAGCCTGTGAGCACCAGAGAGTTTTGGTTGGTGGACAGAGGCCCCGACGTACTGATATTGTTAAGATGCTGCAGACTACCTCTTCCACAAAGCGCACGCTTATATGCATCGACGCTCTGGACGAGTGTGTGCCAGAACATCGAGTCCAGCTTCTAGATTCGCTTAACGAAATTCTCCAAGAGTCTCCGGGCACTAGATTATTCGTAACCGGAAGACCGCACATTCGGCCAGAGATCACAACGCGTTTGGCTGGACGAGTGACGAGTACATGCATAAGTACCAAAAGAGGTGATATTATTAAATATCTTCGCTCCAGGCTGGCAGAGGACACAATCCCAGATGCGATGGACCGTAGTCTGGAAGCAGATATCCTGAGGAAAATTCCCGAAGACATTTCCGAAATGTACGTAGAAATACCAGCGCTGGGGAAGCTACTTTCAGTATCCGCTGACAGATACATATCTAGATTCTTGCTAGTTGCTCTTAATATTGATGCCGTCCTGCGGGAATCCACAATCCATCGTAGGCGCACAAAGCTTAGTGCAATGACCGATGGCTTAGGGTTGGGGGGTGCTTATGACGCAACGCTGGTTCGGATAAAGAGACAAGATGAGGAGAAAGCGAGGCTTGGAATCTCCGCTTTGATGTGGGTATCTCATTCGGAGCGGCACTTTACGGCCGACGAACTGTGCCACGCCCTGGCAATCGAAATCGGGTCACCCAATCTCCTCACCGACAATATCCCTTCAATAGGCACATTGCTAGCCTGTTGTCAGGGACTTATTAGAATAGACAAGGAGACATCTAAGGTCCAGTTGATCCACTTTACCCTTCAAGAATACCTCCGTGCACATCCCGAGATTTTCGCCGCAGCTCATTCGACAATTGCGGAAACCTGCTTGACTTACCTGAATTTCCAGCAAGTCAAAGCCCTTTCTATCAGTCCCTTCCCTGACCTCCGAGACACACCATTTCTCGAATATTCTTCTCTGTATTGGGGAGTTCACGCAAGAAGGGACCACCTTTCTGATTGTGCGAAACAGCTTGCGCTAAAGCTGTTGAGCGACTACAACAGCCACATATCCGCTGAAATCCTCTTGAAGGTGCAGTATATATGGGGTGTTGATCTGGATGAACTCTCCGGATTCAGTGGTTTGCATTGTTCGGCCTTCTTCGGGATTGTTGAGATTGTAGCTAGCCTCTTAGAGATAGAAGGTTGTGATATCAACCAAAAGGACTTTACGCGTGGTACGCCACTCTATTGGGCTGCTCGGAGAGGGCACGAGGGAGTAGTGAAAACACTACTCGCAGTAGACAATGTCAGCCCCGACGAACCAGACGTCAACGGCGAAACGCCACTCCATGTTGCTGCTTGGAGTGGGCGGGAGGGAGTGGTGAAAATACTTCTGGGACGAGATGACGTCAACCACGACAAGCAAAATATCAGAGGCGAAACACCACTCCATGTCGCTGCTTCGAATGGGCGCGAAGGAGTGGTTAAAATACTTCTCGGACAATCCGGCGTCAATCCCAATAAAATAAATACCAAAAGCCAAACACCACTCTTTGTTGCAGCCCAAAATGGGCACGAGGGGGTAGTGAACATAATACTCGGACAGGACGGCGTCAACCCGGACAAACCGGATACTAATAACATAACACCACTCCGTCGTGCTGCTGAGAGAGGGTATGATGGAACAGTGAGAATGCTACTCAGACGGGACGACGTCAACCCCGACAAACCAGATAAAAACCGCCAAACACCACTCTATTGGGCTGCCTGGGGTGGGCATGATGAAATAGTGAAAATGCTACTCAAACGAGACGAGGTCGACCCCGACAAGCCTGATAACCGCGGCCGAACACCACTCCATTGGGCTGCTTGGCATGGGCACGTGGGAGTGGTAAGAATTCTACTCGGGCGTGCCGACGTCAACCCCGACAAATCAGATAAAAACCGCCAAACACCACTCTATTGGGCTGCCTGGGGTGGGCATGATGAAATAGTGAAAATGCTACTCAAACGAGACGAGGTCGACCCCGACAAGCCTGATAACCGCGGCCGAACACCACTCCATTGGGCTGCTTGGCATGGGCACGTGGGAGTGGTAAGAATTCTACTCGGGCGAGCCGACGTCAACCCCGACAAATCAGATAAAGACCGCCAAACACCACTCTATTGGGCTGCTTGGGGTGGGCATACGGAGGTGGTAAAAACACTACTCGGACGGAATGGCGTCAGTCCCGACGAACCAGACGTCTGTGGAGAAACACCACTCCATGTTTCTGCTTGGAACGGCCGGGAGGGGGTAGTGAAAATACTGCTCGGACGAGACGACGTCAACCCAGACAAAGCAAATATCAGAGGCGAAACAGCACTCAATGTTGCTACTTGGAATGGGTGCGAGGGAGTGGTTAAAATACTTCTCGAGCAAGACCGCGTCAACCCCAATAAAGTAAATATCAGAGGGGAAACACCACTCTCTCTTGCTGTTCGTAATCAGCACGAGGGAGTAGTTAAAATGCTCCTTGAACATGACGACGTCAACCCCGAAGAACTGAATAACTGTCGCCGAAAACCGCTCCCCTGGGCCCTTCGAATGGCCGAGAGGAACTGGTCAGACGTGACGACGTCAGCCCCAACAAATTAGATAAGGATGGCAAAACACCGCGCCATCAGACTACCGAGATAAGACGCCATAGGGTGATTGCACTACTCTAGCCTTCAGCGTCTACCGCCCCTAGCCTGTTATAGGGACGAGGAGCCATCGCCCCCTCACCACCTATTAATGCGGATAACCTGTGTATCATCACAGTATGGACCAGAGCAGCTCCACAACACACTTACCACTACCACTACCTCCCCACTCTCGCCCCGGCCCAACCTTCTCCCGCGATTCCAACACCTATAATACCTTACCCTACTCCCCGAACCTGCTCACGACACAACCCTATCTCTGATATTTCTCCCTTTGTCTAAGAAAATACCCGTCCTAACCTTCCCGGGTTTTGTCACCCTCTCAGGTCAGGATTTCTCACTTTTGTGTATAGGCTAGAGTTTGGCGCTGGTGGGGGATATTTCTATTGTATGATACCAAGGTAAGGCTGTATGGCTCGAAATTTTCATCATATTTACTTTTTCCCCTGGTTTCTTAGTTCTATATCCTCTTTGTACATCGATCGTTTCTTCAATTTTTCCACAATTCCCATTATCCCCCTTCCCCTTCCCCCATCTAGAGTGTAAGCATGGGGGTTATTTAGATATGCATATAGAAAATGATAAAGCTCAAGAATTTTTGATGACTCGTGAAAAATGACGGAAAGTTAGATTTTCACTATTGTGTGGCGGTGGTTGGCTTCCGCCAAGGACGTAGTTTAATAAAGGTCATATTATTATTCATATGCCACTACCCCGGCTGCGAACCTGAAGCCGAATCTATAAGACTATCCAGCTTCCGCCCTCCCGGGAAATACCAAGGTGATAAGAAATCCCTTAAATCCCGAAACAAACACTCAATTCCACGACTCCCACTTCATAACCTCGAAAAAAGACTCGCAATAAAACTAAACTTAATACATAGTCTAGATATATATCACCTACATCGCCTGTTTCAGAGAGTAACCCCAGGGAGAGCCTAAATTAGATTCAGAAAAATTATCCTCAGTTACGGTAAAGTCTGTAAATAATTAAGTAGCGCGCTATGTAGTCAGAGTTTCCTTCCTGGAAAGGCCTTGGGGGGTTTTTTTTTGACTTTCGGTAAGGTTAGAACGCTGTTTAACACACCACTGAATAAAAATACTCTATTTTTCTGAAATCAACGTATTTCCTAACACCCAGGGTAAGCAGTGTTGAAAAACAATAAATTAAATAATAGACAAATAGCAGATACCCCTTGACATATTCTGTGAAAAGGGGAAATCCTTCAGAAACCTGACCATTAAGCAGTAGTAGAAGGAGTGATGTTGCGAAATACTGGGGGACAAAGAAAGTCCGAGAATAACTGAAAATACCAGGGTTTTTGCCGTGCCAAACAGGGCCTTAATCTATTTGCAAGGTACATGTAACATGGCTTAATGGGCCCACAAGCCCCCGCCTCTCGCGAGACTCCTGTAAGTAGCTTCATGCCGTTGCCCCATTTGTTGTAATGGTGAAAAAGATTGGGAGTAAGCGAAACCCACTCCTCTGGACACTGCAACCGAATAATGCAGAGGCGCTCCAGGCTTCGTGCAGCGACAGGAAGATCGCTCCTCAACTGCAGTCCAGATTGAGATGTTATCCTATCATCTGTAATCCCACTCATTGTATGTGGTGATACAAGGCTCTATCCTAATCCCTACCACAGGCTCTGTTTTATCTTCAACTATTGGTCGGGGAGAGGGGCCAGACATGTACGGAGGGACAGCCCATAAATTTTGTATATTTTACTAGTAGGGGTGTTCGCCTAGCATTGGGAAAGGGTAACGAATTTGGTATGGTTCCTGCCATTCAAAAAGGGGACCTGAAATTTGGTGTATTTCAAACTCTTAAGGATACGCAACCACCAACATAATGGCAATAAAGTAACCTGTTTCAGAAAGAGAAGATGAAAAATTATAGGAAACAGGATTTTCTTTTGCAATTATGTTTGTAGTTGCATATCCTTAAGGATTTAAAAACTTGGATTATTGGTGAGAATGGTGAAAAAGTGTTACTGTTACGCACATGAGAATAGCTCGCCAGTATTATTAGTAGAGGCTGCGCCACCGTAATGGAGGAGCGTATGTCCAACCTCAGCTCACTGTGGTAGAAGCAACTGGAGGCATCTATGCTGACTACTCAGGATACCGGAAGAACTCACATTCCATGAAGAAGATTACTGATTGGAAAGATACAGTGAGAGTACTTTATTCATTTTCCGGTGCATATGCATATTCTGCATTATGTGTTATTATCTGGCTATTCGAACTGATCACTCGATAGTTCACGATAAAGACTATTAGTATGTTGGCATTGCGACCACATATATGATCTTAGTCTATTAGGACAAAGA